>CM042851.1:5056522-5429022 GCA_023653725.1 Bungarus multicinctus
TTGCTTGCATGTTCATGTGGGTTGCCAATCCAGCACAGCCTTTACTTTTCCAGGATCCATTTTGATCCCTTGATTTGACACTCGGTAGCCCAGGTAATCCAAAGCCTCCTTGTGAAATTCATATTTTGACAGCTTTGCATAAAGATTGGCAGCTAAAAGTTTTTTCAGTACCTGTCTAACTAGTTTGACATGTTCTTCCAAATTTTCACTAAATATAAGAATGTCACTCAGGTAAACCAGGATCCTCTTATACAGATGTTCATATAGCACCTCATTTATCAGTTGCATAAAAATTTGCAGGGAGCCCTTGAAGTCCAAAAGGCATGACTTGGAATTGGATACTACCCAGCGGGCAGTTGAAAGCCATTTTCCATTCGTCTCCTTCTCTTATGTGGACTCAGTAATAGGCTTCTCTTAAATTCAGCTTAGTAAAGATTTTGCTTTTTGACAAGTGGTTCAGCAAGTGCTTCATTAGGGGTAGGGGATATTATTTTGTATGCACACAGCATTGATCCCATGGAAATCAATGCATAATCTAAGTCCCCCATCTTTCTTTTCTTTAAATAGTACTGGAGCTGCCATTTTTGATTTTGCTGTCTCAATAAATCCCCTAGCTAAATTAGCATCAATGTACTTTCTCAGTTCAGTCATCTCGGCAGCCATCATTGAGTACATTTTTGGTTTTGGTAATTTGGCCCCAGGTTCTATTTCAATGGCACAATCAGTGGCCCAATATTGCATTCCTCCTCACTAAATACTTCAGCCAAGTCTCTATATTAGGACCGGGGGCTCATCTGGTGGTGAATCTAAAGCGATACCTGCCGGTTCTGGTGGATGGCTCATGTTGAGATGCAGGTACCTGCAAGTACCTGCACAAGCCCACCCCAATTATGATTTTTCGGAATCTATCTTCCCATTTAATGGTAGGGGCCCACTTGTCTAGCCAAGCCAGACCCAGAATGACAGCTTCTGACATTTTTGGTGCTACTACAAATCAAATAAGTTCATGATGTCTTCCCATCTCTAATCTGATTAGTTTTGTAACTTGGGTGGTTGGTGTCCCCCCCAATCAAAGTTCCATCTACCTGTTTGAATCTAATTGGGCATTTTAGGGCTCTAGTCTTTATTCCTAATTGTTCAACAATTGGAAGCCCAATTAAACACCGGGTACATCCTGTATCAATTACTGCTTCTAATTCTTCTTGCTCCCCAGTCTCAGATACCATCAACCTCACTTTAATTGTAAAAGAGGAGATGGCTGCACTCACCATCAGGTCGTCTTCTTCACTAGCTTTTCCAGGAGGTCCTTCTCTGGTTGGAGGTTCCTCACTCTCTTCTCTGGGGAGGGGAACCTCTATGGCTTGTCTGGCAAATCAACTGGAGTCTGAGGGTTTTCATGAAGCTCTTCTACCTCTGGCAGCTGCAACTGGTCGGGGTTATGGAACTGGTATAGGAGCCAGGCATTTGGAAGCCCGATTACCAGCTTGACCACAATGGTAGCATTTGATAACCCCTGTAGGTTGGGTAGGAGTAGCCTCAGTAGGCTTAGGCAGAAGACATCTGGCCAAAGTTCTCCTTGGCGGATTCTCCAATGAAGGTTTGTGATGTGGGTGAATTTCTCTATCCAGAGCTATGGACATGGTATACCAGTCTTGTGGTAGCTCTGGTACCCCTAGGACCCCATAGGCTTTTCTGACTTCTTGATCAATGGCTTCTTTAAAATAGTGCAGAATTATTTTGTCAGGCCAATGTCCAAGAATTCCTGCAAGCATGCGAAGTCTGGTGTCCTGGGTGAAAAGAAGTGCTCAGAATGCAGTCCCCAGGGACACCAGGCCCCACGAGTGCTTGCCACTTCTGGGTGCATGCCCAGGATGGAGGGCTGAGGCAGCACTGAAAATCTAAGGCTGACCACGGTCCAGCCCAGATGGCCACCACCAGGTTGCAAACCAGTGCCCATTTCGGCCTGGGTCAGGCCAAGATGCCACCAGCCAGTCCTTCCTTGTTTCCAGGACAGACACCCCTGACTTAGACCAATAAACAATGCTTAAAAATAGAAAAGGGTAAAAACTTCATCTACCAAATGGATATTTCACTTTCTTATTCTACTCCAGGAACTTGATTTCAGGTCTACTGTCTAGACTCAGGGCAATTATATCAAAGGAAATGAGGAAAAATCATTTTCCTTGGAGGACAGAGCAGTTCAGTATCTGCCACACATCTCTAGTAGGTCTTCCTAAGCAGGATGTTCCAAACTTTTGAGCCAAGTTAACCTTTCTGCTATTGCTCTTCCCATTTGGTATTGTGCTAATACATTTTAAATCTATAATTAACAATGTGGCTTAAAAAACATTAACATTGTTTCCATTCTTAAACTTCTCTCCCATGGTTGAAGAATCCTTTTTCTGTTTTCCTCATTTGCAAATTAACATACTAACAGACTGATTCTCTTATTCCATAATTCTCTACACAGGTTTTTTCCTGTAAGAATCATTAGTGGAGTTTTCAAATAAATTTGAAACAACTTGCACTGTGATGTATAACATTACTAAAATATTTTTCAGATATAATTATCCTTTTTCATTGCATTCGTTGTTAGCCATCCCTTATCAAAGAACAACTGAAATCTATCATCTATTATACAATGGCTTAATGAAAGATGGTGCTTTCTCAGTTCTGAATATATCTTTTACTGTAATTATTTCTGTTTCCATTTCCCTAATAAATTATAAAGTACAGAGAGATAAGATAGCAAGCAAAAGACACTTTTTTGAATTTGTCTGTTCTGTTTTCTTTTACTGCAGAGACGATACTTAGGCTCTCTACTCTAGCCTGTTCCCATTTTTACCCTTTCCCACCATGAGTGAGAAAGTTGAGAGATGCAAACTTTTTACTGGACTTTCTAAATCTTCCAATAAATCTTACATATCATCAAACATCTACAGTCGGTCCAGTAGGCTTTGTTTCATTCATATAATTCCCAATGATTGAACTAGAGGATTATAACCAAGGTTTCTTCTACATTTCCATGCATTTCAAATACATTTCAAATATGAAACATATGCATTCCTTTGATATTCCCAAACCACAGCACTTTTTTTATTTTGTCAGTACCATTGTTGGTTTCACCACTCTTGTTTCATTTTGTACATCCGATGTAACCAGTGACTTTTGCAATCTTCAAACATTAAGACCCAAGATTGCATACAACAGCATCAATAAGTATTAATGATCAATAGCTATGCATTTTGCTATCAATGGTCATGCTGCTTTTGTGCAAGAGGTATTGTGTCAATACTCAAAGGGCTGAGGCACCCTAACCATTTCATTTATTGATATCAATTGTGGAAAATATTTTCCATTCTTGGACATTTGAGACAAGCTATTTAAATCAGTCAATTTTCTCAAGCTAAGCTCCATCAAATAAACAAGTCCTGTCTAGGTGCCTAAGTCACAATCTTCTGGGCTTAGTTGGGATGAGTTGGACCTTGTAAATCTGAGGAAGCAGGGTCCTTCAATTACAAACCCAGCCACCTGTTTATCATATCCATGCACTTCCTGGTTTGTAAAAGACTCTTAGGATTGACATGGCTATGTCCATGTGATGATGTCAGTTTCTCCAAGAGAAAGGGTAGTGACAATGGAATAAAGGTTTTATAGAGCTTTCAGTGGTTTTCCATTTATTGTGATATCCTTCTGGATTGGGGATAGAGAAAGGGAGGTACAGTGTTGCAGGTGCTTATCCATTGTCTTTCAGGCAATTCCAGACAGTGTTGGCAGGTGGAAAAAGTTGAGCCAAAGCTCTTCACTTGTGGGATATTTCAAAGTTTAATATTGTTGTAGATTCATGAGGCTTCTGCCTGAGGTCATTCATTGATTTATTGTTTTTATTTGTTTGTCAAACATGAACAAGATAACAAGTATAGCTATGAACATAAACATGAACAAAGGAAGTAAATACAGATAAACAAGGACAGGACAGTAACAGGAATAGGACCAACATGCCTTATGCACACCCCCTTTAAGGACCTCTTAAGGTCCACGGTAGACAGTTTGAGATTGAAGTTAAGAGAGTTTGAGCTGTAACAACGGAGTCAGGTAGAGCATTCCAGGCATTGCCCACTCTGTTGCTGAAGTCATATTTTCTGCAATCGAGTTTGAAGCGGTTTATCTTGAGTTTATATTGATTGTTTGCCCATTGAGTTTGTATTGATTGTTTGCCTGTTGTGGTTGAAGCTGAAGAAGATGTTGATAGGCAAAACTTAAAGACTCAAACTTAAAGACACAAACTTAAAGACTCAAAATCTATCCCATCCCTAAAAGTACATAATGGTGAAGACTGTAACAATGAAGCTGTAAAGGCCAACTTTTTAATAAGTTCTTCAGTTCAGTCTTTATCAACAGCAATTTCTGCTGTCCCCCATTTCATAGTCACACCACAACAAATTGTAGCTACTTACTACATATTGATTTTGCAGCAGTTAACGTTGAAACAGCACTACATAACCTAAAGCCATCCCTATCTATTGGCCCTGATTAAATATGTGCCTACTTTTTGAAAAAGCTTGCCACTGCCCTAGCCAAACCTCTATGCAGAATCTATGAGATATCCTTCAGAACCAGTTTCTTGCCTGACTTATGGTTATTAGCCACAATCATACATTTTATAAAGGGAGACCCTAGCCTAGTAGAAAATTACAGACCAATCTCACTGTGTTGCGTCTCCTGTAAAGTCATGGAATTAATTATAAACCAATCCATCATCCCATATTTAGAAACAAGCTATCTACTTTCTAACAAGCAGTTTGGTTTCAGGAAAAAATTGTCCTGTAATCTGCAACTCCTACACTGCCAAAACATTTGGACCACATATCTAGACAAGGGTAAAGCAATAGACACAATTTACATAGACTTCTGCAAAGCCTTTGATTCAGTGGTACATGACAAACGACTGCTGAAACTTAGTTCTCATGGCATCTCTGGACCCCTGCATGGTCTGTAATTTTCTATTAGTCTAATTTTCTATTAGTCTCTCTTTTTAAAAATAGGTATGACCATGGCTAATGACCATATGTCAGGCAAGGAGCTGGTTCTGAAGGATGCCTCATAGATTGTGCATAGAGGTTTGGCTAGGGCAGTGGCAAGCTTTTTCAAGAAGTAGGCACATAATCCATCAGGGCCAATAGATAAAGATGGCTTTAGTTTACATAGTGCTGTTTCAACATTATCTACTGTAAAATCAATATGTAGTTATGGTATGACTCGGAAATGGGGGGACAGCAGCCATTGCTGTCAACAAAGACTGAGCTGAAGAACATATTGAAGAGGTTGGCTTTAAAAGTCTTCCCCATTAGGCCCTTTTAGGGGTGGAATAGTTTTCGAGTCTTCAAGTTTGACATTTACGAAATTATAGAAGGCTTGGGTGGATTTCGAGTTTGACAACTCTTCCTCTTGTTTGCAATGGTAATTGGTGCATTCTGCCTTTATCTAGTGACATAAAACTTTGTAGCAGTTTTTAAAGTTAGCTATATAGCCAGTTTTGTTTTCTCACCAAAGATATTTTTTTAATTGTAACTTTCTTATTGTTATGAGTAATTTGTTTTGTTTTTTGTTTTGCTTTAGAGGTTATTTTTGGTACGTATAGGTTAATGACTCTATTGACTTTGAGCAAAAAAGTGCTATAATGGTCTTCTGCAGTATTACAACCTGGAACAAAAGGTGCAATCAAGAGATGCAAGGTTGGCAGCTATGAGATCATAGTTGGCTTTTTAAAAATTATAATTTGGAATCACATCATTATGACCCTCTTTGCAAAAACACAAGTTGAGACAAAAATCAATCATACTGTGATTGCTGTTGGAAAAAAGTTGTTTAACTTGTAGGACATACATTGAGTTTAAGCTATTGCAGAAGATGAGATTTAAACAATTGTTGAGCCTAGTGTTGTTTATTACCAACTGCTCCAGCCCATAGTTATTAACAGCATTGTACAGGGCTACATCTATAGGTTCAGTTGTACATTCATTTAGGGTCCAATTAATAAGAGGCAAACTGAGGTCACCAATAAAGATAAAGGGATGTGGGCAGGAAGCTGGGAAGTATGCAGTGGAGTACCCCAAGGCTCTGTCTTAGGCCCAGTACTCTTCATCATCTTCATCAATGACTTGGACAAAGGGATAGATGGGGAACTCATCAAATTTGCAGATGACACCAAGCTGGCAGGAATAGCCAACACTCCAGAAGATAGGCTTAAGATACAGAAGGATATTGACAGACTTGAACATTGAGCATTATCTAACAAAATGAAATTCAATGGTGAAAAAAGTAAGGTTCTACATTTAGGCCAAAAAAATCAAATGCACAGATACAGTATACTTGGTACCTTGCTCAATAGTAGTAACTGTGAGAGGGATCTCGGAGTCCTAGCGGACAACCATTTAAATATGAGCCAGCAGTGTACAGCAGCTGCCAAAAAAGCCAACACAGTTCTAGGCTGCATAAACGGAGGGATAGAATCAAGATCACGTGAAGTGATAATACCACTTTATAATGCCTTGGTAAGGCCACATTTGGAATACTGCATTCAGTTTTGGTCACCATGATGTAAAAAAGATGTTGAGACTCCAGAAAGAGTGCAGAGAAGAGCAACAAAGATGATTAGGGGACTGGAGGCTAAAACATATGAAGAACGGTTGCAGGAACTGGTTATATCTAGTCTAATGAAAATAAGGACTATGGAAGACATGACAGCGGTGTTCCAATATCTCAGGGGCTGCTACAAAGAAGAGAGAGTCAAGCTATTTTCCAAAGTATCTAAGGGCAGGACAAGAAGCAATGAGTGGAAACTAACCAAGGAGAGAAGCAGCTTAGAACTAAGGATAAATTTCCTGACAGTTAGAACAATTAATCAGTGGAACAACTTGTCTCCAGATGTTGTGAATTCTCCAACGCTGGAAATTTTTAAAAAGATGTTGGATAACCATTTGTCTGAAGGTTTCCTGCCTAGGCAGAGGGTTGGACTAAAAGACTTCCAAAGTCCCTTCCAGCTCTGTAATTCTATTCTATTCTAAATCCATTTATGTCTGTTTCTGAATCAGGAAGCCCTTCAGAGACTCACTGATATTCTAATCACCTTGTATGTGGATTGTTGCAATGAAATCTACATGGAGTTGCCTTTGAAGTCTACTTAGATCTGTAATGGTGAACCTACGGCACGCATGCCAGAAGTGGCACACAGAGCCACTTCTGCCAGCACACGAGAGGTCATTTGGAAGAGCCTCACTGCGCATGCACGCGTGGCGCCCGCCTGCCAGCTGATTGTCAGGTATCTGGCCCACATGTACAAGAGACAAGGATGCTCGGGAGATGTGCATGCATTCACAGAGATGCATGGGGTACATAGGGGTCTTGTGTGCATGCACAGAGATGCACGGCACGTGGGGGAGTCGCACGTGCATGTAGAGGCAGTGTGGAGGTCTTAGAAAGAAGGCAATGGCAAACTGCTTCCAAAAATGTTGCCAAGAAAATTTCAGGGACTCATCCAAGCAGTTGCCAAGACTCATGAATGACTCAAAGCACATATAAATATTAGACGGCAGCCTGGACCATGCAGTATTACATTATTCTTTAGGTGCTTCTTGTGACTAAAAGGTAATTTACAGGGCGTGGGAATTGGGGAAATGGTTTAAGTAAGGGCTTTATGGCTTTGAAATATGTGGTGGATTAGCACTTAGTATCAAAATCTGTATACTATCAGAAAAAATATAAGAAAAGGCAATAAAAATCTACTTTGATTTAAACTTCTGTATGTGCATACAAATGTGCATCTGTAAATATGCAGGCACAAGAAAAATGTTCTTGTGACTGAAGTTAAAATGTCTGTTTTAAGATGGTGCTAATCATATCTAATTTGATTCATATTTATGCTTAAATCTGATTTTTTAAAAAGTCTGAATGGCATGCTAATTAATCAGAATGACTGGAATCCAACTATTCACTGTCTATTAATAGAAGTTTTTTATGAGCAGAATGGGCAGGGCAGATTTATTAGCTTCAGTGCCCCTAACTCAAAAGGCAAAATATTTCACAAAGCTAGGAATCTCACAGTGCATATTTGGAACATGCAGAAGTATAGAAGCAAAGTTGTATGGGAAAAAGACTTGTGATAGAACAAGGCCTAGAACTCCCAAAATAGGAACTATACCATCAGGCGGCAGCACTGCTCTGAATTAAAGATTGGATAATTTTAAATAATAAGAGGATATTACTATTAGAGGGACATGATATCCATAGAAGATGGCATGCCTTTTTGTGGAACAAATGGGAAAGGACCCATTCATATTTTTACTGGCATCAAATTAGAGATTCATTAATAACAATATGGGAAAAATTAAGGAAGAAGCACTACATCAAATTACCGGACTGGGAGTCACCAATGGAAGCAGAGAATACAACAAAGAACAAAAAGATTAGATATAAGGAATTATTGGATAATCATGAGAATTTTAAAACAACAGAAAAATTAAAAGAACAAGGTATAATTGTGGATTGGTAGCCATACATGCAGATAAAAACTAGACATAAAACTTATATGGAGGAATTTGGAATAGAAATGGAACCCCAAAAATTAGACCAAATTTTAATTGGTAAAGAAGAAAAATTTATCAGTAGAACTTTTAATTATTTACTCCAAGTAGAAATGGAGGAAGGAATAGTTAAGGGCCCAATGATTGCCTGGGGACAAAATGTAGGTCATAGCATACAGCTAGAAGATTGGGAGAGAATTTGGACCAAGAACAGAATACTCTACCTGACTGTGGTTTCTTCCCCAAACCCCAAAAACTTTAACCTTAGACTGTCTACTATTGACCTCACCCCTTTCCTAAGCAGTCTGTAGGGGGAACGCATAAGCACACCAACATGCCTACCGTCCCTGTCCCATTGTTTCTTTTTATTTTTCTTATATGTATTCATTTCATTTATTCATAACTACGTATATATTTATACCTGTTATCTTATAATCACTTGACAAAATAAATAAAAATAAATAAACACAAAACTGCAAATTAACATTATCAACAGCACATAAAGAAAATTTAATCAAGATGTTTTATAGATAGTATTTGACACCGGCAAGATTGGCCAAAATATACCCTAATATGAAACCGAAATGCTGGAAATATAAGCTCACAGATGGAACATATGTGGTGGCAATGCCCCAAAGTTAAAAAAATACTGGGAAAAATTGAAAAAATGGATAAGAGAAATTACAGGGCATGATACTGAACTTAAACCAGAAGCTTTTTTGCTGGGAATGATTAAAGGAAACCCAAAGAAACATATCCGATACATTGTACAACATATATTAACAGTGACAAGAATTGCGTGCATAAGAGCACCAACGTGCCTACCATCCCTGTCCTATTGTTTCTTTTATTTTTCTTATATGTACCCATTTTATGTATTCATAGCTATGTGTATACTTATACTTATTATCTTGTAAACGATTGACAAATCAAGTAAATAAATAAATAAAATAAAAGCTGGAGAATAGATGATATACCTTCGGAAAATATGATAATAAATAAAATACTTGATTGTGTGGAGACTGACAGACTGAAGAGAAGACTAAAAGGTAAAGAAGAGTCTGAGTTTTATGAGGTTTGGGAAATGTTATACATATGGTTAGGTAACAGAAATAAGGTTTGATATGGAGATATGATATGGAGAACTTCAAAAAAGGCAACTATGATCTTACAGACAATGATCTCTCATCTCTTGATTGGCAATTTCTATTCACTGGATGCAATACGGTAGAAGACCATTACAACATATTTTTACTTGAAGTTAAAAGAGTCATCAAACTATATGTAGCAATAACAACTCCCAAAACCAGAAAAAAATAAATTACCCATAACTATAAGGAAGCTTCAATCCAAAAAGAAATCACTTTGATGGAAAAACAAATCTGGACACGTTGCCAACTTCAAAAACCGATACAAAAATTTATGCCACCAGATAAAGACTGAATGTACCAATTATCACATTAAACAAGAGGAAAACCTTCTATGCACCAATTCCATCCACGCTGTCTACAATTTTGTAAACAACAAACTAAAAGATTCAAGGTCTATCCCACCCCTGAAAGGACCGAATGGTAAAGACTGCAACAATGACACCATTAAAGCCAACCTCTTTAAAACATTCTTTGGCTCAGTATTTGTAAACAGCAATGGATCATGCCCAGTATTTCCTAGTCAAACCACAGACAACTACTATGATCTAACATATCAATTTTACAGAAGACAATATTGAAAAAGCATTACACAATCTAAAACCATCTCTAATAGTACCAGACAGAATATGTGCATACTTCTTAAAAAAGCTATCCACTGCCATAATCGAACCTCTAAGCATAATCTTTGAAAAATCTTTCAGGACCAGCTCCTTGCCAAACCTATGGTCACTAGCCACGGTCATCCCCATCTTCAAAAAGGGAGACCCCAGCCTAGTTGAAAATTACAAACCAATTTTTTATGCTGCGTCACCAGTAAAGTCATGGAATCAATTATTAACCAATCCATTATCCTCCACTTAGAGACAAACAACCTACTCTCTAATAAACAATTTGGTTTCAGAAAAAAACTATCCTGTAATCTGCAACTCTTACACTGCAAAAACATATGGACTACACAACTCGATCAGGGCAAAGCAATAGATACAATCTACATAGACTTCTGTAAAGCCTTTGATTCAGTGGTACACAACAAACTACTCCTAAAACTAAAATCTTATGGTATCTCTGGACACCTGCATAACTGGGTAGAAGCCTTCCTGTCAAACAGACAACAAATGGTCAAAATTGGGAGCGTCCTATCAAATTCTTACCTGTCAATAGTGGTGTCCCCCAAGGCAATGTTCTAGGACCAACTCTCTTCATATTCTACCTAAATGACCTCTGTGATCATATCAAGAGCAACTGCATTCTCTTCGCTGATGATGTAAAGCTATTCAACACCACCAACAATACTGCTACCCTTCAAAAAGACCTCAACTATGTATCAGAATGGTCAAACATATGGCAACTTCAAATCTCAACAAATAAATGCTCTGTCTTACATATTGGCAAGAAAAATCAGAAAATAAAATACAAGGTGAATAGTCAAGACCTTGTTGAGTATCCAAACTCTGTCAAGGACCTTGGAGTACTCATCTCTAATGATCTAAGTGCTAGAGCCCACTGTAACTACATAGCCAAAAAGGCATTAAGAGTTATTAACCTAATCTTACATAGCTTTTTCTCTGGTAATATCATACTACTAACTACAGCATACAAAACATTTGCTAGACCAATACTTGAATACAGCTCATCAGTCTGGAACCCACATTATGTATCTGATATTAACACAGTAGAGAAAGTCCAGAAATATTTCACAAGAAGAGTTTTCCACTCCTGTCTCTGTTGCAGAATACCTTATGCCACCAGACTTGAAATTCTAGACCTAGAAAACCTAGAACTACGCCACCTTTGGTCCAATCTAAGTATAGTATATAAAACCATACATTACAATGTCCTACCTGTCAATGAATACTTCAGCTTCAACCATAACAATACAAGAGCACACAATAGATATAAACTCAAGGTTAACCGCACCAAACTTGATTGTAGGAAATACGACTTCAGCAACAGAGTGGTCAGTGTCTGGAATACTCTACCTGACTCTGTGGTTTCTTCCCCAAACCCCAAAAACCTTAGACTGCCTACTATTGACTTCACCCCTTTCCTAAGAGGGCTGTAGGAGGCGTGCATAAGTGCACCAATGTGCCTACCATCCCTGTCCTATTTTTTCCTTTTCTTATATGTATCCATTTCATGTATTCATAACTATGTATATAATCTCTTGACAAAATAAATAAATAAAAATAAAATAAAGAATTGTAAATATTGTATTTAAGTATATAAGTAATGCTTTACACAGAATTGTTAAAATGAAAATTTTATATGTATTTTGAAAATAAATAAAATTTGAAAGAAAGAAAGGAAGAAAGAAAGAAAGAAAGAAAGAAAGAAAGAAAGAAAGAAAGAAAGAAAGAAAGAAAGAAAGAAAGAAAGAAAGAAAGAAAGAAAGAAAGAAAGAAAGAAAGAAAGAAAGAAAGGAAGGAAGGAAGGAAGGAAGGAAGAAAGAAAGAAAAACGACCACTTTAAAAGAATTTGGTTCCAGGACAAAATGTGTCACATAAAACACTTGTTGATCCAACAAAAGTATTTCTCCCTCCACTTCTTGTAAACTCAGACTCAGCAATGAACAAGGAAGGTGAAAGTTTTCATTGAGAGTTATGTTTCCAAGAATATTAGACATTGCAGCAAGATACCAAGGCTAAGGAAGGCTTTTTTGAGGGAATGGGTGGGGTGGAGAGATCAGATACATCATCAGTAACAAGCAGTTCAAAGATCTGTTAATGGGGCTAGAGAAAATCACCTGGAAAATATTCAAGGATGTTATTGAGAATTTTCTTGGCAACTATAAAAGTACCAAACTACAGTAAGGTGGTTGACAAACTTCTTACAGGATATAAGATGATAAAATGTAACATGTCACTGAAGATTCATTTTCTGCATTCACACTTGGACTTCTTTCCTAGAAATCAATTGGAGTCAGTGATGAACATGGTGAAAAATTTCACCAGGACATTGCCACAATGGAAAAATGGTATCAGGGCAACTGGAATCCATCTATGCTGGCTGACATTGCAGCAAAATGCATCTAACACGGAGTACAAATGAAAATCAGCAGCCAAACAGCTCTGTAGAACTCATGCAGGTATCAGAAACATTATGTGATTAATTACACATTATAGTCATTAAAAATTAATTTCATATTTTTCAAGTTTCCTATGTCATTCTGAAATTACATTTATGTTCAATTTCAAGGGATCTATCATAATCACAAAATGTTTTTTAGGAAGCAAAACTTTTGAAAAAAATTGTCTAGTATGATTTTGAATGAGCTAAGAACCTGATTTACTGTTTCTTTTTCTTCTTCATAAAATTTGCATTTGTTATTTTTCCATTTATCCTTGATTGCATTAGTTTAAAACGTTGCTTTCGAGCAACCAAATTCAAGCTTTCAGTTTCTTTTTTTTTTTAATGTTCAATTTGTAAGACAGTGTCAGGTTTTATTTATCCATTTTTTCCTTTATCTTTTGCAGAAATTGATCAAGTAAAATTTTTCCTTGCCAGCATTCTATTCTATTTATTATATTATTTTAATATTTATATTTTGTTTCCTATATATTCACTAAGTTCCAATTTTTAATTTGCATCAATGTTTGTTCTTGGCTATGTTTTCCATAATCAGCCAATGCATGTTTTTCCTTTTTGACAGTTTGTGTAACTTGAAGAAACTTCTGCCTCCATTTTTGTGAGGCAGATATAATCTATCAATATTACTATGGAGATATAAAGCATAATGAATAGTCATCAGTTTTCCTGTTTTTGAGCCAAATGATCCAGTTCAGCTTGCTACCAGTTAATAAGTCCAGCAATGCAGAGGTGGTATTCAGCAGGTTCTGACCAGTTTTGGAGAACCTTTAGCAGAAATTTTGAGTAGTTTGGAAAACCGGCAAATACCACCTCTGACTGGAGATTTTACAATATCCTTCCCCTACCACACCCACCAAGCCACACCTACAGAACCAGTAGTAAAAAAAATTGAATCCCACCACTGCAGCAATGTATTGTATCACAAGTATGGCCCAGGTATCGATGGTGTTTCTACTATTCAATTTTGTCTTCAGTACTTTTCTCAATCTTTGGATGATTTTTTATTAGCTGCATTTTTAACTTGTCCATGCCTGACATTATCCAACTGTAAAATGTCCAGATACTTGTAGATTTCATCCTGATTGGCCATTTTGGCATTTCTATTCCATTACAGTTCATCATTTTACCAATTTGTCTAGGCCAAATTCCATTGCTATTCTGCGCTAAAAATTATTACAGTATTTTTCAATGACTAGATTTCAATTTATGATTTTTCATAAACCTATATTATTTAAGCTCATTAAGGCAGCGTCATCTGATTGTTTCAAACTCTTCTTTATATATTTGTTATTTATTTTATTTATTTATTTATTGAACTTACATACTGCCCTATTTCCCTGACAGGACTCAGGGCGGTGCACAGCCAAATTAAAATACAAAGACAGTACAGAATTAAAACAATTAAAAAACCAAATATAAAAGGCGAAAAGCTAAAAATATGAAGGGATTAAAAGCTAAAATCAAGCAAAACCGAATAAAAATCCCCTTAAAAAACCCTAGGCCAGACCAGCTTGATGAAATAAATAGGTTTTCAACGAGCACCGGAAGGTCAAGAGATCAGGGATGGTCCTCATCTCCAGGGGTAATTCGTTCCAGAGGGAGGGTGCCCCCAACAAGAAGGCCCGCACCCTCGGGGTTGCCAGCCGTCCAACTGTTGGCACCCCAAGGAGGCCGACTCTATGGGAACGTATTGGCCTACGGGAGGCCGATAATGGCAGGAGGCGGTCCCGCAAATATCCTGGTCCCAAGCCATGGAGCACTTTAAAGATGGTAACTAGAACCTTGAAGTGTACCCGGAGGGCCACCGGGAGCCAATGCAGCTCACGCAAGAGTGGCGTAATATGGGAGCCCCGTGGAGCTCCCAACACCACTCGCACGGCCACATTCTGCTGGAGCCTCTGGCTGCTCTTCAAGGGAAGCCCCATGTAGAGAGCGTTGGCATAGTCTAGGCGGGAGATTACGAGGGCGGAGGTGACCGTG
Organism: Bungarus multicinctus; assembly: GCA_023653725.1. Taxonomy (NCBI): domain Eukaryota; kingdom Metazoa; phylum Chordata; class Lepidosauria; order Squamata; family Elapidae; genus Bungarus; species Bungarus multicinctus. Next base: position 5,071,323 of record CM042851.1, read on the forward strand.
CAAAGCGCACCCTGATCCAGAAAGGGCCGCAACTGGTAGATCCTACGGACCTGACCAAAAGCCCCCCTGGCGATGGCCTGCCACATGGTCCTCCAATGACAGCCATACATCCAGGAGGACATCCAGATTACGAGCCCTTTCTGTGGGGGCAAGAATTTCCTCCCCCACAGCCAGCAATGGAACCAGCTGGCTGTATTGGGGCGCCGGGAAGACAGCCACTCAGTCTTAGATGGGTTGAGCTGAAGCCTGTTCTGCCCCATCCAACACCGCACGGCCTCCAGGCACTGGGCCATCATCTCGATGGCTTCATCGGGGTGGCCCGGGGTAGAAATGTACAGCTGAGTATCATCAGCATACTGATGGAATTCTACCCCAAAGCCACGGATGATCTCACCCAGCGGCTTCATATAGATGTTGAACAGAAGGGGCGAGAGCACCGACCCCTGAGGGACCCCACAAACCAGGGGCCTTGGGGCTGATCTCTGCCCCCCCCGCCAACATGAATTGCAAACGACCAGAGAGGAAGGAGGAGAACCACCGCAAAACAGTGCCCCCCACCCCCAGCCCCTCCAGCCGTCGCAATAGGATACTGTGGTCGACAGTATCGAAAGCCACTGAGAGATCTAGTAGGACCAGGACAGAGGAATGACCTCTGTCATGGGCCCTCCAGAGATCATCCACCAATGTGACCAATGCCGTCTCTGTGCTGTGCCCAGGCCTGAAGCCCGATTGGCGTGGATCTAAATAGACAGCTTCATCCAGGTGCTGGGGAAGCTATCATACCACCACACTCTCAACAACCTTCACTACAAAGTGAAGGTTGGAGACTGGACGATAATTAGATAACAGAGTTGGATTCAGGGATGGTTTCTTGAGGAGGGGTCTCACCACCGCCTCTTTCAAGGCGGCGGGCAAATATCCTTTACTCAAGGAAGCATTAATAATACCCTGGAACCAACCTCGTGTCACCTCCTGAGTGGCCAACACCAGCCAGGAGGGGCACGGGTCCAATAAACATGTGGTAGCAATCAGACCCCGTGCATCCTGTCCACGTCATCAGGGGTCACAGAATCAAACTTTTCCCAAATGATTTCCCCAAATTCCGCCTCCAACCCCCCGCCCAGAGTTGCCCATTCAGAGTCCAGCCCATCCCAGATCCGAGCGATTTTATCCAGCAGGAAATTAGAAAAGTCCTCAGCCCGTCCCTGTAAGGGATCCTCCCATGCTCCCCCTTCCAGGAGGGAGCGGGTCACTCTAAACAGGGTGGCTGGGCGGTTTCCTGCGGACACAATAAGTGCGGAAAAGTACGAACGCTTTGCCAACCTTATCGCCACTAAATAGGTCTTAATATAAGACCGTAATAGTGTTCGGTCGGATCCAGAGCGAGTAGTCCTTCAAATACTCTCCAGCCGTCTTTTCCAGTGCTTCATCTCCCTCAGTTCCTCAGAAAACCAAGGGGCCAAGTGAGAACGGCGCTGGGTCAGAGGCCGCAAGGGCATGACCTGGTCAAGGGCCCCAGCTGCCACCCTATCCCAGGTGGCTACCAGGTCCTCAACCGAGTTGTGTGCTCAAATGTCGGGACAAGGCCCAAGCTCCATCAGGAACCTATCTGGATCCATCAGGCACTTGGGGCGGTATCATCGTATTTGGTCCGCCTCCCTGCGATGGGGGGGAGCTGTCTGGAAGTCTATCCTAAGGAGCAAATGATTTGACCATGACAGGGGCTCAATAAAAACGTCCCTATACCAAGATCATCCTGCCACTGTCCAGAGACAAAAACCAGATCCAGGATGTGACCACCGATGTGAGTAGGGCTCCTAATTAGTTGGGTCAGGCCCAAGGCTGTCATGGAAGCCAAGAACTCCTGAGCAACCCCCAGGGCCCCGCCAGCCGACGGCAAGTTGAAATCCCCCATGACCATCAGTCTAGGGGTCTCAACCGCCAAGCTGGCTATGACCTCGAGGAGCTCAGGCAGGGCCGATGTCACATAGCAGAGAGCCAGGTATGTGATCAAAAGGCCCATCTGAATTTCAGAACCACACTTCATGAAGAGGGATTCACATCCGATCGTCTGAGGAACAGTGAATTCCCTAGGATCTAGATCCTTCTGAATAACCACCGCAACTCCCCCACCCCTCCCCTGGGCCCTCGGCTGATGAAAAACCCGAAACCCAACTGGGCACATCTCCACCAGGGGAATGTGCTGTCCCAGCCAGTCTATGGAATGGGTTAGTTACTTAGGATTTGTGAGCTGTCCCCTTAAGAGAATGCATCATAGGAAATGTAGGTAAGGGTATCCTGGGAAACGTAGTTCATATCACGTGGCCACATCTGTAATCCTGATTGGTCACTAAATTGACCCTCAAGGGGTTGAAGGAGGTTGCCCTCCATTCTTACCTGCACTCATTACTGATAACATCGTTTTCTTCTATTGATACAAGATGGGTTAGGAGATAACTATTTTCCACGTGCAAGGCAGATATATAAAGGATTGGTCATTGAAAGAGGAACTTTGTCACAAATGTGAGTTACGAGGATACCTGATGTACCAATAAATGAACTTTGTTATGGAAGCTTTGTTGAGTTATCTATCTGCATGTGCAGAGCTATAAGTCTACCTCTGTGCAAGGCAGGACAGTGGAAAATATATCCTGATTCATCACAAAATTAAAGTTTAATGAATTTATGATATGCTAGTGATATTGAAGCCAGGAATGAATACGCAATGTTGACTTGAAACTGCATGCTTCATCATCTCTCTCTGTGAGCATCTTTGGAAGCTGTTTACATGGTGGGAGGGATCGGATTCCCCCACGAGCTACAGACAAAGAGAAGTTTCTATCCCCACCCACCCACCCCCTCTTCTACTCCATTTGGCTTTGGCTATCTCAGAGACCCTATTTGCATAACAAGGAGTGTAATTACCCAGTTCCCAAAGATCATCAAACCTTCAGTTTGAACCTTGAAGGAATCTTGCTTGTATTTTTAAATGTAAACCAGAAGCCTCAAACAGACTCTTTCCAGCCAATTTAAAACTGATCAAGGTACATCCTAAAAGGCTAATCCCTCTTCCACAGGAAGTCACTCATTAAATTACCTCATCAAACCCTTTACCTCCAACAAAGCTGCAAAACCAGTTTGAGTTACAGGAAAGCCCCCCCTCCCCCCCTTCAACGAGAGAAGAAACTCAATTTGTAAAACAAAGGGAGGAGTCCGAGTTACCCATCTGCCTGACTTCTCCCCTACTGCTACGGCTGATTCTACAGTTTTTAGCAACTGAAGGCGATCTGCCATCCCCCTTTTCTCTTTTTCCTTATAAGACAAAGACTGTATCTAGCCAGCCTGGAATTTCAACAGGAAGTCAGTAATAAAAATACTTCTTCAGACCCCTGTGTCTTATACTCTCTACATACTGTTTGCATGGTGGGAGGGACTGGAGTTTCCCACATGCTACTAATAAAGAACTTTCTAACCCCGCTCTGTGCTCAACTTTCAAAGAAACCGTGTGGCTGTTAGGAAGAATTCCTTCCCCTTTTCTCTATGGAGTCTGTCTGGATTACACAGGGGAATATTATCTGGACTTTGTAATATTTCTGAATATTAAAGCAGCCCACAGCAGCACGTTTTTGCATGATAACTCCTTTGAAATTATTGTGAACATTTATTCAATTTATTTCGAATGTTCCAAGATTACCTACAACCTACCAGCTCCACCTGGTGGTCAAGAAGAAATTTAAAGTAAAATCATTTATTCCTTTTTCTTCAGCCCTAGCCCCATCTGGTAGTCAACAAAAGATTTTTTTTCTTATGTGATTTTTCCACAATTTCTCAAAAATCGACAAGAACAATTATGAAACTATTGTGCACCTTTGAATCAACTTAATTCAAAAGCCTAGCTGCAACCTAACATGGGCATAGCAACAGCATCTTCCAGACTCTCTGCTGCCACCCTGTGAAGCAAGCAACCCTTTTAGGAATATTTTGCGACGCAACCTCTACTGCCCCCTTTTGTCGCAGGCTCACACCGCACCCTAGAAGCAGCCAACCTCTGTGCAAGGCAGGACAGGGAACACCCCCCTCCTGTCCCAGCCAGGTTTCGGTAATGCCAGCCAGGTCAACTCCCCCCTCCAAAATAAGATTGTGAACAAGGGGGGCTTTGTTAACTACAGACCTGGCGTTGCACAGCATCAGCCGGAGGCCCGGGGCCAAATCATCCGAGCAGCCCAGGGATCAGGACATGACCTGGGGGTCGGAGCACGCCACCACCTGTTAACAGCAGGGGCGAGCTCCCACAACATGATAAGGCCCCCTGTCAACACCATACCTGCCTCTCCCGCTAATCATGGTAATGGCCATCCCCTCCCCCCCAAATAGAAACCCCCCTCCCTGATCCCAAGACCTCCCGGTTGCGTACAAACCCCAGTCTGGCCTTTTTCCCAGGTGGGTTGTCCCCCAAACCCGACCTGGCCCCCCTCCCTAACCCCGATAAAAATGTAAAGATAAAGGAATGTAACTGTGCATGCTTCTCTCGACTGTGCATCTCTCCAGATTCCAAAATCCGTCATCGACATATGCCCTGGGAAAATTGGGGGGCCATCTCAACGAAAGGGGGACTTTTCTGAGTGCCCATAAATCAGCCGCTGAATACATAATCGGGCGGGCACAACAATGTCCAGTCAGTTGTGTCTTTAGTATCTTTAGTGTCTGGCATTGAGATTGGGCAGGCGAGGGCCCACCAAGCATCACAATATCCCGGGCAACCGGTCGTGGCCTCCGCTTCCGCCGTCGTCGTCACTGACCTCGGCGGATATAGGGTTGAGGGCATGATAGACTTGTCTGCGATGTCATCTGAGTTCCCACCGCCTGACCAGGCGATACTAGACCGGGTCGACCCCGCTGCTCCCATCGACACCGTCGCCGTCATCGACGAAGCCTCCGAGATCCCCGGTCTCCGTCATCACCACTGCCCTCGGTAGGGTTGCTCCGGTCGGGGTCATTGCCACCTCCACCATCCAAGGCCCCACTATAGAGATCGTCCTCGGCTCCATCAACATCGGAGCCACTCTTCCAGGCAGCAGGTGGCACCCCGCAAACCAGCAGCCTCAAATGGCTGGGTAATGCCCTCCTCAATGGCTCCGGCCATTTCCACCATCGTGTCCATCGCCCAGGTTGGCGAGGCCCGGGCTGTGGGTCCAGTAGAAGCCCAAAACAAGGTCCAAAACAGGGCCAGAAACCAACCTGCCCACAGCCAACAGGCCGCTGCTGACTACAGTTAAAATTGCCGGCACCAATGCCGGCAGACGCCAGCCCCTTCAAGTCGGCCGCATCAGGCAGCATCAGCCTTCACCTGCACCGCCACTGCCGCCGGTGCCAAGATCTTGCAGCGCCAGCCCAAGCCGTCACCCACAGATCAGCTGGGTGAGGCGAGGGAGAGCAAACAAAGCGGCAGGGCTCCAACAAGCCAGCCAAGTCCCAAGAAAGTCCCGAAGTCCCGAAAATAAAACAGAAAACAGCAGCGTCAATCCACCCACCAGGTGAAACGCAACGAAGTGAGGCGCGATGGCAGCCGCCGTCAGCCTCATCCGCCGCCTGGACTGCCCATGCGGCCGTCCAGGCGACTCCGCCGCCCACTCCCCCACCCCCACAGCTGCACTGACCCCCCCCCACCCAGGTCCACAGCTACCCTCACTTAGGGTCCGGGGGGTGGGAGGCGGCACGGCCCAGAGTGCAGAGTGGACGCCGGAGCTCACCGGCTAGCGTCCACCCGCTAGTCTTTATTCTTTATTCCTGAATTGCTTCCTTATTTCTTGGTTGTTCATATCCAATTTTCTGTTCCTTGCAGTACTTCCCCACAATCTCTCCACCCTCTAGTGGTCAATAAAGTAAAGGATTCACAGATTTGAATGCTTATTGAACTCTTATTTCCAATATTGTCTACTTTCCAAAATAAGAAAATACATTTTGGATGTAAAGGAAAAATCACTGAAAATAAAATAAACAATAGGACTTATGGATGTATAGTCACTTTTTGCTCTGAAACAATGGCATTTGAAACAACAGCTAGCCTGAATTAGTTCTTCATATTCTAAGCAGATACACCTTTCTATCACAAAACAACCTTGGCACCTTAAAGAAGAAATTAGAATAATCTTTATTTTTTTTTACTTCAACCTGCCAGTGGATTTTGTAACCTTACTAATTATCAAATCCAGATTGAAAAAAGACATTGTAATTGTATACAGGAGAGGTCACAGGTTTGTGCATTGCCTGATAGAATATTGAAAAAGAGTTACCATGGAGCATTTCTAACAGATGTTTTAAATTCATTTTTCTCAATTGCAGTTAGTGCTAGTTCTATCTCTTTGGCTCATATGCATCTGAGTAGTTAATGCCATTTTAGAAAGCACAAAATGCTGGAGTGCTTTTCCTTGGATGCTGACCTGGAACTTGGACTCCACTGCTATAAACATGATAAAGGGATGCAATGATAACATATTTCATTCTCATATCACTTAATACATTACATTTACATTACACATAGCTATCTATCATATAGTTATTTTCACCTTTTGCTAAATTTGCTTGAATGACTTACAAAATATTTGGACTACAAGTAGTCCTCAACTTACAACAGTTCATTTAGTGCCTATTCAAAGTTACACTGAAAAAAGTGATTTATGACCATTGTTCACACTTATTATTTTGCAGCATCCCCATGGTCACATGATCAAAGTTCAGATGCTTGGCAACTGACTCATACTTAAGATGGTTGCAATGTCCAGGAGTCATATCATCAATTTTGTGACCTTCTGACAGTCAATGAAGAAACCAGATTCACTTACAACCATGTTACTAACTTAACAACTGCAGTGATTCACTTAATAACTTTGGCAAGAAAGGTTGTAAAATGGAGCAAAGTTCACTTAACAAATGTTTCACTAACAGAAATTTTGGACTCAGTTGTGGCCATAAATTGAGGACTACCTATATTTCAATTTTTAAACTGGACCAGGAAAACTGAAAATATAAAATAGTTCATGGAAAAATTAATAGGACATGACTACATCACAAGAAATATTCAGAAAGCTCTTTGCAGATTATGTAGTAGTGAGTGGTTAATTTTGTCAGGCAATCTTCTATGCTTCCTCCTCCTATTCTTCTCTAGTTTTCTGTGGTCTGTTTTCCTTCTTCCCAATATTCTATTCTTTTGCCAGTCCTTCAAGTATCTGTCCTCCAGTTCTTCAATAAATCAAGTATCTACTCTCTAGTTTTCCATTACGCTAGTTCCATTATGTTTCCTAGACCTATGTTCTATGTCCTCTTTAGTAAAGACACAGCTGCTCTCAGTCACAGCCATTAGAGTTCAACTGATATCCATTAGCATCTTAAAAATGCACGTCTCTAGTTAGCTATACTATAAAAATATCATCTCGTGGATGTATACTTAGATATAGTTTGAGTATTTCTACAGAAGTTAGTATGTGAGGGCTGGGTAGAAGAGACTTCTCATCTGATTCAATCTGCTGGATGCAAGTATGTTCTTGGACAACTTCTTCCTAGCTGTCTTCCTCATCTGACAATAACAATTTATTTTATTTATTTTTATTTATCAAATGTCTACCCACCCAGCTCATCTAAGTGACTCTTGAAAACAGATCACAATAAAGACAAACTTTATTTTGAGCAGAAGACTGTCAAAGCTGCTTGATGGGTAACGTCCATGAGGCACTCTTTTTTTCTTTGGTAGAAATGAACTTTCAAACCACCTGAACTTGGCTCATAAGCCACAGGCTAGTCAGAAAAAAACCTATATATTTGAGATACAGTACTTCAGCAAAATAAAGACAAAATGGAGAGGAAATGAAAACAAATAAGCAGAATAAAACATATTGAGCTTTTCCCCACTTGAAACTGTATTTCTAAGCCAGAGTTTGCAGAAGCAACATTTTCGATCCTCAATTTTCACAAACTGCACCATCAACTTTTAAAACAACCTCTAAAAACAAGTAATCATTGCAGCAAGGGGTATTGCACATATGCAACTGCTCATTCTGGGCCTTTTTCTTTAAAAGAACAGATCTTTTCTAAAGTAATATTAATACTTCCCCCACCAACTTCTATCCCAGCACAATGGGTAGTCATTTCTTCAGGGGAGACAGTTCTGTATTTCATTAGCCTTTCTGAATTGCAAAGAGAAAAATGTAAAATTAATGCCTAACAACCGAAAGCTTCATGCAGGGGCTGAGAAGAATGGTGCAAGACAAAGCAGGGCAACATTGTGCTAAGTCTGGGCTTCAGCCAAACTTCTCTGTTTCTTGCCATTTTCAGAACATCAGGGAGTTTCTTTTGGGCGCTTTCTATTGCTTCTGTTGAGTTGTAAAATGATCTCAAACTTAATATTTAGCCTGCCATTCCTTTCCATTTGTGTATATTCTGTTGTCCCACCCCACCCTTATGAGAGCTGCTTTGAAATAACAAACTGAATATGAAAAAATGAAAAGAAAGAAAAGGGGATAAAAAGAAATGGAACTTTTCTTAAATAATACCCATACCCATAACAATCAAACCAGCTCAGTTCTGGGGAAGGAAAGAAGGTTTTGTGCTTTCTCTCTCCCCTAATCTACCATCTAATAAGGCTCCCTCTACCCTGCTGTGCACATTTGTAAATAAAAGAAATGATATAGAATGTATTATTGATCATTCCTAGCAGAGCATCAGGAATGGCACTACACAGCTCATTAGACATCGACAGATGGAGATATTGCCTGTAGAGATGACAGTGACTTTGTGCATTGTAAATATTATATTTTACCCTCTAGAGAACTTTCCAAAGCTAAAAGACAAATCTTTTCTAAGTTTCTCACCATTTTAGCCATTGCTTGGAGGCGATTTTTCTAGAACTTCAAGAAGCCATTTCAAATATTCTCATTAGTATGGTTAAGTCTTAGATTTGTAATATAGCCGCAGGGACAGCAATGATGATGAAATGAAGCACAGTATTCCTCCAGTATGTTCTATTATGATTTATATCTCAGAAAATAAAATAATTACCCCTTTATAAGTAAGTTTTCTTTAAGCATGCTGCCAATTTTGAGAAGTGAAGTGAAAAGCAATGATAACATTAACCATAAAAACCAAATACATAATTGTTTGGACTACTAATCTTAGCTACTAGGTTCCATGCTTTTTAACTCCAAAATCATCTAATAAGCTTCAACTGGAAAGTGAAGAAACTTAGTTTTAAAATCCACAACCTCAGGTTAACCTTACAAATTGAAAGTCACACTTTCCCCATGATTATTTATACATCTAATGATGCCATTATTATGCATATGAATGCAATGTCTTTGAGCTAATAATTGTTACTTGCTTTCCAGCCACTACACAAATAGTATAACCTCACACAGAATCACACACATCAGTGTGGTGTATGTCACACCCACAAAAGAATTAATCAGATCTCATTTGTTGCTAGGAAACAGACTTGACCTTGGAGTATGTTAAGTCACCAAGGGCATTCTAATGAAGTAAGGCTTGCAATCTGAGTTTTGTCAGCAGAGAACATTGTCTCCTACTGAGCAGAATTGTATGGATGGAGTTTCTCTGGATCTTGAACATGCACTGTAATGGTTAATATTCTATATATAAATTAATTAGGTAATAACAATCTTCCATTGTTGATCAGTTTCAGAAATCTTTTGAAGCATCTGGTTCTCTACAGATATTCTGATAGAAAGGTTTTGCTCTCTATTCTCATAAGGATTAACCTTAGCCAAATTGTAGTTCAACAATGGGTTTTATAGTGTACATTTCATATAAATTGATTATGTGTTGCAGACGCTTAAAATGGCTGTCACTTTATTATGCTATTCCATTTGCTGCACACATACAGAACATGGATATACTTAGACAGAAAAGGAATTTGATAAGTTGGTTGCTGTTGTCAAACTTAAATTCTCAAGCATTTGGGAGTACATTTTAATCATGCTGTCAACCTGCAAAATGACTTCAGTTGAAGACATGTTTACTTCGGCTTCATTTCTTGGTTGCCATTTAAGGGGGAAAGGGCATGGGGGGACTCAAGAATGTCTAGTTACAACAAGTCCCAGCGTGTGAACCAAGGTCATTTCAACAGACATTTGTCAAAGTTGAGTGGGAAACCTACACCTGAACTGATTGGCCCATGTGAACTGAGGGACAAGGGGGGTGGGGGAGGTCTTATTCTTTTAACTATCCTTGAGTGCAGGAATAATTTAGAACTAGCCTCACCTTTATTTTTTATATATGTTTTATTTGTAACTTTCATTTAACTATCCATACTGTAAGAACCGGACTCTCTCCCCTTCGGATGATATGAACTTTTGAATATTGGGTATTTCAAAAGGAATTCTTTATTGAAAAGGAAAAAGATCCAGGTGATGTTCCAAGCAGGGCTAATGTGCCTCCAGGCATGCAGCTTAGACAAAGGGAGTTAGAACACCTCCCCTTAGTCAGGTGTGGATTTTGTCAATACAAAGAAGTAACATGTTAATTCCCCCCACTCCTTTTTTTCTGGGAATATAGTTGAGAAGATCTTCCCAGGAAGTTTCTTTTGGAGCTGGAACTTTTATGGCTCCTTCTCCGCTTGCTATCTCTCCAAGAGGTGACAGGTTTCCAGGTGTCTGGGCTCCTGTCCCCAGTTGTATATCATGTACAAGTTATACAGATTCAATACAAGAATTAAGATATTCAGGTTACATTAAAAAGGATTACTTGTATCAACCTCCCCTCTTCTTCTTCCATTGAAGAATGTCAGATACACGGATCTGACACGTACATATTTTGAAGACAGTATATTGACTGGGTCAGTGGCGGTATTCAAATTTTTTTACTACTGGTTCTGTGCTTGGTGGGCATGGCCATGTGACTGGGTGGGCATGGCTTTTCTTTTTTGCAATTCCCACCCATTTTTGGGAGCTTCTTAGCCCCAGAGGAGCCTCTGGGGGGAGGTGTTTTTGCTTCCCTAAGGCTCCTCTGGGTCTCAGGAAGGAAAAAAACAGCATGGGAGGGGCATGCAGCAGTCCTCCAAGCTCCGTTTTGGGAGCTTCCTAGCCTCAGAGAAGCTTCTGGGGGGGGGGGCGTTTTTGCTCCCCTAAAGCTCTTCTGAGGTTCAGGAAGAAAAAAACAGAGCATGGGAGGAGCATGTAGCACTCCTCCAAGCTCCGTTTTGGAAGCTTCCTAACCTCAGAGAAACCTTTGGGGGGGGGCATTTTTGCTCCCCTAAGGCTCCTCTGGGGCTCTGGAAGGCAAAAAATGGAGGGAGGGCTGAGCTCCTCCCTCCATTTTTTGCCTTCCTGGGCCTCAGCAAGGGGAATCCTGGCACAGCTGATCTTATCTACAGCTGATTGTCGGGAGGGAAAAAAAGAAAGAAATACCTTATGTGAATGTCAGGCAGGCAGGCGGGAATGTCAGGCAGGCGGCAGGGTGAGCGAGCATCGAGCGGGAAGACAACCCGGTGGAGGACATGGCCAGCCAGAACTTACTACCAGTTCAGCGACCCACGCCAAATTCTTGCTACCGGTTCACCCGATCTGTTGTGAACCGGCTGAATACCACCACTGGACTGGGTCAATATATATTTCTACCCAATGCTAGCAATAATAATACGATTAGGTATTCATAATTCTAGTCTTCCAACATCCGGCCTTAACCTGCACATTGTACTTATAAGCTTCAATAACATTTCTTCATGCGCTATGTTTGATATCCACTGTTAATATTTTTAAAATTACTCAATACTCCACCATCAGTCCAATATCCTAATTGTTTAAAAACACAAATAAGACCAATCATTAACCAAATTTAATCAATCCTGGGATTATATCTCCAATCCCCTAAAATTATATGTTTCAATATCACATCGTTAATAATAACAATACAGTTAGGTTACCACATCATAGACTTCCACCTAACCTTAATTTGCTTATGATTATAGTAAATTATATTATCTATCTATATATGTTCTACTGTTTTTCCAATTTATATTTTCTACTTCTAATTTCTAATTCATTCACCATATTGAAAGGTATTTTATCTCTATCCATCATCTCTTACTTTTTTTGAGATGTCATCATTTATTGACTTTTTGATCCCTCTTTTATATTTCTCTCTTGGGATCTTATTTTTCTTTCTAGCATTTTTATACCAACTAAATATTCCCTCTGGCTTACCCCTTGTCTCCTTCTGCCACATCATTTGAGCACCCATCCACAGCTCTTTCATTATTTTTGGGAGACTTCCCTTTCTTCCTCTTCTATTGTAAACTCTTAAAGAATTATCTATTTGATTCATACTTATTATTCTTGTCCCTTCAATGTCTTCATCTTCTTGCAATTTGTTTTGTTTTGTTTTCCTAACCCACTCCTTCTGGTTTCTCATCTATTTTCTGAGTATTATGTTCATCTTCTACACTCACATCTTTTCTTTGGACAATCCCATTATCTTCTTATGATTCGAGCTATGACGGATATCTTGACCTTCCGGCGCACAGTTAAAACCCTATTTTTTAGGCAGGCTGGCCTGGCCGAATGAATGGGTTCTGGTTTTAAATTGGGTTTTAGTAATTAACTTTTAATTTTTATCTATGATCCCTGATTTTATATTGTTGTATTTGGTTCTGATGGGATACAGCCGGAAAATCGCATTTAATATATTTTTAATTGTATTTATAATGTATTTATATGTTTTTAGTAGGCTGTACACCGCCCCGAGTCCCTTTTTTGGGAGAGGGAGCGGTATAAAAATATGATAAAATAAATAAATAAATAAATTTATCACAGTTTCATAAACTTTTAAGCATCAATAACATTTCTTCATATGCTTCTATTGTCCCGTTGAGTCATTTTGAAATAATTTAGTATATTAAAAATTATTCCATACACCCCTAGGGCTCCAATATCCCAATATCTGAAAACCCCAAAATTACTAAAATTTAATCAATCCTAGAATTGTACCTCCAAGTTCCCTAAGTTTATAGTTCTTAAAAGTTATTTGGTAATTTTAAAATACTGCCTTTGTAATTTTTCAATTTGCTTCTTAAAGTCTTATTTAGTTTTTCTTCTTTTCTTTTTTCTTCCATCACTTTCCTTTTTTTTATCTCATAGGATGTTCTATCAGGTAGCTTAAGTAATTCAAATCCAAACTTCCTCCAGTTTTTCAAGTCCACCATTCAGTAAACAGTTTTTAATAGAGATCTATTTATTTGCAGTTCAAGTTTTCTTAGAGATTTTCAGAGAGCTCACTAAATGTTTCCAAACATCCAAGTTGGCTACCAAAATAGAATCAACATCAGATGGCCTTCCAGATGTTGTTTACTTTCTGTTCTTTCATTTATTTGTGTTAAACAATTGTCACTTTCACTTAGGTCCCCCCATTGTAATGCTCTTTTTCCTTAAGTAGATAGCTCCCCTACTCCCAATTCCAACATTAGACAGCGTCAAACAGCTGATTGTCAAACAGATTGAGACGGGATTAAAAATAAAAATAAAAAAGCAATTTCTCCCAGTGATTGTTGAATCTTTCCCAAGTTTTCTATGTTTTAAAGCTTCCATTAAACATTTCTTTCACCTCTGAGTCTTTAATCTTTATCCCTGTACCCGATCACTGCTTTCTTGTTATTTGGAGATTATTTTTTGGAATTCTTTAACTTGGGTTAGATCTCTAGCATAAAAGTTGGAAGCTGTCTCACCCATTTTCAATTGTCTATCTCTGCGCCACTCCAGCACAAATCTCATTGTTCCAGTTGTGACAGCTTGTGACTTGCCAAAATGGCCATCATCCCTGCTGCCATTTGGCAGACTTTCTTCAGTTTTAATGAGGAAATTATGGTCAACAAAGCACCTCTCCTTTCTTCACACCCCTCCAGGGTGGCTAGGACCTAGCAGGGTCTCCCGGCAGCAGTTGACGGCTGGTTTTCATGGAGCTCAGCAGAGCTCTGCTATTTTCCAGCCATTCCTATCACAACGCCAACCGGAAGTCCCTCCTTTCTAAGTGCTGATAGTGGTGTTATCAATAAAGAATCTCTTAAACCTGCAAAAAGTGTCAGAGTCCTGATTCCCTGAGTTCATTACTCGGAACAATGACACATGACATATTTTGAAAATGAATCTTCAATCACTGAATTATTAAAATGAAAGGAATCATTAAAATTCACATCCTAATTTTGTTCCATACAAAAATGCAAAAGTAAAGCATCCTCAAGTATATTTATTCAGCTTCTGTTGAAATACTTCCACTGAAGAGTGGCTACTTGCATTCACTATGCCTTCCAGTTTTAAATTGTTCTTACTACTGGGAAGTTAACATTCCATGGAAGTTTATCTTCTTATAATTTAAAATCATTATTCTGTGTCCTGCACTTTGAGATGTTAGAGAAGAAATTATGGTCATCTTCTGGTTATTCCTCTTGAGGAATTTGAAAGGACAATTTACACATGTTTCCCAACATTTCCTTTTACATTGGTTCCCAGTGCATTTATCCTTATTGGTTCTTTTATTTCCATATTTGGATTTATTTGTATTATTCTTCAAGTGTGCTGCTCAGAACCAGGGGCAGTACTCAGAATGGAATGTGTCCATAATTTGAAAAATATTTTCAATATTTAATATAACTGGGACAATCTCAGTGCAAAGAAGAAGCAAAAAATTGTTGTTATCACAATTATTGAGATAATGTATATGCAATCAATTCTATCAATTGAGAACTCTACTTTTAATAATATTATGAAGATAGTTTGGAAATTAGTTTGATTCTAGCCTAACTACATCTCTCTGCGCTTCTAAAAATCCAAATAAACCACTTGGGCTTCAGATTTCCATCAATTTTGTTTTTTTAATGATAAGATACATTTAGATTAGCAGTAATTATTGGAAATAAATACGTGTTTTGTCTTGTAGGTTGACAGGTTCTAATTTATAAATAAATATGAAATATTTGATAAAACAGGGACCCTGACTTAAATCATATGGGATCATTATATGAAAGTGTCAGGCTACAGAACTTTTTCCCATTCAATCAATAAGAATAAACTTCTGAGAACCAAACGTATCAAAAGGAATCCTTTATTGAGATGGGACAATTCATGTAGGAGTTCAAAGCAGCATCTAAGATCCCTCAGATCAGTGATAGATAAGGAAGTTTAGAACCCCTCCCCTTATCTCAATGTTTATTTAGGGAAACAAAAGCCAATATATTAATTCCCTTCCCAGCCCTTCTGTAGGAACGATCTTTCTCATAGTTTCCCAGGACATACCTAATTTCCCCCCACCCCCTTTTTAGAATGGACTGTTTTTTGGAGATTGCCCAGAACACTTCACTGTGGAGTTTTTATGGTCTTTTCATCTCCTGGCTGTGCCTCTCAGAGGTGTTAGGTTCTGGCTATCTAGCTTCTCTCCCTCCATTGTATCATGTGTGAGTGTACAAATTCAATATAAGGTTAAATATATTCAGATTACATCAAGAAAGGATTTCTTTATCAGTCCCCCCACACACACACTTTTCTTCTTCCACTAAAGAAATGACAGATACATGGATCTGACATCCTGTCCTCCTTTAAAAAACAGATAGGTCTACCTGGAAAAAACAAAAATCATGTGTTACATGTGCAATTCAGGATGGTTTATCAGGGTATTTTAGGTGGAACTTTCATAGTAAGGTGGGTGCTTTTACATGTCGTTTGGCTACCCACTCATTTTCTGAGGAAGGAAGGTGTTTCCAAGCTACTGAATATTGTGTGGATCCACGGTGAGTGCGTGAATCAAGGATATCTTTAATTTCAAAATGTTGTTCCCCATGTACCATGATGGGGGTTGGGGGTGTGGGAAGTGCGGGGGGGGGGGTCTGAGATTTGAAGTGATCTCTAGTTTGAGCAAGCTACAGTGAAATACTGGACGAATCTGCCTAAGTGTTTTTGGAAGACAAAGCTCTACCATCACAGGATTGATAATTCTGGAGATGGGGAATGGGCCAATGAATGTTGGTCCTAACTTCTTAGAGGGTTGTAATGATTTTAAGAATTTTGTGGACAAATATACACGGTCTCCAATCTTGAAAAGTTTAGGTTCACAGCATTTTTTGTCTGCTTGAGTTTTGTAAACTGCTCTAGCTTCGTGTAGAGATAATCTTACCACTGGCCACATGGCTTGTAAATTATCCATCCACTCCTTAAGGGAGGGGATTTCAGGTTCTTTCGTGGGTAATTCCGGCATGGGGTTGAATTCTTGGCCTGTGGCTACCTGGAATGAGGTGAACCCCATGCTACTATGGACTGAGTTATTGTATGCTACCTCTGCAAAAGGAAGAAGGTCAGTCCAATTATCCTGCTGGTGATTAATAAAACATCTTAAATATTGTTCTAATACACAGTTCACTCTCTCCATGGATCCATCAGTTTGGGGATGACTTGATGACGACAATCCCTGGGTGGAGCCTAATAGGTTTAAAAATGCCCGCCAAAATTTGGATGTAAACTGAACACCCCTATCTGAGATAATCCATTGGGGGGCTCCATGAAGGCGATAAATGTGTATTAGGAACTGCCTTTGCAGTTGATATCTTTTGGCATGGAATAAAGTGAACCTTTTTGGAAAAAAGATCAGTTACAACTCAAATGACAGTATTCCCAGCACTCTCAGGAAGCTCCACTATAAAGTCCATAGAGATCTATTTCCAGGGAGCAGAAGGGTCTGCTACTGTTTGTAGGATATTTTCCTTGTCTTCTCTTTGCAGCAGCACAAGTGGGGCAGCTTGCAACATTGTTTTCAATGTCCTTTTTTAGGGACGGCCACCAAAATTGTCTTTTGATGAGATGCAGGGTTTTTACAAACCCAAAGTGTCCTGCTATTTTGAAGTTGTGGCAGCGTTTCATGAGTTCCATTCTCTGGCTTGCAGGAACATAAAGCTTGTTTTCTACCCAAGCCAGTCCATCTTTGAGTAAGCAAATGTTTCTGTTAGCCTGGAGCCAGTCATCCTTAAGTAGTGCCTCCTTAAATATTGATGTTGTCATGTCTTCAGTCAGGGATGATTTTTTTTTTTCTCTTGTGCCCAGGTGATTACCTTGGCTGCTAGTTGGGTTGATTGGATCATCAGTTTTATAACCTCAATCTTTTTGCTGTTGTATTGGGGTTTCTTGGACAGTGCATCTGCTAAGAAATTCTTTCTCCCAGGAAAATATTTGAGAATGAAATTAAAACATTCAAAATATTGAGCCCACCTTGCTTGTTTTTCGGAGAGTTTCCGTGGATTTCTCAGGGCTTCCAAATTTTTGTGCTCAGTCCATACTTCAAAGGGGATTTGGTTTCCTTCCAGGAAATGTCTCCATGTGAGCATTGCCCACCACACAGCATATGCCTCTTTCTCCCATATGGCCCATCTTTGCTCGGTTTCTGTCAGTTTCTTGGATGTATAAGTGCATGGTTGTAATTGTCCACTTCCATTCTTTTGGGGGAGGACTGCCCCAACTGCAACATCACTGGCGTCTGCTTGGATGACAAAAGGTTGTTTGGGATCTGGGTGCTTAAGGACTGGTTCTGCTGCGAAAAAAATGTTTGAGTTTCTAGAATGCTGCTTGGCATTCCATTGTCCAGATACGGGGTTGCCTAGGTTTGGGTTTCTCCACACCCCCCCTTCATTTTTAGCAAGTTCGTGATGGGAAGGGTGATGTTTGCAAAAGCTGGAATGAATTGGCGATAAAAGTGTGCAAACCCCAGGAAGCTTTGCAATTGTTTGCGTGTGTGCGGGGGATCCCAGTCCAATACAGCTTTTACTTTCTGTGGGTCCATCTCTATTCCCTCATGGGATATTCTATAGCCCAAATAGTCAATTTTCTCTTGATGGAACTCGCATTTGGAAAGTTGTGCATATAGTTTAGGGTCTAAGAGTTTTGTGAGGACTGCACAGAGTAGCTTGATGTGTTCTTCCATCATTTCTGTGTAGATTAAAATATCATCAAGATACACTAAACCCCCTTTATATAAAAATTCATGAAGGGTTTCATTGATCAATTGCATAAACACGGCAAGCATTCCTTGCAGTCCAAAAGGGCACTTTAAATTGGTAGCATCCCAATGGTGTGTTAAAAGCTGTCTTCCACTCATCCCCTTCCTTTATTCTGATGCAGTAATATGCCTGCCATAGGTCTAACTTTGAAAAAAAAATTCCTTTTGAGAGGTGGGCTAACATGTCCTTCATGAGGGGGAGTGGATACATATTCTCTATGCAAATGGAGTTCAATTTTTGATAATTAACACACAGACACATGGAGCATCTTTCTTTTCACGGAATAACACTGTGGCAGCTATTTTTGGTTGGGCGGGTTCGATGAAACCCCTTTTTAAGTTTTTATTGATAAATGCTCTGAGTTCCTTCAGTTCTCTGGAAAACATGCAGTAGATTTGTGGTTTAGGGAGTTTAGCTCCTGGTAGGATTTCGATAGCGCAGTCTGTGGCTCGATGGGGTGGGAGTTCATCACAAGCTTCCTCACTAAATGCTTGGGCCAGATCCTGGTACTCATTGGGGATGTTAATGGGTTCAGCCAGCTGTCCGGTCATGGCTGATTCTCTGTTCTCTGTCCCTTTCTTTATCCTTTCCTCTGAGCTTACATCTCTCTAGAGATGTATATTACATCTCTCTAGAATCGTACGGTTCCTTTCCTCCAATTTATTTTTGGATTCCATTTCCGTAGCCATGTGAGATCTAGGACTAGTGGCTCTTCCATTCCTGGGTCTACAATGAATGTGAGCATCTCCCTGTGGTTTCCTAGTCTTATTTTCAACGGTTCTGTGGTAAACCTGGCTGGCTCCCCCAGGCATCAGGTGCATCCCAAATCCAGCAACGCTGCAACTTCCTCCTTCTTCCCTTGGCTGGGGATAAACAGTCTCAGAGGTAGGGTGATTGGTTCAATTGGATTGCTTATCAATGGGTCATCTTCCGGATCGCTTTCGGACTAACTCAGGTTCCCTTGGAGCGTTTGGGATTCTTCCTCAGTTTTGGGGGGGGGTCAAAATCCCACATGTACTCAGCCTCTCAGGCCAGTCTCTTTTCCTCGAGGGTTGGATGTTGCAGGTTTCCTCCCTGATGGATGGTCTAGCTTTCTGGCAGGAGTCTTCGAATGGCATTCTGCTGTGCGGTGTCCCTCCTTTCCACACTTAAAGCAACCGGACATTCTTGGAGTCATGGTGGATTGGGGTTTGAAAACTTCCCATTTCCCCAGGGGTGTGGATCTTTTCCAAAACTTACTGGTGCAGTACTGGTTTCGAATCACGTCTATCTCCGCCTCCTCTGCCATCATGTACTATTCATGCAAGAGGTTTGGGGCCTCACGGGCCAGGCAGGCAGCATACAGATCATCATTTAGTTCATCTTTGTCCTGGCCAGGTCACAAAATTCCTCAGTGTATTCTGTTACCGGGCGACAGCCTTATTTTACGACTCTAATGCGGTCGGGGGCTGTTCTATCGGCAAGTGGGTCCTCAAGCGGTGGCATAGGGCCGTCATAAAGCGATCTAGGTTTCTTAATTCTGGGGCATTGATGTTGTGGAACATCACCATCCATCTGGCTGCTGCCCCTTCAAGGGCCAGGATGACAACTCGTACTCGGGATCCCTGGGTTGGGAAATCCCGCCCATATTCTTGCATGTAGGTGAGCACTTGCGCTAGAAAAAATCCCAGTTTCTGGGGGTCTCCATCAAATTTTACCCCCAAGGGTGGGATCTTCCTCTGTAATTGTATGTTTCTAGGTTGCCCAGGGTTAGTTCCCTGATCTGGGGCATTTAAGGGTCGGGTACCTGGTATGGCTGCTGATTCTTCAGCTTGTCCCTCTTCCCGCTCAATCTCCACTGGATCCGGGGTGGCAGCTTGGGTTCTCTCATTTTCTGATTTCCTCGTTCTCCTGCGTTGTCGTCTTTGTGCATCTTCCATGTCGAGGTTCTCCAGGGCTTCCCTCACTAGGCAATTTATATACCGTCTCATTCGGTCGTCGGCTGGTGGTTCCTCGTCCCATTCTTCCTGATTCAATAGGGCCTCTAGCTTCAATTTCCACCCAGGTTTACGATTTCCTCGGGTGAGGGTTACTCCCCTGGTTCTTCCATCCCAGCTGTCTCTCTTTCCTACACCTATAGACCACTGGGGCTTGGTGGAGGTCTCGCAGGCAGCCTCGCTGTCTTCGATGGGATGCATCGAGTCAGTATCTGACTGGGTAATTGTTGACGTTTCTCCCCAGCATTCAGCTCCCCCTTGCTCCTTGATGTATTCAGACATTTTTTTTCTCTTGCAGGGTCTCCTCGGTAGAGTGAAAGGTTTTCAAAAAAAAAATTTCCTCTCCGGGCTGACCTCTATTGCAGACTCTGCTTTATGTCAGACTACAGAACTTTTTCCCATTCAATCAATAAGAATGAACTTCTGAGAACTAAACGTATCAAAAGGAATCCTTTATTGAGATGGGACAATTCATGTATGACTTCAAAGCAGTGTCTGAGATCCCTCAGGCATACAGTGATAGATAAGGGAGTTTAGAACCCCTCCCCTTATCTCAATGTTTATTTAGGGAAACAAAAGCCAATATGTTAATTCCCTTCCCAGCCCTTCTGTAGGAACAATCTTTCTCACAGTTTCCCAGGACATACCTAATTTCCCCCCACCCCCTTTTTAGAATGGACTGTTTTTTGGAGATTGCCCAGAACACTTCACTGTGTAGTTTTTATGGTCTTCTCATCTCCTGGCTGTGCCTTTCAGAGGTGTTAGGTTCTGGCCATCTGGATTCTCTCCCTCCATTGTATCATGTGTGGGTGTACAAATTTGATATAAGGTTAAATATATTCAGATTACCTCAAGAAAGGATTTCTTTATCAGTTCCCCCCCCTCCTCCCACTTTTCTTCTTTCACTGAAGAAATCACAGATACACGGATCTGACAGAAAGACCCATGAGCGATGGAATGGTGGGTTGAAGGCAAGACAACTATTTGGAGATTCAAGAAAGATTCAGAGCTCCAAGGCAGCTCCTTGTTTTCCACTATGCAGGGATAAACAGTGATAGAATAGAATCTTGAGCACTAAAGAGTGAGTGAGCCATGAGAAAGACTTAGGCATAACAGATGTCAGCACTCTTAAGCATGACTCTCAAAAGTACATCGAACATATAAAATAAAAATAAAAAGAAATCTGGGATATTGAATACAATGAATCTTCCTAGAAAGCAAAATAGGCCAAGTCTAGTTTAGAATGGAATGGAAAGGAACAGAACATTACAAAATAGGAGCTGGAAGGACTTTGGAGGTCTTCTAGTCCAGCCCCATGCTTAAGCAGGAAAATTTATACCATTTCAGATAAGTGACTGTCTAGCTTCTTCTTTAAAAACCTCAAGTGATGGAGTGCCCACGATTTCTCAAGGCATGATGTTCCACTGGTGAATTATCCTTACTGTTAGGAAGTTTCTCCTTAATTCCAGGTTGCTTCTGTTCAGAGTTTTGCAGCGTAAATTCAGTGCCAGAAAAATAAACACAGATGACTGATGCTTCATTTAACGTCTTTATAAACATATTAAGTAAATTTTACAAAACCAGTTGTAGATTTCTCCAACATTGAGCAAACTCAAACAGAAGCAGAC
The DNA here is from genome assembly GCA_023653725.1 of Bungarus multicinctus. Taxonomy (NCBI): domain Eukaryota; kingdom Metazoa; phylum Chordata; class Lepidosauria; order Squamata; family Elapidae; genus Bungarus; species Bungarus multicinctus. The sequence continues at coordinate 5,092,961 of CM042851.1, forward strand.
ATGTTTTAAGCACATTACACGGCTGATTAGACATTTAAATCCCCACTCAGCTGATTGGACAAGCTCCATTTAAATCCCCACCCAAATCTCATCCATTCAAAGCTCCCAAGTAGATGATTGGAGATTTCATTCAAATCTTCCCCATTCAAATCTCTCAAGCAGCTGATTGGAACATCTCCATGATCTAATGAAATGTAACTGATTAAAGCATTTTCCATGGAACACTAACAAAGCTACTTCAAGCAATGCTTCCTCTTTAAAAAACAAAAAACCCAAACAATGTGGCTTTAAGGAAAAACCAAGGAACCTTTTACTACCAACCTCCAATACTTCACTACCTCCATTATTTCATTACCTCAAGACATATTATTGATAGATAATGCTTTGTCTAAAATAATTGATTTATCATTTAATAGTGTAATAATTAATTGTTAAATGACCTCTAATTACTGATTTATTGATTGATAGTGATTTAATACTGTATAATTGGCTATCTAGTTGATTGATTGGTTGATTGATTTAGTAATAAGTATCCCTACTATTGATTTGTTCTCTAACTTATCAATTAACATATATAAATTACCAACATTCATTAAGTAACTGTCTACCTGTCATATTAATTTACCTATTGTAATTGTTTAGTGTACTATTGTAATTGACCATGGCAGCCAAAAACTCCAAACCCTCCACCAAACATCAACAAAAGAATAATATCTCTACCAATGACCTAGCAATCTCCTGCACCTGCTTCAAATGTTTTCAAACCATCAATGAAAGTGAAAATAACATTAAATGCCACGTATGTGACCTTCTACGCACCAATTCCACACATGCTTTTTACAATTTTGTAAACAACAAACTAAAAGACTCAAGGTCCATCCCACCCCTGAAAAGCCCTAACGGTAAAGACTGTAACAATGACACCATTAAAGCCAACATCTTTCACACACTCTTTGGTTCAGTCTTTGTAAACAGCAATGGATCATGCCCAATATTTCCTAGTCATATCACAGACAACTACTATGCTCTAATACATATCGATTTTACAGAAGGTAATGTTGAAAAAGCACTACGCAATCTAAAACCATTTCTATCTATTGGACCGAATGGAATATGTGCCTACTTCTTTAAAAAGCTATCCACTGCCATAGCCGAACCTCTAAACATAATCTTTGAAAAATCTTTCAGGACCAGCTCCTTGCCTAACCTATGGTCACAAGCCACGGTCATCTCCATCTTCAAAAAGGGAGACCCCAGCCTAGTTGAAAATTATAGACCAATCTCTTTATGTTGCATCACCTGTAAAGTCATTGAATCAATTATTAACCAATCCATTATCCTCCACTTAGAGACAAACTTACTCTCTAACAAACAATTTGGTTTCAGAAAAAAACTATCCTGTAATCTACAACTCCTACACTGCAAAAATACAGTATATGGACTACACAACTTGATCAGGGCAAAGCAATTGATGCTATTTACATAGACTTCTGTAAAGCCTTTGATTCAGTGGTACATAACAAACTACTCCTAAAACTAAAATCTTATGACACCTCCGGACACCTGCATAACTGGATAGATGCATTCCTGTCAAAGAGGCAACAAATGGTCAAAATAGGGAACACCCTATCAAATCCTAACTAGAGCATACAAAACATTTGCTAGAACAATACTTGAACACAGCTCATCAGTTTGGAATCCACATTATATAACGGATATTAATACAGTCGAGAAAGTCCAGAAATATTTCATGAGAAGAGTTTGTTAGGAATGTAAGTCACCTAACAGTTGGGTTGGAAATATATAAACCAGGATAGACATGTTAATACTGTCTCTTTAAGGGAATGCTAAAATTGTAACTGGGTGTGGTTTCTCAAATAGCCATAAGATGGAGCCAGAAACCTGGTTTTCCAGGAAGAAGAAGAAAGAAAAAGGAGTGTTGCTAGTTGCTAATTGGTCGATGTTCACTGTTTTTGGTTCCTGTTTTGACTGTTGTCTTCTGATGCACAGTGAAGCAAGCTAATCAATTTATTTTTGATGGCTTCTCTTACGTTACAATATTTAATATCCACATGCTTGCTTTCTACTCTTTACTCTGTCACCTATAGCCATTTTAATGCTATGAAGCATTGTCTTCATAAACTAAGAGAGCCTCAGTTACCTTTATATTTAAATCCTGTAACAGTTGTACATACCAAGTTATCTTTGAACAGAGTTCAGACAACGCAATAAATTATGCCGCCACAGTAGAAATGGCTACAGTTGTTTGCTTTCTGGACTTCCAACAATTAAAGTCCCTCCAACCAATATCACAATCCAAGAATTGGATTTTCTGGTTTTTACATCATTTGCATAATCACTATCAACATAGCATTTCAATTTTAATTCTTCAGACACCTGTATTTGAAGACCTAAATTAACAGTTCCCTTCAAATACCTGAGAATCCTTTTTACACCCATCCAATTCAATTGCATTGGTGCAGCAGTAAAGTGACTCAAAATGCTTACTGTGCAAGCTATGTCTGGTCTGGACCATTGAGACTGATACAATAGGCTCCCTATTGCTGATTGATATATCTCCTGATCACAGGCTTCACTTTCATCCTCAACCAAACTGTTATGAAAATCTGTACTCATAGGCGTTGGAGCAGTATTACAAACTTTCATATTATATCTCTCCAACAACTGTTCAATATTCCTTTATTGACTGAGATTATAACCACCTTTCTCAGTTTTACGTATCTCTACACTGAGATAATTTTTTATTTCTCCTAAATTCTTTAATTCAAATTTCTCCTTCAACCTATTTGCAAATTCATTTACCTGTGATTCATCCTTTGCAATGAAGCACAGATCATCTACAAATGCTGTCCCCTCCCCTTCCACAGCCGGGGACATTGGCACCTCTACTGCCTGGTTCACTGCTCTGGACTTCTCAGGTGTCTTCAGTGGAGTTTTCTTTGCTTGACTCAGCTGAGGAGACTCTGCTTTGGCCTGCAGGATGGAGGCCAGGCATTTGGCCATGCAGTGGCCTGGATGGCTGCAATGGAAACATTTCAGTGGTGGCCAGGTGATCCCCTCTTGAGGCCCTGCCACCAGAACGGGGATTGCTCAGTTGGCAATGGATGATCTCTCCCCAATCCTCTGTGGGGCCACACTGAACACCCCTGGACTTTGTGGTCCAACACTGAATTCCCCCTTGGGTCAACACTCTCACAGTTCAGCATCCAATTCAATCACTGCCTGGTACTACTCAGTAAGCCAGTGTGGTAGGCCATGATAGGCACATGCCTGGTGTAGGTTCTGGTCCAGACCCGCCTTAAAATGATGGGCCAATAGGTGCTCAGGCCAACCCCTCACCTTACCGGCAGCCCTGTAGAAGTCCTGGATGTATTCCCCTGCAGACCGGCCTCGTTGTTGTAGCAAGAGAAGCTCCCCCTCCATGGACTCTGGTCACATCTTCAAACTGACCCCACAGCACCTCCAGGAAGAGCCCAATGTCTGCCAACTCACCAGCATGTTCATTACGGAGGGTTGCCACCTATGCGGCTTCCTCTCCCCCCAATACCACCATCACCACCACCACCACCATCATTGCTCACTGTGACAGTTGAAGTGGCCGTATCAATCCAGGTGGCTAATCACCTGGCTTAGGAAAAGAGCCAGGTGCTCAGGATCCCCATCAAAGGAGACTTTTAGGGCAGGGTATTCCATGGGCGATGAGTACAGACAGTATCCCACGGGCCAGCCAGTTCCCTACGGTGGACCTTGGTTGGCCTGGGGCTGGAGCTAGGACCCTGTGTGCTGTCAGGGACCCCAGATGGCCTGGCTGGTGCCCCATATGTTGTGGGATCCAGCTCTGGGGAACTCCATCCTCTGCTCTACTAGTTACTCTAGTCGACAATCCCGGTCTCCCTGTCATGGTTCGTAAGGATGAAACCCACTCTGAGCCATCAGCAGAACCTCCTGTGCCTTGTATGGGGTGGTATCCAGTCAAAGCTTTGGACTGGCCAATCAAACCCTGGAAGATGGCAAATTATTCAGCTTTGGCTCCTGTTGCCTTGCTGACCAGGTAGCTGCCTCGACCCCCAGGTCCCATAACTGCCAGGTAGGGGCGTCCCCTGATTTTCCATACCGCTCACACAGGATCTCCATAGTTTGACTGCCAGGTCCAGTGGTATAGCTGCCCTCATTATCATCATCTCCGGTCAACTGTTGTTCCCACCACAGAGTCAAATTCACCCCAGGACAACTGGGATGTGGCAGCTGGGGCCCAGTCCCGGTAGCCATTGATGAACAATGCCACCACTCCCCACTGGGGCCTTGCTCCTGAGTCACATCTCTGGCCTGCTGTCTCTGTGGCAGGGATGCAGCACATTCCTTAAGTTGCACATCTGACTCCCCACCTTGCTCTGGCATGAGGACTACCTATGCCAGCTTATCCTCCACTGCACCTACATCAGCTGTTATAGCCGTACCCTCTGCCATCCTCTCTGTCATTCTCCTGTTGGAAGCAGCAGAAGCATGCAGAAGCAGGTAGAGAGTGCTGACTTCCTCTCAGCCTGTCCCAATTCCGGACCTAAACCAGGAAGAAAAACACCACATGTGTGCAAGCTAACTGGCTTTATTTAGCCGGACTAAGGCACACACTGAGCTCTAGCTGCAAAACCATGCCATGCAGAGATGCAAAGTCAGTGCTGGGAGCTTCTGCCTCCAAGCAGGTTTTATCCAAGTGGGCCATGCCTTCTCTTTGGCTGCTCAGCTCTGGCCTCATCCCGCAATCAGCTGTGCATTCCCTGGACCGGAACAGTTGTTTGTTGCTTGCTGCTCCAAACTCTGAATGGCTGCTTGCCTCATGCCAACCCATCTTCCCCTGCACAGCTGATTGTTGGCCTTGTGTCTCCATGTCGCCCTACCTCCCCCTCCACAGCTGATGGTCAGATGGTCATCCTGTCGATCTTCGCATCTTCACCACTGCTTGCAGTCATCACCCATCACCACCAATGTGTCGTTGCTGCTTCCAGGCTTGTGACATCCCCACCATCATGAGTGTTCTGTTCCACCCTGTCATGGCCCAGACTTCTGGGTTTGATAATTATCTCATTTCACCCAAATTATAATGATTTGTGCAATTAAATACTCTGTTTAGAATATTCTGGTATTACTTTTTTTAAAATATTCTGAACTAATATTCTGAAGTAATTTATGGTTATCTTCTGCCTAGTATTTTTTTTAATCCATTTATTCCATTAGCAGAACCTATCATATGTTAATGCTCCAAAGCAGCAAATCAGAGAATCCAAAAACATATGGCATATGGATGAAAAACTTAGAATGCCACTGCCATGGATTTGTATCACATCCAAAATTAGAGCTTCTTTCAAGATAAAGAATAATTGACCTGGAATATATAAAATAAGAATAGAGTTTTCTAGAATGAATAGAAGTTATTGCACTACAAAAGAGACAACTCCAAGGTCAACTTCAGACCAACAATCAAGAAAACAATATTCCAATCAAGAAACTGCCAAAGGGGAATGGGATGGCTCACTACAGCCAGGTGGGCGTGATTCACTGGGCGTGGCCATCTGAGTGTCACCAGGTGGGTATGGGTCGGTTGGTGTGGCCAGGTCAAAGCAAAAGCTTAGGTACAGCTGGCTCAATGCAGATGACTCTGGGTAGCTGACAGGGTAGCTGGGTGCATGTGGTCAGGTGGACGGAACCATGACTCAGGGCTGCTGACTTGGGGTGCTGGGTGGGCATCATCAAGTGGATGCAACCACATGGATGTGACTGGCTGGGAAGCACCAGGCGAGCATGGCCAGGTGGGCACAGAACAACTAGGCAACTAGATGTGGAGCCAACTCATCATCCAACCACAACAAAAATCACCCAGAGATGTGCTGGCAAACACAGAAAGCAGGGAAGCACCAAATTTGAAAAGCAAAGGGTAGATTTCACCCCACCTTTGTAAAAATGATCCATTTTTTAGGTTTGGTGGCTGATTCACAACATGAGCATGTGAGGATGATGAGTGTTGTTTGGGTGTAGCTTCTACATTTCTTTAGAGTTATAAATCCTCACAAAGCACATCCATTTGCAGAAATCTCACTGAATCAGGGAAAGGATTCATCATTCCCCATTTGATCTCACTGAATCAGGGAAAGGATTCATCATTCCCCATTTGATCATTCCCCTTCTTCCCCATTTCACAGAAATGGGGAAGAAGAGGATGGAAATGGAAAAGGTGAAGATAAACAGAAGAAGGGAGGGTGGACGTTTTATGTTTTAACTATAGTTTGACAGAGTTCTTGCTGTGACTCTCACTCCCCCACCCCAATACCTTAACAATTTGATTTTGGATACCACTGTCCATCTCTACAGTCTGATACTGTTTTTGGAATATGAGGCAAACTAGTTTTACAGTTATATACCACGTGTTATGCTTTATCCAGGTACTAAATTTTTAGATAATCACAAATCATTTAATAAAAGCCAATTTTTTTTCCTGGTTCTTATTCCAGCCATTTATTTATTTATTTATTTATTTTTCAAATTTGTATACCGCCCCCTCTCCCTAAGGACTTGGGGCGGTGCACAGCCAACTAAAAAACATATCAATACAAATACAATAAATTTAAAATACATTAAAAGGATTAAATAAATTGGCATTAAGAATTAAAAAGTAGGGAATTTAAAAAGTTAAAACCATTTAAAAGCCAAATTTAAAATCATTACACATAACTCTAGGCCAGACCGGCTAGATGGAATAGGTGGGTTTTTAGTGTGCGCCGGAAGGTCAATAGGTCGGGGACGGTCCTCATCTCCAGGAGCAATTCGTTCCAGAGGGAGGGTGCTCCCAAAGAGAAGGTCCGAACACTTGGGATCGCCAGCCGTCCAGCCGGCGGCACCCCGAGGAGGCCCTCTTTATGAAAGCGCACTGGTCAGCGAGAGACTGACGATGGCAGCAGGTGGTCCCGTAAATACCCAGGTCCCAAGCCATGGAGCGCTTTAAAGATGGTCACTAATACCTTGAATCACACCCGGAAGGCCACCGGGAGCTAATGCAGCTCGCGCAAAAGTGGTGAAACATGGGAGCTCCGAGAAGCTACCAAGACCATCCGCACGGCCACATTTTGCACCAGCTGGAGCCTCCGGGTGCTCTTCAAGGGGAGCCCCATGTAGAGAGCATTGGCATAATCCAGACGGGAGATGACGAGGGCGGATGTGACCATGCGAAATGCATCCCGATCCAGAAAGGGCCACAACTGGTAGATCCTACGGACCTGACAAAAAGCCCCCCTGGCGACGGCTGCTATATGATCTTCTAATGACAGCCGTACATCCAGGAGTGCCCTCTCCGTGGGGATCAGAATTCCCCCCCCCCAACAGCCAGCGAAGGAGTAAGCTGGCTGTATCGGGGCGCCAGAAAGCACAGCCACTCGGTTTTGGCCGGGTTGAGCTGAAGCCTGTTCTGCCCCATCCAACCCCGCATAGTCTCCAGGCACCAGGTCATCACTTCCATGGCTTCGTCAGGGTGGCCCGGGGTAGAAAAGTACAACTGAGTGTCATCAGCATACTGATGGAATTCTACCCCAAAGCCACAAATGATCTCACCCAGCGGCTTCACATAAATGTTGAACAGGAGGGGCGAGAGCCCCGACCTCTGAGGTACCCCACAGATCAGGGGCCTCGAGGTCGATCTCTGCCAACACAAATTGCGAGCGGTCGGAGAGGAAGGAGGAGAACCACCGTAACACGGTGCCCCCCACTCCCAACCCCTCCAGCCACCACAATAAGATACTGTAGTTAACAGTATCAAAAGCTGCTGAGAGATCTAATAGGACCAGGACAGAGGAAAACTCCCTGTCATGGGCCCTCCAGAGATCATCAACTAATGCGACCAATGCCGTTTCCATGCTGTGCCCGGGCCTGAAGCCTGATTGGCATGAATCCAAATAGGATGATTCCTCCAGGTGCCGGGGGAGCTGTCGTGCCACCACACTCTCAACAGCCTTCACCATAAAGCGAAGATTGGAGACCGGACGGTAATTAGACAATAAGGTCGGATCCAGGGATGGTTTCTTGAGGAGGTGTCTCACCACCACCTCTTTCAAGGCAGGAGGCAAGAACCCCTCACTCAAGGAAGCATTTATAATACCCTGGAACCAACGGCGTGACACCTCCCGGGGGGCCAAAACCAGCCAGGAGGGACATGGATCCAATAAACATGTGGTGGCATTAAGCCCACCAGCATCCTGTCCACATCCTCGAAGGTCACAGGATCAAACTCCCCCCAGATAACCTCACCGAATTCCGCCCCCATCCCCCCCGTCTGGAGTTGCCCAGTCAGAGTCCAACCCATCCCGGATCTGAGTGATTTTGTCCTGGAGAAAATTCGAAAAATCCTCAGCCCCCCTTGTAAATTTCTCTTGCCTTGCTTCCACATGTAGTGTTGAGAAAGTCACAGTGAATAGGAGATGTACCAGTTTGTTTTCTTTGATTTCCCGACTTTACTGGTTTGTCTTCCTTATTGAAGGTTTCCACAGTTAAGGCAAAATGTCACAAATGTCATAATTAAATGAAGAATCCTGGTTTCCATGTTTGGTCTATGTGAATATAAACTAGTCAAATGTCTCTTTTATTTATGGGTATGCGCATTATTCCTTTGGATCTATCAGGCAAGAGATCCTTATCTGGCCATCCCGCAAAGATTACAAGCAAGAATAGCATAAGAACATAAATCATAAAATATGAAAAATCACAGTGATAGCCCAAGCCTTGTCTTATCCTGGATTTTAAGAGATTGGACAGTCACTTGTCTTAAATGGTATAGGGTCTCCTGCTGGAACAGGGGTTAGGAAGCAGAAAGAAAAAGGGAGCATTTCCCCAAGGGGGCAGGGGAACCTCCCTTTGCCTTTCAAATTTTGCTGTTTCTCTACTTCCTATTTGCCAGCATGTCTCCGGGTGATTTTTGTTCTGGCTAGGTGATGAGTTGGCTCCACATCCAACTGCCTGGGGTGACTTGTTTTGTGTCCACCTGACATGCCCACTTGGCACCTCCCCCCCACCCAGTCACATCCATGTGGTTGCATCCACTTGACGATGCCCACCAAGCGCCCCAAGTCACATCATATACACATCATCTGAAACTTGCTCTATCAGTCTTCTAGACCTGTTCACTTCCCAGAAATGTTGACTTACATCTGCAATCCTCTTCAGGCAGCCTAACTACATTAAGTGATTGAGTGCAGTATTCTGTTTCTTTATGGCTTGCATTTTCATGTTTTGCATGTTTACAGAAATTTCTGTTTAAAATATATAAAAATATCTGGGACTACAAAATTAAATTTTTTTAAAGTTAATAATATCTTCTTCCCAAATAAATAAGCCTAGCACTGCAGTTTAACTCAATTCAGCTGTTATGCTGGCAGGAATAATTATTAAAATGAAATTTACTCTAAAACTTTACAAACTACATGCAATGGAAAGCAGAAAGAAAAGATTAATCTCATGACTGAGAAGTAGATGGTTGTTTCAGGATTGTTTCCTGTGTACACTTTAAATACAGATAAAAGTACATTTCATAGTCCTTTTAGAATAGATAGATAGAAAGCAGGAGGAAACTAGCTTTTTTGTTTTTGTTTTCAGATGCTCTAACAATAATGCACTAGGGTGAAAAGATCAGGAACACTTTATACACATTGTGCTAATTATTGCAAGTACTTAAAGTTGTAATTAGCTTATTATACTGCAGAGAACCTACCATGGCATGTCTTTCAAAAGAATTTATCTCCAGATTATTAGTGGAAAGCTAACAACATCTGCTTCTAATAAAACCAACCAATTAGTACAGGCAACTTCACATAGTTTGCAATCAGAGAATTATATTGTGCCAAGTGCTAATTTCAATGTGAATACCATCTCCTTCTTATATCCCACATTTATCTGCCAGCACAGCTGGTGTTTAACACCATTGACTTCAGTAAAGTCTCCAAAAACTTATGTTAATTTGAAATAACCTAATCAGAGTGTGCAACATAGAGTGAGGTTGATGTCTCATTAATTAAAATTGACCTTGTCATTTCACTACATAAAAATACAATTGTCTCACCATTTAAAGATTTGTTAACATAAATATTCAAGTATTGTATACGAATGTTTAAAACAGTCTTGAAACTGTTTTCTGATAGCAAAGTTGGACATCAATTTTAAAATGCAATTCAATTCTGAGTGCCAACAAATCCAGAAAATGAAGTAATAACACTTTACAGGCAACTAATTTACCTAACAATCATTTCTGGTCTTTGGCGCATCTTAATGGATGAGAAAAAATTTTAAGATTCCATCAGTTCCACTTTATTTCTAGTTTCAGTTGACTTCAGCATCTTTATATTCCTGGAAATTAATGAAAATTATTAATGAAAATTATCCAGCCCCTGTTCTTCCCATTTTATTTGCTTCAGTTTAGAAGACAAAAACCAAAATCAGCACCTGAGCTTGCTAGTTATTCAGAACTGCATGTATTCATTAACTAACTGTTGGAATAAAAATCCTGTCTGGTTCAAAGATGGGAGAAAGATGCTGGAAATAAAATGAAGACTGACTACAAGGAAAGAAGATCCCCGTTTATTTGATTTTCCAGAAACTTCAGTGACAGCAGTATATTTCTGGGGTGGCTGTCCAATTGGCTGGGTGAGTGGATGGATTTTTAAGGGTTCTGGGGTTTTGTGACTGAGATGCTTCAGAGAGTTGTGCAATATAGTGAGCCTTGTATGTTTTGCTATTCTAATGGTGATGCGTAAATCCTATTATGTCCCAAAGGTCATGTCCTGTCCTTAGAATTTGGATGGGGGAATGTAGATTTTAGAAGTCTTTGTTTTTCTAATTTTTAATACCTTCAACTCCAGCAATACTAACAAAGGTCTATACGTTACAAAGGCAAAAGCTTCAGTGTGAAAAAAAAATATGCAAGAGCATAGAAAACTATCACAAATGTGTGAGAAAGTTCCTATAATACATTGATTAATCCTAAATACAGAACATGAGAACAGTGCTGAATTAATCTAGGGCCTAGGTCCGTGATGGCGAACCTATGGCACGCATGCCACAGGTGGCACGCAGAGCCATTTGTGCCGGCACGCGAGCTGCAGGCAAACGTATCTCATTGTGCATTCATGTGCTTCACAGCTGATTTTCGGCTGGTTTGAGGCCTTTTTCGGCTTGCCAGAGGCTTGAGGAAGACTTCTGCAAGCTTTGCAGGCCAAAAACTAGGACCGTTTTGTCATTTCCTATTTTTCTGGAAATACTGGAAATGATGAAATGGGCCTAGTTTTTGGCTTGCAAAGCCTGCAGAAGCCTTCCTCAAGCCTCTGGGAGGCTGAAAAAGGCTTCAAACTCTCCAAAAATCAGCTGTGAGGTACAGTGCACTAAGGGGTTGGGGGGGCGTTGGGGGGGATTGTGCGCACTTACGTAGGGAGCAGGTGGGGCGCATTGCCTTCTGGGTGCTGGCACATGAGCATGAGCATGAAAGTACATGCACAATTTTTGACACAAAGATTAGCCACCACTGACCTAGGTAAACCAACACCTGAATTGGATTGAAGCAGAGTAACTGACCCAAGTCACTCAGCTGGTTTTCCTGCCTAAGGCATGGACTAGAACTCACCATGTCCTGGGTTTTCTAGCTTGGTGCCTTAACTACTAGACCCATGATGGTGAACCTATGGCACACATCCTTGAAGTAGCACGCAGAGGCATTTCTGCTGGTATGCAAGCCGTCACTCAGAACAGATCCACTGCACATGCGTGCGCACCTCCCGCCAGCCAGCTGAGTGTCAGGCATGTGTGGGGGCAGTGTGCCGGGGGGGTCATGCGTTCATGCACAGGAGTGGGGGGTCACATTATGGGTGCAGGCATGTGTGTGTGCACACACACACACACATGCACTTTCAGCATGTGACAACAAAAAGGTTAGCCATCACTGTACTAGACCATACTAAAAATATGTTACAAATAGGATACAAATTAATACATTCCTTATATTGCTACTTTGTAACAATTGTAATTTAAAGCATTTGGGAAAAATATTTTAGCTGAAATTTAAGAAAATATGTACATGGCAATGATAAATAGAAAGAGTTTTCTATATACTAACCTAGGTAAATAATAGTTTAATACAGTGAAAGTTATTGTTCATAAGATTGCCTTTTCCTCTTAATGGAAAACTATATTAATTCATGGGTGAATATATACACAGAGGATAGAATCTGCAGGCACTAGCTAGTAGTAATCCCAGCTGTAATAATATAATATAATATGTAATAATATCATTAAATGAATAATAATAATAATTCATTAAATGAAGTTTAATTTTAATTTAAAACAAACTGAGTACCCTACCTGACAGAGTTGAAAGCATAGAATCACTCATTCACTCAATAGAAGAACACTTAGCAACATATTTTGAAATAACTATACAAGCAAGCCTAATTTCTCTTGAAAAAAAATACAGCACATATAAGTGAGTACCGATCAGCTCAAAATCAAATCCCACAACAACCACAACCACTACCTCAACTAAAATCACAACTACAACCAAAAATAAACACCAAACCACAGCCACAAACAATTACTATCCCTTCAAATAATTCCACAAATAATATCTCCTTACTCATCAGAGACCCCATGGAACATGAACAGAAACGTCCAAATGCCATCTTATTTGGTCTCGAAGACACCAACGAATCAGATGACATCACCAAAGTTCATGATATCATAAGCAACTCAAATACAATAAACATCTCTCCTGAAGATATCATTGAAATAACCAGAGATGGCCCTGAGTTCAAATACAATGATGGCTTTGTGGCCCCAAGATTTTGTAGAGTTGTATGCAAAAATGAGTCCAGCAAATACATATTCATTCCTACAATAAATACCATTGCAAAAAACAATCCTAATCACAAAAAACTTCGCTCAAGACCAGATTTATCCATACTGCAAAGAATCCGCTCCTGTGAACTCTGCGCTGAACTCAAAACCATTTAGACAATGGAGAAAAGGAGCTATACATTGACTACAGAGCTGACTGCATCAAAAGAAAGTCACACAACCCACAATTCCGCATCCAACCCCACCCCATCCATTCCAACATCACTCAAAACTAGGTATGCACGCCCCTAACTACCTCTATTCCAACTACAACTGGCCTTAAATGCAAGCTACTCAAATGCAAGAAGCCTTGTAAATAAAATAGCTGAATTTCTCCTCTTACTAAATAGGGCTAAATCCGGCATTATATTTGTCTGTAAAACATGGCTCAACACATCTCTCCCTGACTCCATTACCACAGTAAGAGACTCTCATGTTTACCAATCAGATCGTGAAATTCGTAGAGGAGGTGGTGTTGCTATCTTCTATAAAAAGTCCCTACATCTAAAAAACATCCAAGTTACCCAGGAGCTTGCTCTTCCTGAGACCATTGTCTGTGAACTGTCCTTAAATATGACATTTCAATTCTTACTATGTTACAGAGCCCACTGTAACTACATAGCCAAAAAGGCGTTAAGAGTTGTTAACCTAATCTTACGTAGTTTTTTCTCTGGTAATATTACACTAATAACTAGAGCATACAAAACATTTGCTAAACCAATACTCGAATACAACTCATCAGTCTGGAACCCACATTACGTATCTGATATTAACACAGTTGAGAAAGTCCAGAAATATTTTACAAGAAGAGTTCTTCACTCCTCTACTTGTTGCAGAACACCTTATGCCACCAGACTCGAAATTCTAGACCTAGAAAACCTTGAACTACGTCGTCTTCGGTCCGATCTAAGTATAGTATATAAAATCATACATTGCAATGTCCTACCTGTCAATGAATACTTCAGCTTCAACCATAACAACACAAGAGCAAACAATAGATACAAACTCAAGGTTAATCGCACCAAACTTGATTGCAGGAAATATGACTTCAGCAACAGAGTGGTCAATGTCTGGAATACTCTACCTGACTCTGTGGTTTCTTCCCCAAACCCCAAAAACTTTAACCTTAGTTTGTCTACTATTGACCTCACCCCTTTCCTAAGAGGTCTGTAGGGGGCGTGCATAAGCGCACCAACGTGCCTACTGTCCCTGTCCTATTGTTTCTTTTATATTTTATTTTTCTTATATGTATCCATGTATTCATAACTATGTTTTACTTATACCTATTATCTTGTAAGCAATTGACAAATAAATAAAAAATAAAAAAAGTTACTTAAGCCTCATAGATCTCAGTCTAATTAATACCACTGGACCTAGTTCCCAATATACTTAAGATATTTCTTGTCTTCATTTCCACTCTGAGAATTATATTGTGAGAACAAAATTTTCTCATAGAACAGGGTAAATTACATAAACATTACTTTAAAAATATTAATAGAATAATAAAAAATTAATTAATAAAATATTAATAAAAATAATTTTGTTTAGCTACAAAATAACAATGAGGGATTTAATTACACATGAAAAGGGTTAAGAATTTCAGATAGAGGAAGTTAGAAAGCATTGGTTATTTATAGCTTGCTATGCAACCTTTCTCTCCTCATTCCAATCAATGATACAATTTTACTGTAATGAACTAAAACTTTAAAAACTGCATTGTATTAACTTTGCATCGTGGTGTTTAAAGAAGAAAAAGATATTTACAACAGTTCAAAGGATTAGTGTATATTATGTCCTTTATTTCATTGTAACAAATCAAATAGAAATAAAATATTATGAGATTTTTTTAAATGAACTACTAGATTTTTACTAGAATTTGATATTATGGCAAGACAATCCAAATGTTCTCTAGTATCTACCATTTTATAAGAAAAAGTGGAACTTAGTTTGGACTATTGAGAGACCAAATCAGAGCTGAATGATCTGAAAGCTGAAAATGGCATACAGGGCATTTTCATCTTTGAACTATAATCTTTGAACTATAGATAGAATCATCCATGAGCAGCCATTCATTACTTTCAGACAGCTGTTAACTGGCATGTTTAAAATGAATTGTTTACAAATTGCTTTCTCCAAGACAGGTGTCCATACCATAATTAGCTCTAACAGAGCAACATTCTTAACAAAGTTTAAGCAAGTCAATGAGCAAGAACAAAGGACAAGTTACTAACAAAGATCAATTGGCTATGCCCTTCCAATGGGGGATTTATTTACTGATAGCTTGAACATCCATTTCATAACTTTATCTGCTAAGAATATGGTTGAGGAAGTCTAATTCTATAAGTCTAATTATTCTGTTTATTACAATCCCCAGGATATTTCAGTGTATTTTCAAAGGAACAAATACTATTTATTTTTCTCTTTGGAGCCACTGAATTATGGAGTTTTTAAAATAGTATTTTTTTAAAAGTTCATTCAAAAGTAACTGAATAATTATAAGTTTCCAATAAAAAAGTAAACAAATACCAAGAAGTATAATTAAATAAGAAGACATCTTCCACACTGAATGGATATAGCTATCCCAAATACCTATAAAAGTTTCCAGCCTCATCCTCCAACATCAATATGCTTAAAAATTTAGTTTATTATAACAAATATGCTGCACATGAACCAGTATCCACATACAGTATATTGTGAAAATATAATTACATGTTGTATGCAAAATCATATAATATAGCAGCAATCACATTACATTCATTCACTATATTATATATTATTTCTTATATGAGCCTAAATTATGTAAAATGGAATTCTCCAAACTTATACTTCCTTGACATGTTGAATTAGGTACCATGGTTGACTTAATTACAGAAAATAGAAAACATCAAATTGTTTTTTTAATTGATGTTTTATGAACAGAATCAGCCAGATATGCTTTGTATAGTGTAGACATTTAAATATTATTTAAACATTCTCACCTATTGACCTACTCCCTCTAGTGTAGATGGGAACTGGGAAACAATATATCCACAATACTGTCCCTAGGATTAACATGGTGGGGGGGACTAATACCCCTGAAATTCCTACTCAGAATTCCATCTAATAAAATGACAAATTCTCTTCCATGATAAAAATGGATAAATATGCACATGGTTTTCATTAAATCTAGGCCTAATTTATTATTTGCTTGCCCATTGTCAGCCATACTAAACTTGTTGTACATAAAGGAATTATTACCATATGAGTTTAATTTAGTTCAACAATTTAAGTCATTAGCTATTTAAGTCTTTATTATAAGCAATAGAATTTTGAAGGTTATGCCATCATGTTGTTAATTTATTCAAATATTCATTGGTTGCTATTCCCAACCAAATGAGCATGACTGTGTCTACATGAAGAAGTGGCCATAGTTATATACATACAGTCATATACACATCGTTGTCTTATTTCATGGATTTTTTTCAGTGAGACAGGAACAAGAATGACAGGAATCACATGCCTAATTCCTAAAATGGAAATACAAGGTGACTGATGGAAATGAGTCCTGATAATAATGTAAAGATCAAAGTGAAGAACAGATAAAATACATATAACATTACAAACAGGATAAAATGGCAGTACAGCAACTAGTGGCTTGAACAAGTGATGTTTGTCAAGCAATGCAGCCATTTGGAGCTGCAGTTGTCACTAGAATGATTTCTTAATCATTCCTAACTTTTTTTTATTGCTCTTGATAGATCTCTAACAGACATTTTATGTAGCCTACCGTATTATTCTGAAGATTTTGCAAATTCTGGCCATCTTCCTCCCTACTTAATTAAGGCAGAACAAAAGTTCAGATGAAGTATTGGCTGTATTTAGGCCAAAGGAAAGAGACCTTTTCTGTGCAGAACTGAAGATTGAAACAAAAGATGAAATACAATATACATTAATTGTGGATCCAGTAACATTCCTGTGATGTAAAGACAAAATAGGGAATTGAATGGGTATGGGATTTTGTTTCCTAAAATCTCACTATTTTAGATGGATGAGATGAATTGATTGATTCTTTACCACAGGGATCACTCAATGACTTAACAGCATGGAATCTGGTCCCTACTGGTTAATAGACATCTTTCAATATGATCAATACAGGCTCATCATTGCTGGCATATTGAGCATTTTTTCATGGGACATCATGTGGTGTTGATATTCTTTTGAGGTTGCCTAATTCTCAGTTTGTGATATGAATGATATAACAAAGAAAGTAAATGGCAGTAGATTGCATGAGTAGGACTACCAGATCTGCATTGCAAATGCCTGAAGGACCACAACATGGTAGCCAAGATACTCAGAATACACTCCTTTCTGCTTCTAGTGATCATCTAGTTTTCTGCAGCACAATCCTAACAGACCCAACTAAGAGGATCAACGTTCCTGAACTTTTCAAAGTTATCAATAAAACTGATCAAGATGGCGGCAATGGAGGAAGCGTAGTTACATCACAGGAAGAAAAGATGCTATTAAACTAAGATAAACAATAGGAGGAGAGGTAGAGGAGGAAAGATAAATCTTAGAATAAATCAATTAAAAGACAAAAAAAAAAGTGGAGAAAGGAAAAGGAGAGGAAAGATTGGAGAAATAGGAGGAAAATGCCATCAAGGGCAGTGGCCCACAGTGAACTTGGCCTGCTGAGAGAAGCCCAGCTATACCCGAGAGGTCTACCCAAGAACCTGGAGGCCCATTGAAGTGAGGTGCGTGGAGAGGCAAAATGAACTGGCACAGAACAAAGAGGCGAGCCAGTGAGCAAGTAGGACCAGCTATGGAGCAGGGAGGAAAATAATCCATGGGGCAGAAAGAGATGAACTGAAGGCAAAGCAACGACCAGCAAAGAACAAAAAGGCAAGCCATTGAGAGGGGCAGAGCAGGGAGGAGGAGGAGAACTGGCTGTAGAGAGGAGACAAGAGGTGAGCTTATTGTAGGCTATCCAGGCAGTCCTGTTGTTGGGAGAAGCAGCACACAGGCGCAGTGGACAAGCAAATGGGAGCCACATGGCTAAGGAGCAGTGGACAAGCAAATGGGAGCCACATGGCTGTGGCAGCGCAACAGAAAGGAGAGCCAGCAGCAAGGAGCAGCAAAGCAAACCAGATCTTGACAGCAATGCAGAAAGCAGCATGGAAAACAATGGTAGAGCAACAGTGGAACCAGAGGCTGTCGGTGGTGGTGGAGCATTGCAGCACAGTGAACCAGTGACTGAGAACAGCAACAGAACAGCCTGGCAGGCCAGCAGATGAGGGGGCAGGGAAATGCCATGAACTGAGAAAAACAGGGAGAGCTGAATATCCGATAGTGGCAGGAGAAAAGCAAGTAGAAAGAGAGGACAAAAAGTCAACACAGAACACAAGGCAAAAAAATATCAAAGGCGAGTAGATAATAGCAAATATAGAACATATAAAAGCAGAGAAGAAAGAGATAAATTAAGCCCACAAGAAGGCAGGGAGGGAAAGATCATAAGAAGGAAAGGAGGAGAGGAATAATTATAGAACATTCCATTACAGGCTGAGAGCGAACCTTGCACTTAAGCCCACTCAACACTGAAAATTTTAAAATTGGACAATTTAAATGATCTGCTAGAACTTTAAATTTTTAAACTAGACAATTTTCAACTATAGAACTTTAAATCCTTAAACTAGACATTTTTAATTGCTAGAACCTTAACTTTTAGCTACACTATCCCTCACAAATTTGAAACTTAAATGATCTGTTAGCATATCAAAATTCTACATTTGACAGTTTCCCCTTTTAAAAATCTGTGCTAAAACCTTCTACACTTTCATTTTCAACTTTTTTCAAATGCACTCATGGAAGAAGAAACTGGTACCATTGTGATCTGCAAAACATTTTCCATGTATACACTTATGCCAATAGAAGACCCAAACTATATATGTACGAAATGTAAACCAATCAAGTTACTCAAAGAAAAAGTAAAGGATCTAGAGGAAACTCTAACCACTCTGAAACTCAATCTACAAAATGAGAAACTTCAAATCTTGCAAGAAGAATATTCCAAATTGAACATAATAATGATCAAACAACTTCTAAAAGAATTGACCCCATAGAGGAAGAAGAAGACAGATGGAAACATGTCACTCATAGAAAAAAAAACACAAACCTAGTACAAAACCCTTCTCCAACCCAACCCACTCTGATGAGCCCCACTAGTGCTAAGCAATTGATTTCATGGACTCTCCCTGGAAGAAAACCTGCAGACGATTAGATTAGATTAGATTAGATTAGATTAGATTAGATTAGATTAGATTAGATTAGATTAGATTAGATTAGATTAGATTAGATTAGATTAGATTAACAGAGTTGGAAGGGGCCTTGTAAATCATCTAATCCAACCCCCAACCCAAACAGGAGACTCCATATCATTTTTTATACATAGCAATCCAGTCTTTTTTTGTGTGTAAAAATTTTTATTTGGGTTTTCACAAAACATAATACGAGTCCCTTTTTGGGAGAGGGAGCGGTATAGAAATCTGATTAATAATAAATAATAAATAAAATAAAATATCTTTTTTTGAGAATAGCATGATCCCGGGTTATCTCTTTCCATACAAACACAAACTCCATTTCATATTCATCTTTGTATTCTATTCCATATCTTATTACTATTTAACTATTTCTCAGTGATTTTTCCCTTCCCTTAGTTTTCTCAACCTTGTTTTTAATTATCTCATTCCTTTCTAAGTTCAATTACATCTCTTTTTCTAAGTTTCAATATCTTTCTAATAATTATATTTATATTTTTGTCTGTCCTGTTTCAATTTCATATTTTCTTTTCTCATTAAACAAGTTTTCCCCTGTAGTTACTGATTGGAATATGATACCTTTGTATCTTTTAATTTTTGTCCATTCAGATCTTATTTAAACTTCAATTTATGCCTTCGCAGTTATAACATTCAATATATAACCTCTATTTTATAACACATAACTTTTACCAATCGAATTCTGCTTGGTACATTCTTAAAATACACACTAAGTTCTTAAAGATTATATATATATATGTAACACAAGTATATACATAGGGGGAATGAGTATATATACTCATTCCCCTGTATCTGGATGAGAACCAGTGGCCTAATGGCAATTACAACTGCCTCACATGTAATACTTCCCTGGTTCGAATCCCAGTAAGGGTATGGCTAGCTGATGAGAGCTAAGTAGCTCGAAATAGATCTATCCTAGTCTCCCTTGTTTAATTATTTATCAGCTCAAAAACCTAACATATATATATAACACAAGTGTATATATGTGTGAGTGTGTGTGTGTGTGTGTATTTGTTTTCGGAGGTTTTCGCGGGTATTTGTATGTGGATCTTTGGTTCTTCGGGTTTTCTCCTGCGTAGAATTGGAAATATCTAGGCGACACACACACACACACACACACACACACATATATATAAAACAATAATACATAAAATGCTCATTCTATTTCAATTCAGCTCAACCATTAATGTTAGTTACAATCTTCCATTAATATTAATTAACATCTTTAACATTTCTTTACAATTAAATATCATACTTCCTTAGGAACACTTGTAATATTTCCATATTTTTTTCATATTTCTTTCATATTTCTCTTCACTTAAATTTTTATAAATCATTAACAATTACTGTAAAATGTTCCCATTCTTTCCTAATTTCATTCTCTCATTCTCTTTATTTCCTTTATTTATTAACAATCATTACATTACATTACAATAAGTATTTTATCTATCTATCACTTTAATCACACTTGTTTCATATTTTCTAAATTCATTTCTATTTCTAATATAGCAATGCTATCTTATGTACCCTTGCAGAATCTACTCTTTCAATTAAATTTTCATCCATTATCTCTATGTCTTCTAAATAGGCTTATATTGTACCTTTAATCCTTGTACATTTTCTCTGTTTCTCTATATCCTGTTTCTGTCCTTTATCACTTCTTTTCCTTTCCTTCTTCCCCCTCTTCTTCTCCCTCCCCTTTTTGACCTCTTGTCTTTCTAATTCTAATTCTCTCTTCTGTAATCTATTTTTTGTTGTTGTTGTTGTTTTTTCAAATCTTAAATTTTTCACTCTCTTTCCCCCTTTTCCTTTATTCCCCTGCATTGAATTATTTGATCATTAAAGATGGCTTCTTCTTTGTCCTGCCCTTCTTGTTCTTCAAGCATTTCTTGATCTCATAGTTCAAGATCTTGATCTCATAGTTCAAGATCTCCATTTCTAAAAATTGAAATACGAAGCCAAAAAACCTCTTTCTTTTTGTGCATCTTCTTTCTGTTTTTTAAGTTCCATTTTCAGTTCTCCCAAGAGTGATGCCATTTTAAACACTTTTAAACAACCACCCAATTGATTTTAGTCATTTAAATCCAATAACCAAAAATCCAAAAATCACTAAGTAATTCAAGGTTGTTTCTTGTTTCTTGTTTCCACTTTCTCTTCCTGGGGTTCTATTATCTTGTTACAAAGTTTCAGTTAGAATGTATTTTTTAGGAATCTTGTTAAGGTTTCCCTGTTAATTCCTTTTACTTCCAGGTGGTCTCCACCATTTTTCCAGATCCCACCCTTTTGTTTTTTTCCTTTCCTTTCCTTTCCTTCTTTTAAAAGTTTTTAAATATCCAAGAAATCTTTATTATCCCTTTGACATTTTATTTTGAGCTTGAATGCCTATTAATGTCAAAGTGATTTTTTTTCAATTCCTTACTTAAGTCTCTTAGCTGTCAGTATGGGGAAGGAAAGAAAAAAAAACCAAATCTTTTCCTTTCTCTCTCTCCTTCACCACTTCAGAAATCTTCTTTGGGAACAATGTAATTCTTTATAGTTCAAATACCAGAGTACCTTATGTTGTTGCTTTTTCAGTTCAACCCGGTCAGTCAAAGCTTTCTCTTCTTATCCTCCTCCTGCACAATCTTTTCCGGCTGGGTTCTTCTTTGAGGTGGCTATTTCTGACCACCACTGCAACTGCCTTTGGGAAAGGGAGTAACGGCCAGCTGGGGAGGAGAGATGCAGTTCTCCTCAACCCTGCTAGCAGTCTCCCCACTCTTCACCACCTCTATGGGGTGGCTTAGCCCTGAATCCAGCTGGCTCGGGGAGCTCCGGCAGCAAGCACGGATCAAAACCATGCACAATCGCGGATTTCGGTCCGTGGCCGAAGAAGCCCAAACCAGGGAGTCAGCAATCCAGTCTCTTCTTGAAAGCTTTCAGTGATGAAGCTCCCACAACCTCTGAAGGCAAACAGTTCCATTGGTTGATTGCTCTCACTGTCAGAAAATTTTCTCCTTATTTCTAGGTTGAATCTCTCCTTGATCAGTTTACATCTATTATTCCTTGTCTGGCCTTCGGGTGCCTTGGAAAATAGCTTGACCCCTTCCTTTCTGTGGCAGCCCCTCAGATATTGCTATCATGTCTCTCCTGGTCCTTCCTTCACTAGACAAGCCTTGCCCAGATCCTGTAATTGTTCTTCATATGTTTTAGTCTCCAGTTCCCTAATCATCCTGGTTGCTCTTCTCTGCATTTTTTCTAGAGTCTCAACATTTTTTTATAATGCAGTGACCAAAACTGGATGCAGTATTCTACATGTAGTCTTAACAAAGCTTTATAGAGTAGTATTAGTACCTCCCTTGATATTGATTGTCTCCCTCTGTTAATGCAGTTTAGGATTGTGTTGGATTTTTTGGCTGCCGCCAAACACTGCTGGCTCAGATTTAGCTGGTTGTCCACTAAGACTCCAAGATCCCTCTCACAGTTACTGCTATTAAGCCTGGTTTCACTCAGTCTATATGTGTACTTTTGGCTTTTCTTGCCTAAGTGTAGGACTTTACATGTTCGATGTCATAATCTATTTATTTATTTATTTTATTTGTCAATTGCTTACAAGATAATAGGTATAAGTATAACATAGTTATGAAAACATGGATACATATAAGAAAAATAAAATATAAAAGAAACAATAGGGCAGGGATGGTAGGCACGTTGGTGCGCTTATGCACGCCTCCTACAGACCTCTTAGGAAAGGGGTGAGGTCAATAGTAGACAATCTAAGTTAAAGTTTTTGGGGTTTGGGGAAGAAACCACAGAGTCAGGGAGAGTATTCCAGACATTGACCACTCTGTTGCTGAAGTCGTATTTCCTGCAATCAAGTTTGGTGCGATTAACCTTGAGTTTGTATCTATTGTTTGCTCTTGTGTTGTTATGGTTGAAGCTGAAGTATTCATTGACAGGTAAGACATTGCAATGTATAATTTTATATACTATACTTAGATCGGACCGAAGGCGGCGTAGTTCAAGGTTTTCTAGGTCTAGAATTTCGAGTCTGGTGGCATAAGGTGTTCTGCAACAAGTAGAGGAGTGAAGAACTCTTCTTGTAAAATATTTCTGGACTTTCTCAACTGTGTTAATATCAGATACGTAATGTGGGTTCCAGACTGATGAGCTGTATTCGAGTATTGGTCTAGCAAATGTTTTATATGCTCTAGTTATTAATGTAATATTACCAGAGAAAAAGCTACGTAAGATTAGGTTAACAACTCTTAACGCCTTTTTGGCTATGTAGTTACAGTGGGCTCTGTAACATAGTAAGAATTGAAATGTCATATTTAAGGACAGTTCACAGACAATGGTCTCAGGAAGAGCAAGCTTCTGGGTAACTTGGATGTTTTTTAGATGTAAGGACATTTTATTGAAGATAGCAACACCACCTCCTTTACGGATTATTGAGGTAATTGAGTCAGGGACAGATGGGTTGAGCCATGTTTGACAGACAAATATGATGTCGAATTTAGCCATATTTAGTAAGAGGAGAAATTCAGGTATTTTATTCACAAGGCTTCTTGCATTGAGTAGCTTGCATTTAAGGCCATTTGTAGTTGGAATAGAGGTAGTTAGGGGCGTGTGTGCCTAGTCTTGGGTGATGGTGGATTGGTTGAAGTAGGGTTGAACACTGGGTTATGGGTTGTGTGACTTACTTTTGATACAGTCAGCACAGTAGTCAATGTCCATTGTCTAGACGTTTTTTGAGTTCTGTGCGGAGTTTGTGGGATCAGGCACATTATTTTATGGTTAGGTCAGGGCAAGAATGAAGGTTCTTATGGTTGGTGTTGCTTTTGGTGAGTGAATTTATAGTATAAATGAATTTATGTTTGCTTGATTCATTTTTGCAAATGACCCTGCAGAAGCTTGGGCCACTGAGCCATCTCTGTTTTTGAACTCTGGGCTGATGCGGGAAGTGTCAAGGATTTCATCAGGGGAGATGGTTGATGCTTGGTAGTCACTGATGATATTGCAGACAATTGTGATGTCTTCATTGTTATTGATGTTCTCTAGACTGAATAAGATGGTGTTTGGACACTTCCCTTCACTCTCAACAGCTTCTCTGATGAGGGTTGGGATATCATTATTTTTTGATTTATGGTTTTTTGTGGATTGGGTTGTGGTTGTTGAGTAGTGGTATGGTTTGTAGCTATTGGATGTTCGGGTTTTTGTTTTGTGTCTTTTTTTTTTCAAGGTACATACATATTTTTTCAAGGTACATACACATGCACACAAAAGAATATCTCTCAGGTGGGCTGGAAAAAAAGGAAATGGCCAGAGGATGAAGAAAAGAAAGAAAAGATGATAAGCAAGAATGAAAAGAAGACTAGCAAAGTAGCAAGTGAAAAACATTAGGATGTTCTGGTAATGGGAAAAAAACCACAGGAGTCAGCCTAGGGACAATTTGCACAGTGGAAGAGCCCATTTTCATAACCAAAAAAATAAATTAATCAAGTGAGCAGGACAGAAGTGAATTATACACACACACACACACACACACACACACACACACACACACACACACGTTTATTTACACATAAACAATATTACTTTATAATTTCTCATACATTATCATTTGACGCCTTTGTGTCTTTTCCTTAGCCATTTGTACCAAATATCCCATATCTTGTAATATTCTCCTTCTTCCTTATTTTTCAATAACATCGTCAATCTGTCCATTTCGGCGCATTGAAATGTCTTATTAATTATTGCAATTTCTGAGGTGGGGGGTTGTAGCCTGTTTCTAGTTTTGGGCGAAGGACATTCTAGTAGCAGTTATGATATAAAGTATTAGGTATTGATGTTTTTTATTTAAGTTGAGTTCTAACATGCCTAGCAAAAAAGTTTCTGGTTTGAATTTGATTTTCTGTTTCGTTAACTCCTCTAGCCAGGATTTAATTTTGAGCCAATATCTCCATGCTTGAGGGCAGGTCCACCACATGTGAAAATATTCCCTGGCTGTGGTTGCATCTCCAGAATTTTGCTGCCCTGTTAGGAAACTTTCTGGCTAATTTCACTGGGGAGAGATGCCAGTGTTAAAACAATTTATACAAATTCTCCTTATAGGAGACCGACAATGTTGATTTATAATTTACCTGGCAGATACATTCCCATTGTTCCAAATCAATATTATAGCTGAAATTTTTAGCCCAGGTTATCATATTCTCTTTGACCATTTCTTCTTCCATTTTGTACTCCAGTAAATAATTGTATATTTTACTAATCATTTTTCCAACCCTTTGTAATATTCTGTCTAATTCTTGTTGTATTGTACAAAAACCAAATTGTTCCTTGTCCTTTTTGTACCATGTTAGAACCTGGAGATAAGGCCACCATCCTATTTCCATCCCCTGTGACTCTAGTTGATATTGCATTTTTAATACCCCTGTTTCATTTAGAAGTTCTTTATATTTTATCATTTTACTTAGGTCTAAAGCACTAGGATATATCAATGTTTCCATTGTCGATAGCCAGAGAGGTATTTTCACATAGTGGTTCTTTTTTAGTTTCTCCCAGACATGTAATATAGTATCTCTCACCCGTTGCCTTTGGAAATAAGTATGACACTTGTTTTTCCCTTCCCAAAGAAATGCGTGCTGCAACAGTTGTAAGTGTGAAAAATGGTCATAAGTCATTTTTTTCAGTGCCATTGTAACTTTGAATGGTCACTCCACACAAGCAAAGTACCACCAAAGGAGGGGGGGAAACTCCAGAGAAGTTCCTGAGACAGGAAGTCTAGTCCTGCCAAGAATATAATAAGGGTTAACAGAGAGGCAGTTTCTGTAAGCAACACCAGAATGTTTTCTTCCTGCCTTCCTTACAGGATTGGGTCCTGTAATTTCTTCTAACAACCAGTTCTATGAACTCCTTAGAATGTTAACAACCGGTTCTAGCAAATAGGTGCGAACTGGTAGAATCCCACCCCTGGTGCCAGCCCAGCTGCATATCATGGCCCTCTGTTGTTAATATTCTTTTAGCTGTCAAATTAATCCAATCTTTGAGCCATGTGGCTACTGCCACCTGATAATATAGCTCAAAGCCTGGGAGAGCAAAACCTCCCATATTTCTGCTATCTTGCAGTAATTTATATTTTATCCAGGTTTTTTTCTTCTGCCAAATAAATTTTGCTATTTTTTTGTTTAAATCCTCAAAAAATTTCTTTCCTAGCTTGACATTTGGAACAAATATAATAATTTTGGTAAAATATTCATTTTTATGGTCACTATCCTCCCCAGCAATGAAAGTTGTATTTTAGCCCAATTGTCGAAGTCTATTTGAATTTGGAGTATCAATTTGTCGTAACTGTCTTCTTTTATCAAAGAACACTTCGCCATGAGCCAAATCCCAATATATTTTATTTTTTTCACTATCTGCATTCCTAATTTGTGATAGTTCTTCATTCTGCCTTTTAGTGCAGTTTTTGGTTATTATTTTAGTCTTTTCTTTGTTAATTTTGAGTCCCGCCATCTTTCCAAATTCTTCTATTTCTCGTATTAATATGATACTTGTCTCTTTTGGGTCTTCTATGATAAATACCATGTCATTGGTGAAGGATTGATGTTTATACTCCTCTTTTTTAATAGTCAGTCCTTTAATGTCCTGATTCTGCCTTATCTGGATCAACAGTACCTCTGCAGGTAGTATATATAGCAGTGGACATCCTTGCCTTACTTCTTTATTTATTTTTAGACTGTGGTTTCTCCATTCAATATTACTTTTGCATTTTGTATAATATATATTGTTTTAATGAGTCCTAAAAATTTTCCGCCAAATTGAATTTAGACAATTGTTCAATGAGGAAGCACCAATTTAAATTATTGAACGCTTTCTGAGCGTCCAAAAACATAAGGGCCATTGGTTTGTTTGAATTCTAAGATATCCATGATCAGTCTTGTGTTGTTCTTTATCTGCCTATTTGAGAGGAATCTACTTCAAACGGTTTAATTTTTCATTGAAGTATGGGGGGGGGGAGAATTTCATGGCGGATGCGCTGTCTAGATTATCCCAATATATAATAGTGTCCGCCTGGAAATGATCCACCCCATTGTCCCAATTAAACAATTGGTTGCTCCAATGGTTACTTGAGCCCAGAAAAAGGGAGATTTGATCTATCCTATCTAAAAGATTTGTCCGCACAGTTAAAGGAAGCTTTAAAACTAGATGATTGGTTCCTGACCCACTCAAATGACTGTATGGTTAGAGATGGTTTGGCATCGGTGGGGGCCAAATTATATGTGCCAGCTAGTTTGAGGGCCCCCATTTTAAAACAAGTTCATGATTCAAAAGCTGCTGGACATTTTGGATTTGTGAAAACCCAACAATTTTGGTGGCCTACTTTTAAAAAGGACATTGAAGCTTACATGGCTAGTTGTCTTATTTGTGCTTCGGCCAAACGGCCACCTGGTAAACCAGCTGGCTTACTACAGAATGTAGCCAGGCCGACTGCTCCATGGAAGGAAATTTCTATGGACTTTATAATGGAATTACCTGAAAGTGGGGGAAATACAGTTATTTGAGTGGTGACGGACTTGTTTTCCAAGCAGGTACAGGTGAAACTCGAAAAATTAAAATATCGTGCAAAAGTTCATTTATTTCAGTAATACAACTTAAAAGGTGAAACTAATATATAATATATAAGGGAACCTCGGTGGCGCAGTGGTTAGATTGCAGTACTGCAAGCTACTCCTACTGCAATTGGACAGATCGAATCCCACCAGGCTCAAGGTTGACTCAGCCTTCCATCCTTCCAAGGTGGGTAAAATGAGGATCCAGATTGTTGGGGGCAATATGCTAACCCTGTTAACCGCTTTGAGAGGGCTGGAAGGCATTATAAAGCGGTATATAAGTCTAAGTGCTATTGCTATATATGAGATAGACTCATTACATGCAAAGCAAGATAGTTCAAGCCATGATTTGTCATAATTGTGATGATTATGGCTTACAGCTCATGAAAACCCCAAATCCCCAATCTCAGAAAATTAGAATATTACATGCAATCAATAAAACAAGGATTGTACATAGAACAATATCGTATCTCTGAAAAGTATAAGCAGGCATATGTACTCAGACTTGGTTTGGACCCCTTTTGTAGCAATTACTGCCTGAATGCAGCATGGCATGGAAGCTATCAGCCTTTGGCACTGCTGAGGTGTTATGGAAGACCAGGATGCTTCAATAGCGGCCTTCAGCACTTCTGCATTGTTCAGTCTCATGTCTCTCATCTTTCTGTTGGCAATGCCCCATAGATTCTCTATGGGGATCAGGTCAGGCGAGTTTGCTGGCCAATCAAGCACAGTAATCCCACAGTCATTGAACCAGGTTTTGGTGCTTTTGGCAGTGTGGGCATGTGCCAAGTCCTGCTAGAAAATGAAGTCAGCATCCCCATAAAGTTCATCTGCGGAAGGAAGCATGAAATGCTCCAAAATCTCCTGGTAGACGGACTTAATGAAGCACAATGGGCCAGCAGATGACATGGCTCCCCAAATCAACACAGACTGTGGAAACTTCACACTGGACTTCAAGCATCTTGCAGTGTGTGCCTCTCCATTCTTCCTCCAGACTCTGGGTCCTTAATTTCCAAATGAGATGCAAAAGTTGCTCTCATCAGAAAAGAGGACTTTGGACAACAACAGACCAGTTCTCTTTTTCTTTAGCCCAGGTAAGATGCTTCTGATGGTATTTGTTGTTCAGAAGTGGCTTGACAAGAGGAATATGACATGTCATATTCATGTAGCCCATGTCCAGGATCTGTCTGTGTGTGGTGGCTCTTGATGCACTGACTCCAGCCTCAGTCCACTCCTTGTGAAAGTCCCCAATACTTTTGAATGGCCTTTTCCTGACAATCCTCTCCAGGCTGCGGTCATCCCTGCTGTTTGTTCACCTTTTTCTTTCACACTTTTTCCTTCCACATAATTTTCTATTAATGTGCTTTGATACAGTACTTTGGGAACATCCAACTTCTTTTGCAATTACTTTTTGAGGCTTTCCCTTCTTATGGAGGGTGTCAATGATGGTTTTCTGCACAACTGTCAGGTCAGCAGTCTTTCCCATGATTGTGATTCCTACTGAACCAGACTGAGAGACCATTTAAAGCAGTGGTTCCCAAAGTGGGCGATACTGCCCCCTGGGGGGTGGTGGGATGCCTTAGGGGAGCGCTAAGAGGCAAGGGGGCCAGTAGGGGACCGCTAAGAGGCAGCAGGGGGCCGTTCAAGGTGCCAGCCCTGCAGGCTTACCTATTGACTGTTGCACTGCCCAGAGCTGGCACCTCAAATGCAGCAGTAGCGGCACATTACGTACTGCTGTGGCCACATTCGACGCGCCACTCCCCTGCCACCTCTTAGCATCCCCAAGGGCCCAGCAGAGGGGTGCTAAGAGGTGGCAGAGGGGCGTTAGAGGTGCCGGCTCTGCAGGCTCCCCCATTCACTGTTGCACCGCTCCGGAGCCGGCGCCTCAAATATCCCCCTGCCGCCTCTTAGTGCCCCTCTGCCGGCCCCCTTGGGGATGCTAAGAGGTGGCAGGGAGATGGCATGTCGAATATGGTGGCACGTAATGTGCCACCACTGCCACATTCGAGGCGCTGGCTCCAGAGCAGTGCAACAGCCGACGCCTCAAACGCCCCCCTGCTGCCTCTTATCACCCTTCTGCCAGCCCCCTTGGGGACACTAAGAGGCAGCAGGGGGGCGTTCAAGGCACTGGCTCCAGAGCAGTGCAACAGTCAATGGGTGAGCCTGCGGGGTCAGCGCCTCGAACGCCCCCCTGCCATCTCTTAGCATCCCCAAGGGGTCCAGCAGAGGGGCACTAAGAGGCAGCTGGGGAGTGTTTGAGGTGCCGGCCCTGCAGGCCCATTGACTGTTGTACCGCACCGGAGCTGGCGCCTTGAATGCGGCAGCACATTGGGAAAAGCTGCCACCACCACTTTCCCAAAGTGCCGCTGTTGTCGCATTATGTCTGTCTGTTCATCCATCCATCCATCCAAAAGGTCTGTCTGCCTACCTGCCTACCTGTCTGTCTTTCTGTCTACCTACCTACCTACCTACCTATCAATACATCCATCCAAGAGGTCTGTCTGTCTTCCTGCCTGCTTGCCTGCTTGCCTGCCTGCCTACCTACCTACCTACCTACCTATCTACCAATATATCTATCTATCTACCTACCTACCTACTTACCTGTCTCTCTATCTATCCATCCATCCACCCATCCATCCATCCATCCATGTTCGAAGTGCTGGCCCCGCAGGCACATTGGGAAAATAGAGCAAAGCCAGTCTGGGAGGGAGGCAGGGAGGGAGAGAGGGGAGGGAGGGAGAGACAGACAGACAGACAGACCTGATGCATCAGATTGAAATGAGGCCTAGTTTAGACTGAGGCCCTTTTCCACATTGAAACATCTTTGGCTTCTATTAAAGGTTTTGTGGACGAAACATGGTCAAGACTATCAGAAAGCTCTTACATTTTGTTGAGGCTTTAAACAGGATCAATTGGACCAGATCTCCACATTAAAAAATTACTTTTCCCCAATATATTACAGTGCCAATTCTGAAGAAGGCAAAACCAAAATGTACTGGTAAATTACAAGGAGAATACACTCCCTTCTAACCCTGCTGGAGCAGGTGATTGGACTAGAATAGCTATCTCATTATCTTTCTCCTCCCTCCCTCCTTTATTTCTTTTTCTTTCTGTCCCTTCCTTCCATCTCCCCCTTTCTTTGCCTGTCCCTTTTTTTTCTTTCCCTTTTCTCTTTCTTTTCTTCCTTTTCTCTTTCTCTCTCTCTTTCTTTTCTCTGTCTCTCTTTCCCTTTCTCAGGCTCACCCCTTTGACTTGGTGCACTGCTCCACTCGGACTTGCTTTGGCAGGTCCCTCCGATGCAGCAGGCTCAATGGGGTGGACCTGCAGGGCCGGCACCTAGAACATAGCAGTGGCAGCACATTTGAAAAGTAGAGCAAAGCCAGAAGTCGGTAATTTTTGCTGCAAAGAATCACAAAAGCTTATGGATTGTGCACAAGAAGGGACACACATGTCAATGCAATTCAGCAACATAAAATAAAGAAATACAAATAAAAATCAACAAGAATCGGCAAAGCATCTCTGATTAGATTCTATTCACTACTAGAATCTAATCAGAGATGCTTTGCTGATTCTAGTACAATGACCTGCTCCAGCAGGGTTGGAAGGGAGTGTGTGTGTATGTGTGTGCATGACTGTCAAAACTCCAAAAACAGGTCAAGTAGCTTTGGGGAGGCCAGTCATAAATTAGAACACTTGCTAAACAACCGGCCATTAAGTGAGGATCACTGGTGTTTGGTTTGCCAGTCACCTGGCCACGCCCACCCAGTCACATGAACAGCAAGCCACACCCACCCAGTCACATGACCAGCAAGTCACACCCTCAAATTAGGCCATGCCCATAGAAATTTGGATCCCAACCTTGGGTGGGGGGCACTGAGAATGAGTTTGTAGCACCAACTATAGGTGTTATGGCTTAATTAGCTGATTAGAGTGGGACACTTTGAGCCTAGAATATTGCACCTTTTCACAATATTCTAATTTTCTGAGATTGTGAATTTGGGGTTTTCATGAGCTGTAAGCCATAATCATTTCAATTATGACACATCACAGTTTGAACTATCTTGCTTTGCATGTAATGAGTCTATCTCATATATTAGGTTCATCTTTTAAGTTGCGTTACTGAAATAAATGAACTTTTGCATGATATTCTAATTTTTCGAGTTTCACCTGTACATTTGATACTGTGTGCAAAAATCACATCTGCAAAAATCTTAGCTAAACTGTTTATTTTACATGTCTATAGGTTACATGGTGTTCCTCAATGGATAATTTCAGATAGAAGTGTCCAATTCATGTTGAAGTTTTGGAAAGAATTCCTGAAACTATTGGGCTCCGCCCAGGGCTTAAGCTCTGCCCACCACCCACAAACCAATAGGGCTTATGAGAGAACTAACTTGGTATTGGAACAATACCTTAAATGGTATATAAATTATCAACAATATGATTCGTCTGACCTCTTGCCATTTGCAGAAGTGTAGTATAACAATTTGTTTCACAGAAGTACTGGTTTTACCCCATTTAAAGTGACTTTGGGGCAAGACTTGTACCCATACCCAAACTTCTACAAGAGAAACCCAATGTTCCGTCATTGACCAAGTGGATAACCCAACTCCAGCTTACCTGGGCAGTTACCTGTAAAGCATTAGATGATGCTCATCAAGCTCATAAGAAACAAGCTGATAAAAAGAGAGCTCCACAAAAAACATATCAAGTGGGGGACAAAGTCTTCCTGTCCACCATATTTACAAACCACACAAAAGTCTAAAAAATTGGGACCTAAATATGTTGGACCTTTCGCAATTGAATGAATAGTGAGTCCTGTGGCAGTTCAACTGCAATTATCTAAGACCCTTAGACGGATTCACCTGGTTTTCCATGTCAGTTTATTTTATTATTATTTTTTTTTTATTAATTACATTTATATACCGCCCTTCTCCCAAGGGACTCAGGGCGGTGAACAGCTCATCTAAAAACCCCACAGAAAATACAAAAGTTAAAAAGTAATTAAATTTAAATCGGCTGCGTAATAAGACTAAACCCCCCCCCACCCTTAAAACCCAATTTAAAATTAAAAATGGAGATCAAATTTAAAATCATCATCTCAGCCCAGGCCGGCCTGCTCAAAGAGCCAGGTCTTTAACGCGCACCTGAAGGCCCTCAGGTCCGTGCCGGTACGAAGTTCCGGTGGCAGAATATTCCAGAGGGCGGGGGCACCCACAGAGAAGGCCCTACTCCTTGGCGCCGCCAGACGACACATAGCGGCCGACGGCACCCGGAGCAGACCCTCCCTGTGGGAACGCACCGGCCTGTTGGAGAACGTTGGCAGAATGCGGTCCTGAAGGTAACCTGGTCCCATGCCATGGGTCGCCCCAAAGGTCAAAACTAGAACCTTAAAGCGAACCCGGAGAGCCACCGGCAACCAATGCAGCTCGAGTAGGAGAGGCATCACATGGGCGCTACGTGACGCCCCCATAATCACCCGCGCGGCTGCATTTTGCACCAACTGGAGTCTCCGGATGCTCCCCGCAGGGGGCCCCATGTAGAGGGCATTACAATAGTCCAGGCGAGAGGTGACAAGGGCCTGAGTGACCGTGCGCAAGGCGTCCCGATCCAGGAAGGGCCGCAACCGGTAGATCCGACGGATCTGATGAAACGCCCCCCTGGAGACGGCCGCGATATGATGTTCAAGCGACAGCCGTACATCCAGGAGGACTCCCAGGTTGCGAGCCCTCTCTGTGGGGGGCAAAACTTCCCCCCCAATAGCCAGCGAAGGTGTCAGCTGGCTATATCGGGGCGCCGGAAACCACAGCCACTCGGTCTTGGATGGGTTGAGCCGAAGCCTGTTCCCGCCCATCCAGTCCCGCACGGCCTCCAGGCACCTAGACATAGCCCCCACAGCATCGTTGGGGTGGTCCGGAGTGGAGATGTACAGCTGGGTGTCATCTGCATACAGATGACACCTCACTCCAAGACCACGGATGATCTCGCCCAGCGGCTTCATGTAAATGTTGAACAGGAGGGGAGAAAGGACCGACCCCTGAGGCACCCCACATACCAGGGGCCTAGAGGTGGACCTCTCCCCCCCCCGCCAACACGAATTGCGAACGGTCAGAGAGGAAGGAGGAGAACCATCGAAGGACGGTTCCACCAATCCCCAACCCCCCCAACCGTCGCAATAAGATACTATGGTCGATAGTATCAAAAGCCGCCGAGAGATCTAATAGGACCAGGACAGAGGAGAACCCTCTGTCACGAGCCCTCCAGAGATCATCAACCAACGCGACCAATGCCGTCTCAGTGCTATGTCCAGGCCTGAAGCCCGATTGGAACGGATCGAGGTAAGTAGCTTCCTCCAGGTACCGGGGGAGCTGACGTGCCACCACACTCTCAACAACCTTCGCCACGAAGGGAAGGTTGGAGACTGGACGATAGTTGTTTAAAATAGCTGGGTCCAGGGAAGGCTTCTTGAGGAGGGGGCGCACCACCGCCGCCTTCAAGGCGGTAGGGAGCACCCCCTCTCTCAAGGAAGCGTTGACAATCCCCTGGAGCCAGCCTCGTGTCGTCTCCCTGGCGGCCGAAACCAGCCAGGAAGGACACGGGTCCAATAAACAGGTGGTGGCATTCAGACCCCCCAGCAACCTGTCCACACCCTCGGCGGTCACAGGATCGAACTCCCCCCAGATAACACTCTCAAGACCTGCCCCGGACACCTCCCCCGGGACCACCCAATTGGAGTCGAGCCCCTCCCAAATCTGAGCGATTTTATCATGCAGAAATCGGGAAAACCTGAACATACCTCCAACTTGAGACCTGTTCAGGTCAATCCTCCAGTACCTCTTTTGCTTGAGGGCAAACAACATTTTAAGGTTAAAGAAATTTTGGACTCAAGGAAACAAAGGGGTCAACTCCAATATTTGGTTGTTTGGAAGCATTTCCTTCCTTCTCAGTCAGAATGGGTAAATGAACAAGATGTTCGAGACCCTAGGCTCATACAGTCATTTCGTGAGAAATATCCTGACAAACCTTAAATTTTTGTATTGCTTGTGAAATGTGTATTATCCTTTTATCTTGAATTTGTTTTCTTTTTTAGGGCTAATAGCTCTTTTGCAGGAGGGCCGAATGTCAGCATTCAAGATTCCTTTCCTTTCTCTTGCATCTTTTCAGCTGCCATAATAACAGGGGGAGAGTGAAATAATTGGGCTTTGTGAGGGTGGGAAATGTGCTAGAGATTTTAGAGAATGAACTGTATAATTTGGAGAAAACTTTATTGTTTACGCCTACTTGCTTGCTTAACTGCGCAACTGCAGCTCTTTATCAAACTGGGCCAAGGTCAACAGCCAGATGTCTGCATCACCACCTGAAGATGCCCCACATGACATTATACATATCTTTGATTGGATGGACCATTTGAACTATGGTGGGTGGGAACGTTGCCATCACTTTGTATATGTGTTTTTCGCGCATAAATCCTTAGATCTAGAATTCCTTTGATGCTACCACTTGATTTCCAGTAAAAGTTTCTTTTCTCTATAATAATGGAGTCTAAGAGTGTCTTTCTTAGATTTTGAATGGAGCACCATCTGACAATATGGCCACACTAAGAAAAGCCGCACTTCACTGTGGTTTCCGGGACATAGAAGTTGTGCTGCTAGACCAGTTGGTCTGTAGCATTAGAGATCTCCGTTTTCCTCACCAAAGCTGATCTCAATCTCAAAATGGCCATTGAAGAAGTTCAAGCGATGAGCTGTCAACATTCTCAGTGGCAAAAATCCAAGGTTCAAGTGGGAGCCCTGCCAGTAAGGGCAATACAGCTATTCACCCTGATGACATTTTCTGAAAGGGCCATTTGACAAAGATGATGATGTTAATCACCTCAGGTCCCCGCAACCATCATAGAAGAAAAACTGGTCTAGCAAAAATAAACCTCCCACAGCATCAAGTGGTTTGTATGGGCTTTGGAGGTAATCATCCAAGGGCAACCTGCAGATTCAGGAATGCTATCTGCCTGAAATGCCAGCAAAAGGGTCACCTAGCAAGAGTCTGCCAATCTGAGAAAAATAATAACCAGCCTTTTTCCTATCACAACGATTCCAAAGGCAAAAATAATTTTTTTCACCCTAACCAGAGCCTGCCATAAGGCTGAGTCACTAACTTAGCGCACTGTCCACTCCAATGTTAACAAAATCTGTGTTACTGTCTTTTTAGAAAGTCAGCCATGCCAAATGGAAGTGGACACAGGATCATCCCTATCCATCATGCCATGAAGCACTCAGAAGCAACTCCTGTCCAAGATTGCTAAGAGGCGGCTTCAAGACTGCCAGCTGACACTCCAGGAAGCTCCATTCCAGTCATTGGAAAAGGCAAGTTCAGTATTCAATTTCAAAATTTCAAAGGGCGACTTCCACTCATCATATTGATGGTCCCCTGCCCAGCTTACTAGGATTAGATTGGTTCGCCTCCCTTGGGTTAGATGTAGGTGGCATTAAATCCATTAGTGACCAAGAGATAGATACCTTAATTAATGACTTCATGGATGTTTTCAGTAAGGAGCTGGGCAGATATGTGGGAACCCCTATCTCTTTTAATTTGACCCCCAGGTCACAACCATCCTCCTAAAGCCACACTGGTGCCTTTTGCATTACAATCTAAAATGGATGAACAACTTGATAAACTGATATCCCAGGGAGTATTGGAACCCATAGACTTTGCCAGATGGGAGACCCCAATCGTGACTCCCCTTAAACAAGATGGCTCTGTGAGAATCTGTGCTGATTATAACTGCACGATTAATAGGGCCCTAACAAACAAATGCCTATCCTGTTATTCAGCACCTTCTTTATTCCTTAGGGAAAGGCTCTATTTTTGCAAAGTTGGACTTGGTTCAAGCCTATCAACAACTTCCTGTTGATGACCTCATGGCTAAAGCCCAAATTATAGTTACCCACAGGGGAGCTTTTAAATGTCACTGTTTGCAATTTGGTGTCAGTGTGGCCCCAGATATTTTCCAATGCCTCATAGAATGCCTACTATAAGGTATTTCAGGAGTCATTCCCTATTTTTACAATGTCCTTATTTCAGCCACCAGCAAAAATGAACTTATGCACCGCCTACAGAAGGTACTAACATGTTTTCAAAAAGCAGGACTTAAACTTAAAAGAGACAAATGCAAGACTGCTGCTAACCAGGTAGATTTCCTAAGATACTACATAGACACAGCTAGCATTCATCCCATCAAATCCAAGGTACGTGCTATTCACAATGTCCCAACTCCTACCAACAAAACTGACCTACAATTTTTTTTAAGACTTTTTAATGTTTACAGTTTGTTCTTGCTCCATAAAGCTTCACTAGCAGAGCCACTATTAGACTATTAAACAAGCAGGCTCCATGGTCATGGAACCAAAGAGAAGCCATTGCTTTTAAAGCTGTCAAATCCTAATTGACATCCAACAGTGTCCTAATTCAATTGAATAAAGACCTTCCATTAGTCTTAATCTGTGATGCCTCTCCTTTTGGTGTCAGCGCTGTTTTTAGCCACAGATTCCAAATGGCCAAAAGGCACCGATTGCCTTTTTCTCAAGAACTCTGTCACAACTGGAATAGAACTATAGCCAAATCGATAAAGAGGCCTTAGCTGCCATAGCTGCAGTAAAAAATTAACAAATTTCTCTACAGCCATCATTTTGAGTTGGTCACTGACCACAAACCTTTACTGGGAATTCTATCCAGCAATTGTCAAACCCTGCAGATTTTATCCCCCCATATGATTCATTGGACTCCGTTTCTAGCTATGTACAGTTACAGTTTATCGAACCATGCCAGAAAACATTTGAGCCATGCTGACACTCAGTTGCTACCCTTTGCCCCCCCCAAGTTGAAGATCCTGCCCTGACAACTTCAGTATTTCTAAATGATTACCTCCACCTGCCTCTGACAGCTGCTAAAATTGCACGCTACTATGCAAAAGATAAGGTAATAGCCCAAGTTCTTGACTGGGTAAGGAGGGGGTGGCCCAAGGGTCCAGTTAGTATAAATTTCCTTCCATTCCAGGTCCGCCAGCAAGAACTATGCACCCTCCAGGGTTGACTGCTCTGGGGAAGCATAGTAGTTGTTCCCCATAAGTTTCAGTCACAAGTTTTGAAGGTTTTACACAAGGGGCACCCTGGAATAGTTACAATGAAGGCGCCAGCACAAAGCTATGTATGGTGGCCTGTCATAGATGCTGAAATCACCAGGTGGGTTGGCATCTGCCAGACTTGTCAGGCAACTAGACCATCCCCCTCCTGCTGCCATCCCAGGAGAATGGGAGAATTCAAGAGCACCATGGTCCCAGGTCCATATAGACCTAGCAGGCCCTTTCCAGGGGCAAACCTTCCTGGTAGTGGTAGATTCATACTCCAAATGGCTAGAGTTGGCCCTGATGCCAACCTCTACCTCAGAAGTAGTAATTAGGGCCTTAGAACGCATATTCGTGAACTACGGGTTGCTAGATCTGTTAGTGTCTGACAATGGCCCCCAATTTACATTCACCACATTTGAATTGTGCTTAGCAAGGCAAAGAATCAGACACACATTAATCACGCCTTTCCACCCGGCCTCAAATGGGCAGGGGGAACAAATGGTTAGATTGACAAAAGAAGCCTTGGGAAGACTGGGCCCTGATAACTGGCAAACCAGGCTGGCCATGTACTGACTAATTCAGCACATTACCCCCAGTGCTGCCACTAATCATTCCCCAGAAGAACTTCTTATGGGTCATTGATTACGGACCAACCTTGATAGATTACATCCATATTATTCACCACATTCTTAGATTCTACTAGTAAAGTTAGATCCTTTGATGTAAATGACCCTGTTTACGCTAGGAATTTTGCGAGCAACACTTTGTGGCTGCCAGGTCAGATAGTGGCAGTAACAGGCCCCAAGTCATATAGGGTAGATTTACATGATGGCCAAGTATGGCATCGCCACATTGATCAACTAAGGGGTTGTGGAGTACCTCTGCAGGTCACCAACCAGACAAGGGCCATCTGGAGATCACTACCCAGCTAACGCAATGCCCTATGAGCCATGAGGCAGACCTATCTTCAAAGCCATTCCCTCTATTTTCTGAGATGCCTTTGGCTGAGATTCCATCATCACCTGTGCCGGAGAAGATCAGTCCTGCAGTAGATCTACCTTCTTTGACAATCCAGACAGAACTGTATAGATCAGGGTGAGTGAGGCTGTGCCCCGCCTACCTAAAGGACTACACATGCTCTGTTCTGGGTGAAAGAAATGTTGCATTCCAGTCAAAAATTTTCCTCTAGTCCAAATTTTGAGCAGGAGCTAGAACCGCTCTCATTGGCTGGTCTGCTTGACAGCTGAGTATAAAAGGGAGCTGTCAGACAGAATCAGCTGTTGCTTGTCAGCGAAGCTGCTCTGTTAGCTGGTGGCAGCTACGGGTAACCATTTGTTATTAAATAAACCTGTTAGCGAACTTTTAACTCTTGTCGCCTCTGTTTCTTGAGCCACCAATTCAATACATTTATTTATAAAATGTATAGACTGATTCAGTACAAAAAGGTGAGGAGATTATCCAAGAACAGAAGTAACATAATACCAATACAATAAATAGAAAATTACTATAGTAGAAAATATTTAAGGCAACTCTCCAGTTTCTGAATCATTGGTCATCTGAAGGGACAGATCTCCTAAGATTTTTAATTCATTTCTGTCAGACTCTGTAGTTTAAGATTATACCTCAAAACATGAAACGATCAATCACAACTTATACCTAAATAAGTGGTGAATGGAGACACCATTCAGTAGTTCCTAAGGCAAAATTATATTTTAATTGAAGAATATATTGTATGGATTATTGTGACATAAAAGTAAAAGAATTCTGGTAATTATTTCCAAAATAACCTTCACTTTATTCTCTATCTCACAGCAGTGTTTCTTTTAAGAAAACTGTGACTGCTTATCATTCATCCAGGCCTGGAATGAAGAGTTGGTTCATTCCAACGATTCTCTGACTCTCTGCCTACCCAAAATTTTCATTCTGACTGAAGAAGTTACGTGGCAGAGTGATGAACCATCTCAGTTTTAATAAACTTTGCTCCAGTTGCCATGATTTAACCTTTTTAAATGTGCCTGGGATATTAAGGGCTGCCATAAATGTTGAGACAACTGGAGGCCAGCACAAAACTCTTTTCCATAAGAAGCAATATACAAAATCAATCACTTTGTCATAAGGGAAACCTTTAGTTCATCAATGACCTCCTGGTATTCACTATGGATGACAAGAAAAATTAAAAAAGAAAATAAACTGCAAAAAATGTTTCACTTTCACACATCTGGTGACAAGGACTCTAGCAGAACTCCAAATAGTTGCATTTTTCTGTCTTTACACTGAGACAAATTTGTGCTTATTGCCTTTTTCCTGCTGAAGATTAGTCTGTCTATACATCTGGAAAAGGCAGCGACTTA
This sequence comes from Bungarus multicinctus, assembly GCA_023653725.1. NCBI lineage: Eukaryota > Metazoa > Chordata > Lepidosauria > Squamata > Elapidae > Bungarus > Bungarus multicinctus. The sequence continues at coordinate 5,133,264 of CM042851.1, forward strand.
CTGCTTCTTTCTTACAGCCATATTATTGGAATGTTAAGGATGTAATTGAACTTCTCAAAGCTAACTTGTTAAACTACAATCCCCTGCTGATAAGCTGTTTTGCAGGGCAAATGCTGAAGTAACCAGAAATCCTACACAGTCCCGTTCTGTACACATTTCTTAATTAGCTTTTACAAGAAATCAAAAACTAATTTTCTACTCTTTCAAAAGCCTAATTCCATTTCAGTTGTAGATTTTGCCCTAATTTCGGACAGCTAAAATTTAATTCAGAATATTACATTAATGGCATGATGTTAAGTGGCAGAATAATAAAAATCTATGACTATGTTATTTTTTTTCTTTTTATGGACACTGAAAGCATATGCACCAAAGAAAAATTCCTTGTGTTCAATCACACTTGGCCAATAAATAATTCTATTCTATTTGTATATGTATCTTGTTTGTTTTATCAGTAAAGGGGGCAAGGCTGTTGAGAATTAAGTGGCCTAAAAAATAAATTAAAGAAATACATAAATAATCTTTAAAGTTCATTGATACCAATAGCAGAAATAAAAAGATGGTTCTTCTTCATTGATTTGAGCACTCTTATCTTTGTTTTTTGTAGTTAAAATCTTCTTTCTCTTCAATTTTGCTGGTGATTGTCTTCCTTTGTTGCATTTATGGGCTATTACAATAAAATACAAGCCAACAGAAAAGAAAAATACAAAATAGTCAAGAATGCCAATGAAAGTGAATCAAATGTTGATATGAGCCATCAAGCATTCCAAAAAGTAAACAGATATTCTCAACCTCTGTGACTACATACATTGCTTTCCATCACTGAGGCAAATTTACTCCTTCCCAAAAATGGAATTTGATTATGAGTATAGTTTTTGAAAAGAATTGATTATACTTGAAGAATAATAAGTTTCTAAATTTGAAGATAACAGGTTTATATTTCCAAAATAAAAAAGCGTAAAACTGCTACTTTAATGAAGGACAGTGATTCTATAAGTAAAAATACGGACCTTACAATGACAGCGTTAATTCAAATAGATTTTTAAAATGGAGGGTTCTTGTGAATATTAGTTAGCATGGAAAAAAAGCAGACATTACTAACCTTTAAAAGTAATTAAGATACAAGTGTAAACAGTAGTTTCAAAACTGGGGCTAAGTTAAAAAAATGTTCAGCCAGCAATACTTCTGATTGGAACTTTACCTGAAAACTGTCATAATATTGTAGGCAGATTTGCTTCTTGTCACAACGAGTGCATTCAGAAGCATCAAAAAAAATAGCCACTATTAATTGCTTTATCTGTCTAAGTTGGGTGTTGGCAACCCGCGGCTCCAGAGCTGCATGTGGCTCTTTCGTCCATCTACTGTGGCTCCATGTTGGGTGATCCCACCACTGGCTGGCACTACCCCTTGCCCTCCCCTCTCAGTCACTCCTTGCCTGGCTTGAGAAGGTAAGTTTTGTGTTTGGTGCGCTGAATAAAAGAGGTGGAGGCAGCAATAAAGCTTAACTGACTTTATTGTTAAACTGTATCTCAGCTGCGACTAGCCGCAAGCTCGTGACAGCAGCTGAGAGAGAGAGAGACAGGAGATTCCGTTTGACAGCTCCTTTTATACGGAGCTGTCAAATGGCTCAGCCAATCAGCAGCACCTCCGGCTCCCGCTCAAACAGCGGATCGGAGTGAGGACTTGCTGGTCACAACACTCTTTCCCCCTGGCACTGCCCAAGCGTAGTTGTCCAGATAGGTGGGGCGACACTTCATTCACCCAGATTGTCTTAGTTCTGCAGCCGGTGGCAATGGGGAAGGACCTGTTGCTGGAGTGGTGCCTTCCACTTGGGGTGGTGTCTTCTCCCCTTCTCCAGCGATGTTGGCTGGTTGCAGAAGGACCTCGGGAGTCAATGGAACTTCTTCAGACGGTGGCAAGCGGGCTCTGGTCATCAAAGTTGTGGCTTCTCCAGGTAAGGCTTCTGCAAGAGACCGCTGGTCAGGAGTTGGCCTTCGAGGGGCTTCGGTGTTGCCCCACTCAGTGTCCATGGTCTCAGCCTCCTTCTGGACTGGACCAGTTGGGGGCACTCCAATGGCTCCTTAGCTGGTCCACGTGTCGGCGCCACAGTCTTCCATCTGCCAACCGTACCCTGAATGATTTGGGGCCTGTTTTCTGTTCCACCCACCCGGGCAACCACAGGGGATTTCCCACGTAATTGCGAGAATAGACCGGGTGTCCTGGCTTAAAGTCCCTTGCCTTGCTGGATGAATCGAGGGGTGCCCTGGGAGCTTAGATAGGCTGCAGCCTATCAAGGGTTATGCGAAGTCTCCTTCCCATTAATAGTTCAGCTGGAGTGAGGTTGGTGGCAGTGCTCGGGATGGTGTGCTGTGTTAGTAGGTACCGGGCTACCCTGGTAAGGGTGACAGCGGGGGATGGAGACTTGCTCCATATTCCAGAGCGGGAGCAAAGCACACTTGCTTGACTCATCTCTTGCTGGGTGCACCACCAATAAGGGCTGGAAGAAGTGCCCACGAGACCCAGAAAGAGATGAGACACCAGAGAATCAGAACCAGAAACAGAGAGAAAGAAGGAAGGGAGGGAGGGAGGGAGGAGAGAAAGAAAAGGAAGAGTGAGTGAGAGAGTGCAGGATCAAATTATGGGATGCAAAGGAGTCTTTGAGGGTTGAACATCAAGAGGCATGGATTTCCTCCACCTTCTGCATTCCCATCCCATGCTGAAGTAAACCAAACAGGCTGAGGTCTTCCTCTTCACTAAATGGCCCTGCTGAGTCCACTTGCAAACTCCGCTGAGTGCAGCTCCAAATGTTTGTTTTGCAGGTCTCTCCTGGCTCAGTCTCACCTGTCATGGCACCCACCTCCACCCGGATGGCTAAGCTGAACAGTGTGAAGCCTTTCTTCCTTCCCAGAGCAGGTGGCAGTGGAGGTAGCAGGGAAGGTGGGTGCCCTGCCTGCTCCACTCTCACTGGCCAGAGGTGGGGCTCCACCCAGCTGCATCCCAGCTGGAGCACCACGTTTGTTTGCTTATTGGCTGCCTCCAAGGAGGGAGCTGCTCTTGGGCTGCCCAGGCCCTCGCCATGGGAGGAGAGAGAGAAAGGGAATGGGGGGGTATCTCCCCGACAGAATCCAGGTTGGAGTCGCCTTGTTTGCAAGTCCAGGTGTGTCCATTGCTCCAAGGACATAGCTGTTCACTAACAGTTGAAAGAGACCTTGGAGGGTTTCTAGTTCAACCCCCTGCTCAAGCAGAGAACCCTATACAATTCCAGACAAGTGGTTGTCCAATCTCTTTTTTAAAAACCCCAGTGTTGGAGCGTTCACAAATTCCAGAGGCAAATTGTTCCTTTGATTAACTATTAACTATGATCTACCTGATAAGCAGTTGATCTCCATAATATTTGGCAGGAGACATTGTTATGATCTGCAACAATCCATTAATTTATTTATTCTTACTTTTCTACTCTGAGGAATCTTCTTTTTTATAGCTTTTCTTTGCCTATAAAGAACTCATTTAATAAACAGCCCAAGTGAAATCATTTATAGAAACAAAATTATAGACTTCTTATGCAACTCTTGGCAAGGGATGGATTATTCTGGAATTGACGTTGAAACCAATTGTTGCTGGTTGGGCAGAAAAAATATGATTTGTGTGCAAATCCTCAGCATTCCATTCCATCCTTCCCTTCTCCCAGTTCAATGGCAATTTGAATAGCGATTTGATTCGAAAGGAGCAAAGCGGTTCAATCTTGACATTAGGTGGGAAAGAGTATCTGGTAGATGCCAAGAGAAAATATCTCACTATTTATTGCCTAACCCCAAAATAGATTGGTTTTTAGCTGGATCAGAAGTGCAAGCCATCTAATTTTCTCCAGATGTACCATCAATTTGTTTTTATTGTAGGTTAAATATGTTGATGTTATGGGGGTTAATGGCCAAAAGTTTGATGTATGAATGTAACTTTCCAGAGGACATGAGGGAGGGGAAATTGCAAATCTCCTCATAATAAGGCATAATGAGCAATCTATAAAATTCTAGGAGTTTTTGAACTGGGACTAAGTCCAGCCACCAGTTCTATTATTATAACCTTAGAAGGTTTTAATGTTTGGTTTTGAAGGATAGCATACAAAAATTTAAAAGAAAAAATCTAGTGGATATTATAACATGTATGATCAGGGTAATGTATATTAGATAAATTATATTACTCTCAAGCAGAGTATGAGGACAGTTTGTTTGAAATTATTTGATGTTTTCACCCAAAACTCATTTTAACTAATGAAACTGCCTTTAAGCCAGTCACATGTCATTTACTTCAGAACCCTAAGCCCTAAGGTGTTAATTGTTCATGCTGATTTACTTCAATGTGATTTGAAGCCTGCTTAAGCTGTTTCTTAATTGGTTTGTAAATCATAGTGAAAGAAATTAGCCAAGCCATTGTTGCAGACTGATAGGCCTACTTGTAAAGTGCTCTGATGCTATACTTGAGGAAACACGTAGATTACTTTGTGGTTCAGTCTTTAAAATTAGGGCTGGATATCTATGATGTCTCCATGTTCAAATAGCATCACAGTCAAATTAAATGACTTGCTGCCATCTATTGACCATCTACCCTAAAATGTTTGATGTTTCCTTCAAAAACAATTGTAAACAATTAATAAAGCTACACTAGCTAAGTAATAGTCCAACACAATATAAAATAAGGGAATATTTTATCTATTTGAACATAGAAAATTATCATCCAATAGATTCTCATATTTTTAAAATAATAGTTACCTAGGAATTGTGGACCCTATTGCTTTCAACTTGTTGGCCTCATTTGTGGATCATTTTGTGATAAATGATGCGATTTGGATTCAAGGATGGCATGATAATGATACCTGAGTCTGAGAAATGAGATTTTCAAGTATATTTTTCCTCCTGTTGTCATATCCCAGCATTTTTCTCTCAACAAAATGAAACAAACAAAATCAAACCAGCAAGCCTCCCTTGATGATCCTGTCTCCAAATTAATACATTTTGGTGTGATTTTTTGCTAAATAATAACATTAAATGGCATCAATAGTTTATATTCATTCATTTTGATTTTTTTTCCATTTGACAAAGACATACTATGCTTAGAAATGACTTCATCTTTAGTGTCATCAGGTTCATCTATTTACACATCATTTGGCTTCTGGAGATAGCCTGCTTTTCTCACAAGCAATTTTAAATGTCAAAATGTCATGCTGTTTAGAGAACTGTATCCCAAATATTAGTTTTTGTAAAGCACTACAGAAGAAAGTTATGTTGATTAGTCTGATTATGTTAAAGCTATGCTGATTAGTCAAATGTATCATACCTAACCATTAACAGTGTAGAAAGAAATATATAACACATGTTAACCAAGAAATAGCAGTTTCCAGAATCTCCTGCATAGACATTATTATCTAATATGGGAATGAAACTTTGCTCAAAGAAGTCTAACAATATAATTTTTAGAATCTGTACTAGCTATCAAACAGCCCTGAATTCACAGAAAGCACTTTGGATTTAAAACTGAACAAATCATGTACAGTTCTATTACTTCTAAATAAGCATGTGCAGATATTTTTAGCATATATCTCTTTCCTGTACTTTTATAGCAAAGCCCAATACTAATATCAAATAATTATAAAATTTCAAAACAAATGATTCCACCTTTGCTTTCTTTTGCCACATTCTCTTTACAGGTCTTTATATTTTATAATTTTCTACAGTTCTTTTTTTTCTATTCTGCTATCTCCAGGTACAAACATCACTTTAGCTTCTTCATTTTCATTTTCTATTACTTTGTCAATTTTATGGTCTTACCAGTTCTTGCTTGGAGGCAAATGTATTGTTTGCATATATTCCAACACATCATTGCAGCTATTTTATTCATGTTGTTGTTTTTGGTATTAATAATATTAACACCCGAAAATACGTCCTACCTCAAAAGTAAGTCCTAGCTTGATTTTACATGTGCGCCCGATATAAGCCCCCCCCCCAAATAATCCCTAATTAAAACCCTACCCATTACAGGGTGCATGGGTAAAAATTAAACTAGGGTGGGGATGGGGGGGGGGTGGAGCTATACTACTTACCTTTGGACAGTTGCAGTCAGGCCTTGCACAACCCAACACTTCTCTTGCTGACCCATTTCTTCTTCCTTGCCAGCCCTGCCAGCCACAGAAGTAGTTCCTGAAGACCGCTGACAGCAAAAAGTAGGCCAGGGGCGACATGTGCAAGTGAGGTGAGTCAGTGGATAACATCCCCCTCCCCAGGGGTGCGATTCTACCGGTTTGGATCCGTTCTATAGAACCGGTTATTATGAGTCTACGCAGTTCAGAGAACCAGTAAATTGCACCACTGGCTGGCCCCACCCCTTCCTGCCCACCAACTCACCCTGCACAGTCATTCCTCATCTTGCCTGCCATTGCTAACCTGCCTTCGCCCGCCATTGCTTCCTGCTTTCCACCGCAGCCCTGATCTCCCTGGGTGAGTGAGCCTACAAGCAAGTCCCAGTCAAGTTGACTCCCAGGCCTCTGTGCTGTCTCCCCAGCCCCCCCTCCCTTGCCAGGAAGAAGCCGCTGTAGGGCCATGGCAGGGCACTGGCTGGGGGAGAAGGGAATGTTCTCCTACTCCCCCTGGCCACAAAGAAGCCACTGCAGGGCCATGGTGGGGCACTGGCTGGGGGAGAAGGGAACATTTTCCGTCTCCCCCTGGTGCTGCCATGGCTGGATCTGGTGGGGGAATGCCCCCCCTGGGGAAACACCCCACCATTGCTGCCCTGGTGTGCTCTGCTGCCGCCAAAGCTGCCCAAGGAAATTCCCCACTGCTGGCACAGTTCCAGGATGCACTGCCACCTCCACCACTCACCTCCCCCCGCTTGCCTTTTGCCTTTTGCCACCACAGTTGCCATTACTGAAGCTGGCCAAGAAAACTCCCCACTGCCAGGAAGTTCCAGGACATGCCACTGCTGCTTGCCTTCTCGGCAAGAGCCTTCAATCATTGAGAGAGGCTCTGCAGCTCCTCTTGCCAATGAAAACAACTGGAGCATGCCACCATCATCCCTGCCACACACACCCAAGAATGGAGAGCCCCAGATCGGGACTCGGCACACAGGGCATTGCTGGAGCTGAGGAGCTGGCCTTCCCCTCTGCCACCAGCTGCGGGAGGAGAAAGGTTGGGCAAGGTAAAGCCAAACCGCTGCCCAGGTAAGAGCTGCCAGTGGGGATGGGCGAGACTGCAAGGCAAACCTGGCTAGAAGTTGTTTGTAAAGCTTCCCAAAAGAGGGAGGGGAGGAAGTTCCGCAGCTGTACAGGATGATTTTATAATAAGAGAAGACCGGGGTACATTTTTATTAGACAGCATTTCCTAACAAGACTGATTTTTGCTTGTATCATTGTTGGTCTCAATGAGCAACTCAGCTGCCTTTTGGTGCTATGCAGTTAATCATGGATTGCTTAAATATTTTGTTAAGTCCCCATCTTTTCTGAGAGCAAGATAATTATGTTTATGAATTGCTAATATCACCCTCCTGAGTAATTCCCTTTGGAGCATTTTCCATTTTGACAACTTAGGAAAGAAGTATTGTCTTTTGGGTTTACCTGAATTAAATGCAGGTATAGGCATCAGGGGAGGGTTAATTTGAAAAGAGCAGTAAAAGCGAAGTTTCTGTACATAATAGAAAGGAATGGAAAACACTGAGAAGTGTTGAGGAGCTGGGGGGTGTAAGTGTGAGTCAAGGAATTCCAGACCAGAAAGATTGTTTTGCATTCCAGTTAAAGTAGAAATGGTTCTTTGTGAACGATCTGTGAAAATTTTGGAATATTGCAATAAGGCCAAAGAAAAAAAATATAAAGCAGAAAGATTTAATTAAAAGAGAAGAGAAAGAATAGTAAGACATCCATTAACTGACTGCTTTGAAAATACCTTTCAAATGCGTTTTCAATCGTAGGATTGGAAATATTTATTTGACGGTATGCTTTAATGTTCAAAAAGAATAATCTTTATCAATATAAGCAGAGATGTATTCTTCAAGCTTTAATGCATTTTGCAAAAATCATTGTAGTAAACTGAATACCACTGTTGAACAATTTAAATATTTAATGGAGAGTAAAGTAAGATTTTACAAAGGCAAGAAAAAATGTATGGAATAGGTGGTGCTTGTCTCAACTGGAAGTACAGTAACTGTGAGATGGAAACTTATCAAACAGATCCAACCTAGAAATAAGAAGAAGTTTAATGACAGTGAGAACAATTAATCAGAGAAATGGGATGCCTTCAGAAATTGTGGGTATACCATCACTGGAGGTTTTTAAGAAGAAATTTTCCATAATAGTATAGGGTCTCATGTTTCAGCAGGGGTTGGACTAGAAAACCACCAAGGTCTCTTCCAACTCTGTTACTCTTTATAAATCTCTCCACTCAGTCTTTCCAAGAGAATGGTGATAAACAGTATTTGGAAATGTCCATCAGGTCATCTTATTGGCTAGTATCAAGGGGAAGATGACTTTGAAAAAGCTTCCTCTCTCACCATAACATGAAAGATGAAATGAGGACTGGCTGGGAGGGGAGAGATGAGGAGAAGCCAGGCAAGATGCCCCCCATGTAAGTGACATTGAGTTGGCCATGCCCATCCAATCACATGACCACCAAGCCACACCCACAAATTAGCCATGCCCACAGAACCAGTTGTTAAGAAATTTGAATCCCACCCCTACCCCTCCCCAAAAATAAGACTTTTTGGTGGCAAAAATATATATAAGACAGGGTCTTATTTTTGAGGAAACACAGTAATTATCTGTTCACAACAATGTGAAGTCATAGCTGCCAGTTTTTTGCTTCATAGGTATCAAATCCTTCCCAAGAATATAAGATGTCATAATATATCAATATAGTATATATGTATATCCAAAAGTGTGACTTTTTTCAATTGACAGATGAAAATTTTGTCAATGCACAGATTTTCTAAGATATTTTTGGGTATGGCACCTAATATGTCAAAACCACTGAAACCACCACAGCCAGTCTCTGCTATAATCTTTCAGTTTTGATTTTCAGATCTTGATTCTTTGTGATCTTCTCCAATTCTTTGCCTTCTATTTTACTGTTTCCTTGTATTTGCACATCATGGTCCTGAAGGTGCTTTTTCAAGTGGCCACCGGACTTTCTTTGTTTTTCTTTAAGATATTTCACTTGTCATCCAAGAAGATTCTTCACTTCTGATTGAATGGTAGGGAAATTGAAAGATTTATATTTCTTGAAGTCATCTGGTCATTAGTACTCTTTCTGAGAGTTGTTGAGGCCACTTGGAAGTTTATCTGTGCCCTCGGGGTTACCTGAATAGTGCAAATGGATGTGGAGCCTTTCTGGAACTGCTGAGAGGACTGTGTTCAGAGGTGGTATTCAGCAGGTTCTGCCCAGTTCTGGAGAACCAGTAGTGGAAATTTTAAGTAGTTTGGAGAACTGGCAAATACCACCTCTGACTGCAGATTTTACAGTATTCTTCCCCTGCCACGCCTACCAAGCCACACCCACAGAACCAGTAGTAAAAAAAATTTGAATCCCAACACTGACTGTTGTAAACAGGAGATAGGTGGTGTCATATCCCTCTCCCTCTGTTGAGAAAGGGCTGTTCAGGTGGGGCACAAATAAACCTCCAAATGGCCTCAATGACTTCAGAAAGATTATTGGCTTAAGTAAATGCCAGAGCTGGGTGATAAAGTCTAGAAGCTGGGTCTAATCAGTACATGCTTTGGATTCTTTTCACACATTCAATTTTCTTCAGTTAAATATTAACTGATCATTCTAGAATAATCTTTCCCAAGCTCTCTACCAACTGTTTCATATTCAATGGAACAGAAAAATTAATGACTGAAAAAACATATCATTTTGCAGACAGCTCACCATGCTGGTTAGACACTTGAAAGGTGACCAATCAAATGATTTTAAATGTGGCACCAAGTTTGACTGCTTTATTATTTTTAGACTAATGGGTGAGACTCAGCTTACATTTTTCCATATCTGCTGACAAGAAAATAACTGACAATTGGTTTATTTAAGATATACTTTGAAAACAGGAAGTTGATGGAGGGTAGACAAAGAGAAGGAAGCACTAGAGCAAGAATCAAAAACATAATTTATAGCAAAGAAGAAAAGGGATGCTGTTACAAAAGAGAGACAGAGATACATTATTCACTCATTATTAATGACTAATAAATGCTGTTTAGCGAATAGCTACCATCTTTCTGCCTTTCTCATAACATTAGAACAGCTTCACCCTCAGTTATCAAAACTGCTTTCTAGTCTAAGTGCTAGAATGATTAAAATTTCATTCTTCCATAAAGTCAACATGAGATTTTATAAATAAGGTGACAGCTCATCTGTTTGACAACACTTTCTAATGCATAGCAAGTAAGTGTGAGCTGAACTTTCAAGACATGCTGTGTATATGATAACTGTAGTGCATTAGCAGCATTAGAATTTTACTCTGGAAGGTATTTCTATTATAACTTATTACCAACCAAGGCTTGTTGTCAAGATTTGAACCTCATTATAGCTTTTTTTAAAGGGAAAGCTGGATGATTTTTAATTCTGAATAGTTCAATGTGACTTTTAAGATCCAAAAATCTATAGATGTGGTAAGAAAAAAAAGTTCAGAATATAATATCTACCCTATTTGCAATACTACCAGATTACTTTTATTTTAGGCAATCTTCAATTCACGTTCATAAATTCATTTGGGGGGTTATTTGTTAATTTCAGTTCATTCCATTCTAAAATAACCTTTTGAAACATATACTCAAAATACTTGTCAATTTTTATTAGCCAGCAAATGGACCCCCTGCCAATTCCCAGCAGCAAAATGTTTGCCCCTGTGGTGCTGTTTCAACGGCCTGAACATTTCTCAAATTTCTCTCTGTGAAGCTTTTATGTATATCCAGGATAATATACACATAAACTCCCTCTTCAGACATTCTCTGTTATTTTCAAAAGCTGCTGTCATGAAGCCAGGCAAGTGTTCCACAGATGAATAAACAAACAAATGAGCAGGTAAAGAGGTTCCATACAAATCCAGTTTTGGGTAGCCCAGCAACCAGCTTTCTTTCTTCCATTTTACATGAACACTTTCATTCCAATTGCCTCCACCCTGCCACATTTGTACCTCTGCCTTCTGTCACCATTTTCCTCAAGGCTAAAGAAAATGGCTTCCTACTACAAAAAAAAAAAAAAAAACCTGGAAAATGGTTTTTGTTTTGTTTTGTTTTGTTTATAGCTAGATAAAATTTAAACTGTTTCTGCCAAGTTTCTTCTTCTTCTTCTAACACAAATTAGAATTCCATGTTACTTTTTGCCTCTGGTCCTCAAAGGCATGCACAGAAGGGAAGCATTTGTGAGAGGTGATTTGGGGTATCTTCCTCCAGGTATTTTTTATCCAATCATTCTGACTATTTTACACTGAAGGACCCCTGAAATGCAATCAAATTTTATTCCATAGCACTTATAGAAAATTGAATGACATTTTGTTTCAATTGAATTTATTTTGATGATACAACTGACAAGGCCATGAAAATACTTTACAGTGCTAGAATTTATTCAGTCCTATTAACATGCACTCCAATTTATAAATACACTGCTCAAAAAAATAAAGGGAACATTTAAACAACACAATGTAACTCCAAGTCAATCACACTTCTGTGAAATCAAACTGTCCACTTAGGTAGCAACACTGATTGACAAGTAATTGCACATGCTGTTGTCCAAATGGATAGACAAGAGGTGGAAAGCATAGGCAGTTAGCAAGATATCCCCAATAAAGGATGGTTCTGCAGGTGGTGACCACAGATCACTTTTCAGTTCCTATGCTTTCTGGATGATGGTTTGGTCACTTTTGAATGCTGGCGGTGCTTTTACTCTAGTGGTAGCATGAGATGGAGCCTACAACCCACACAAGTGGCTCAGGTAGTGCAGCTCATCCAGGATGGCACATCAATGCGAGCTGTGGCAAGGTTTGCTGTGTCTGTCAACATAGTATCCAGAGCATGGAGGCACCACCAGGAGACAGGCCAGTACATCAGGAGACATGGAGGAGACCATAGGAATGCAACAACCCAGCATCAGGACCACTACCTCTGCCTTTGTGCAAGGAGGGACAGGAGGAGCACTGCCAGAGCCCTGCAAAATGACCTCCAGTGGGCCACAAATGTGCATGTGGCTGCTCAAACGGTCAGAAACAGACTCCATGAGGGTGGTATGAGGGCCACAGGTGAGAGTTGTGCTTACAGCCCAACCCCGTGCAGGATGTTTGGCATTTACCAGAGAACACCAAGATTGGCATATTCGCCACTGGTGCCTTGTGCTCTTCACAGATGAAAGCAGGTTCACACTGAGCACATGTGATAGGGTCTGGAGATGCCGTGGAGAACATTCTGCTGCCTGCAACATCCTCCAGCATGACCAGTTTGGCAGTGGTCAGTAATGGTGTGGGGTGGCATTTCTTTAGGGGGCCTCAAAGCCCTCCATGTGCTTGCCAGAGGTAGCCTGACTGCCATTAGGTACCGAGATGAGATCCTCAGACCCCTTGTGAGACCATATGCTGGTGCAGTTGGCCCTGGGTTCCTCCTAAAGCAAGACAATGCTAGACTTCATGTGGCTGGAGTGTGTCAGCAGTTCCTGCAAGATGAAGGCATTGATGCTATGCACTGGCCCGCCTGTTCCCCAGACTTGAATCCAATTGAGCACATCTGGGACATCATGTCTCGCTCCATCCACCAATGCCATGTTGCACCACAGACTGTCCAGGAGTTGGGAGATGCTTTAGTCCAGGTGTGGGAGGAGATCCCTCAGGAGACCACCTCATCAGGAGCATGCCCAGGCATTGTAGGGAGGTCATACAGGCACGTGGAGGCCACACACACTACTGAGCCTCATTTTGACTTGTTTTAAGGACATTACATCAAAGTAGTGTTTTTTTCCACTTTAATTTTGAGTGTACCTCCAAATCCAGACCTCCATGGGTTGCTAAATTTGATTTCCATTGATAATTTTTGTGTGATTTTGTTGTCAGCACATTCAACTATGTAATGAACAAAGTATTTAATAAGAATATTTCATTCATTCAGATCTAGGATATCTTCTTTTTGTGTTCCCTTTATTTTTTTGAGCAGTGTAAATAAGTATCTGTATACATTGCAGACTACTAAATCAGTAATATTTCCTACATTAAAAAGGAGGCTGCTACATCCCATCATGCTTCATCCATTTAGAACCATGAAGGTTAAAAATTTCAATAGCACAGTTTAAAACTGGATTAAGCATTTTCAAATCACATTCCCAACCTTTCCATCTTATGTCATTTTAGCATTTCAGTAATCAGTCAGATTCTGTAGAGGGGCATCCACCTTTACATTTGAAATGCAAAATAAATAAATAAAAATGAATATATATACATATACATATAGATATACATACATACATACACACACACACACATAGGGGTGGGATTCTACCGGTTTGGACTGGTTCTATAGAATCGGTTGTTACAATTCTGGACAGTTCGGAGAACCAGCAAATTGTGACCCTGACTGGCCCCACCCCTCTCCACCCGCCCCTTCCCACCCTACCCAATCAGTCCTTATCATGCATGCATAACATTGTGCGCATGCCTGACATTGCTGACTGCATTCTTCCCCGTCCAGTCATTCCTTAAGGTATTTTTTTCCCCTCCCGATGATCAGCTGTTCCAATGATCAACTGTGCAGGGATCTCCCCCACTGTCTTACTGTTTCACCCAGGAGGCTTCCCTGAGGCCCAGGAAGCAAAAAAAATGGAGTGCAGGGATGGGTGCTGCAAAAAAACAAAGAAAGAAAGAAAAAAGAAGCCATGCCCACCCAGTCACATGGCCATACCCAACTAGCCACTCCCACATGTTGAAATATTTGCATCCCACCCATGTATGTATGTATATCAATTTTTGGCTTTTTATATATATAATACACACATATTATAATATATATAAAAAACCAAAAATTGAGGTCTGAAGAAATCAAATTTTTCTTCTGGTGAAATAAATGTGACAATTTTGACAGTATAATTTAAATGCTTTTTAGAGAGCATTTAATGTCTCTGCCTCGAACTACTTTTCCTAATACTCCAAATTATCCTAGCTGTTGATTATGGAAAGGAAGCAAATTCTGTAACATGTGTTTAAATTGTAAGAAATTATTTGAAATATATTTAAAAGCTTTTGAAAAGAACAAAACTGGCCAAAACTGGCCAATAACCCATGCACATGTATATATTCCTTCATATATACAAAATATGAAGTACCATCTGCTTTACTTTTATCCCAGATATCAAACGGACAAATATATTTCTACATTATTTGCAACCAAGCTAGCATTTCATTATAGCTCTAGCCTCTAATCTGAAAGTCAGCAAATAAAAAAGTCCTTAGAGAAGAAGAAACAATGCTTTTGAATATGCACTTCCTATCTGATTTTAATCTTTACATCATACTTCCATTTTTAATATCAGCAGTCTTCCACAATTGGGAATTATCTAATTATATTTAATGCAACTGTAAGAATTTCAAGCATCTGCATTGAGATTACAGTGACAAATTTCTGGTTAACAGTTCTCATGTCTGGATTCCCTAATTTCTTGTCTTCTTTATATAATAAAAACATGAGTTTCTTCATTTTTAGATTGCATAGAAGGAGAAAAAAAGACTCTGTTCTACAATAACAACCAAATGTCTACCTGGTGGAAACCAAAATCCTCTTTGTAGAAAGATTGCTTTATTTTTGAATATCTCCTTTTCTTCCAATCTCTTTATTAATTTAAATATTATATAACATCTAAATTCTTAAAACATCTTCTCCCTTTTAATACCTTGTTTAGAGGGTGCTTTGGGGCCAATTATTTTCTCTCAGCCCATCTACCTCAAAGTTATCACTGTGGATAAAATGGAAGGTAAAGTGCCATATGTATTGCCTTGAGTTCCAGGAAGAAAATAAATCTAATGACTAATAAATCTAATGACTAATAATTCCTAAACAAAAGATGCTTTTATGGAAATTATTTTCCATATTACCACAGCTATTTTTATGGGAATTTAATGACGTTTTCATCAGGGACTGAATGTTAATACCAATGAAATTGTTACTAGTACATTAAGAATCTTTAGAGATAGATTGGTGGCCATGCCTACAAATTCGGACAAGGTACAAAAAAGACTTAGAACAATATGGTTTTTATAAAGATCAATAGGAACTGGATAAGATATTACAGGGGACATGGGGGGAAAATGATTACTAAAACATATAATTATCTTTTAAGATTCAAAATGGAGGAAGAAACAGTTAAAGAGACTATGATGATCTGGGCCAAAAATTTTGGGTACAGTATTGAATTGGAACACTGGGAAAAATTGTGGGATAAAAATTACAGATTAACAATGTCAGCAGCCTACAAAGAAAATCTGTACAAAATGTTCTACCGTTGGCATTTACCCCCAGCAAAATTGGCCAAAATGTTTCCAAACACATCGGAGAAATGTTGAAGATGTTGGAACTATAAACAAGGAACTTTCTTTCATATTTGGTGGACCTGCCCAAAAACTAGAAAATATTGGCTTAAAATAAAGAATTGGCTAGAAGAAATTACCAAACAAAAAATTGAGATGAAACCAGAACTATTTTTATTGGCCGTATTAAGACAAAAATGCCTGCAAAAAATTTTCAAAATGTTATACTTCATATAATAACTGTGGTCAGAATTGCTTTTGCTCAAAATTGGAAACAAGACAACACTTCTTCTGATGTAATGATTATAAAAAAGATTCTTGAGTGTGCAGAGACGAACAGGTTAACAATGAAATTAAAAGATAGAGAAGAAACAGAATACTGTAAGATCTGGAATATATGGTATAATTGGTTAGAAAACAGATGTAAAGTTGTTACATGAAGAGCATGTAGGAGCTATAGTAAAATGGGGAAATATTGTGTGTGTGTGTGTGTATATTTATCTGTAAATACTGTTACAAGTTAAATGTAAAAATAATTATATAATATATAGAATAGTAACCTATATAATTAGAAACTATGTTAATATGAGTGAATACAGATACCAGAACACTGTAATGAGTGGAAATGTGGTCTTATGGTAGAAATATGATTAATAAAAATTTACTTTAGAAAAAAAAAAGTTCCTATATTTCCATGGGTGAATTCACTTGGACAGTAAAATATTGATCCAAAATATGAAGATCCTACTAGCCTTCCCTTCTGCCTGATTTTGTGTAAAAACTAACATATACCATTTTCTTTAATATTCGGTGACTTTACAATTATAATAATGGTACCCCTTATTCACTTTAAAAACATAATATTTAAATTGTGTGGCAAGTGAAATGGAGTCAGAAGAAATGGAGCACACATTTCATAACAAAAAGATAGTCTTACAGAAAGCGAAATATAGACATTTCAGATAAATATATAAATATAATTTGAAATCACAAGATGATAATAACATCCATGGAAAGTGATAACCTTTGCAATTTACTCTTGGTCCAGCACTTTAACATTCTCCAACAAGGGTGAGTAACCTTTTCAATCATAAAATGTAAAATTTACATCTACCCACATTAAAAGGGAATTAAATTCCTATGTATAAAGAAAGCTTGTGCTCTCTGTGATGAAAAGAATCATTTGAAGAAAAACAAGATTAAACCTGCAATTAAAATTATTTTAAACAGGTATGTAGGAGGACAAATTGAAAAATGGAAGTAACTGGAAAATAGTTGGAGATGTTAGCAGTTAATTGTTTTCCTATCTTCACAGTAGCGACTCATGTGTCTAAGTATATGTCATTGATGCAGTTAGCTATATTCCTATTTGTCTATCATTTTCTTGTCTTCCACCTGTCACAAAGCATTTATCTATTTCAAAAGTAAGTTAGACAGCTGCCTGTTTCTTCAGGAGAGTCATACACACACCAGAAGAGGAGAATGATGAAAGAAACTTAGTGTCTCAGGACTTGCAATCAAGTGGAATCTACTGCTTGATGTGCGTATGAATCCTGTAAATGAAGTGGCCCTTGAATTAAATTAATTTAAAATCTAGCAAATATTACTTGGCATGTTTGTCAATGTGCTGTATAATTATTAATTTGTTCATTGAAGCAACTGCATAAATAAATAGAAAGAAAAATGCCATGATTAAGTGAAGATTAATAATCCAGGATCAAGGATCTCCGCTATTCATAAATCTAAATAGCTTTTCTAGGCCCTATTTTTACATATCCATACAGATCTGCAGATCTGTAACTGTGCATTAATTGGCACACATTTAGATGCCAATGGGGCTTTTGTATTCTCAGTGCACAATTTGTCTTTCCAGAGATGTTAGTAATGGAGGTTTTAATACTACTCTTAGGGGAGCACCAGAAAATCTTAACAATTTCCTTCACTAGTGTATTTTCATTAGAGCTAAATGCTGTGCAATTTACATTTGAAATCAGGTGTAAGGGTAAATATAATGTGACAAGACATATTGCAGTATTGGGTCCTTTTGTACAAACGTTCCTTATCTATGACTACATAGCTGTAGAAGAAAATTGTGGAATCATGTTAAAAAGCATGCTTTAAAGTACTTCTAACCCAGCTAATGTGAAAATGAAAGACACCTGGGACTGTGTTTGTATTATCAACTGCTCATGAAATCCTCCCTGCCCCCCCAAAAAATCAAAATATACTGTGAATAACTTTCAATCTCGGACAGCTCTCTTTAGAAAGAGGTCCGATGGAAGCTCAGTACAAGAATGAGAAAAATGGGGAGCAGACAGGAATAAGAGGGAATTAAAACTTTACCATGGGGATAAATATACCAGTCTCAGTTTCTACGAAAGGAATGGACAGAAAAGGAACTACAGTGGAGATCTGCCAGATGCATGCAATGTTTGTTTTTTCTACCATGCTAATTGCACCAATTGCAAATGTGCATTTGTATACTAGAAGAACTAGAGAGCTGACTGGAAGCCAGCCTTTTTTCTTTAAGACTTCAAGAAAAGTGAACAACATACAAATATTTCATGGCTGTCTAAAACATAGGAAGTATCCAGGAACAGAGGACAAACCTATAGGAGATTAGTACCACTGGGACTGACCAATTACAGAGACTAATTACTGAGAGAATAAAACATGTGCATAGACCAGAGAGGCTATCATTAGGAAGTATGCTGTCTTTCTACTGCACTTATACAGGATATCAGGGTCTCCAAAATGACTAGTTGCTATCTATTCCTGCTTGGTCACATGAGTTCAAAAGAAACTACTACAAGAAGGCAAACACTTCTCAAAAGGGATCCCCAACCTCTCTGTTAGAACCAGCTGGAGATGAGCAGAAGGTGAGTGAGAAAAACTGAAACCATCCCCCACAGATCTGTAGTAAACCTCGAGAGTCCTCTTGACCTAAGGCCCTAAGAATGACCTTCTCAAGTTAGGAATTGCATGATAAACTCAGCTTGGCACGACACGTAGGCAAATAGTTACAGAAACTAGCTGACTACAAAATATCTTGTTAATAGATAATCACGCTATCTTAGCACACAACAGTGGTCGCATCCTGCCATGGCGCCATTAGAATTATACTTCCTTGCTCCTCTTCAAATATGTCTCGCTCCCCCCGCCCTGATAAAACTGCAAAATAAAAGAGGGTGGTGCGTTGCAATCGGGGGATTTCTTCATCTACCCCGGGCACAACGTGCTCTCTCACCTTGAGAAACTATGGTGTCTGTGTCAATTATTGATTCTAGTACTTAAATACTCACCCTCGCGAGGGTCCCTCTAAATTTCACCCCTGCGGGGGCTCTACGGGCTGATCAGAGAACCTAAGGACAACGAGCAAACCGCGACAACGCGACAACTGGGGGCTCGTCCGGGATCTCTCCCTTCTTCAGCTCCACGGCGTGACTTCTGTCTAGAGGTGCGCTGCCTTCACTCCCGTTGCTACGCACCTGGCAAAGGCTCTGTACAATTGTAAGTAATGGGCTCCTCACTCTCCAAAGTTTCGTCAGTTCATAGGGACGAACTTTACCAATTAGTGAAGAAGGCTAATTGTTTGCAGAAAATTAACGGCACCACTGTATATACCTTGTCTAGAAAATCTATCACCTCCTTCTTGCTTTATGTGGACCAGCACTGTCCTGCTTATCCGGCTGAGGGCACGCTGTATCGCACTTCGTGGGAACGCTTGGGAAAATATCTGTATGATGTCCCCAGAGCTCCACCGGACATTCTTATGTCCTGGCGTGCGATAATGGCTGTGCTCAATACTATCTACCCCTCCACCACTCTCCCCGAGTCTTTATCTCTTGCCTCTAAAACTGTTAAGCCTCCTGCTGTTCACTTTGATTCTTCTCCCCCACCTTACCAATCTGTCGCCTCTTCGGATAATATTCCTCAGCTTGCCTCTGCCCCTCCTTTTCGCTCTGACACTCCGCACAATCGTCTGCAGCCCTCCTCTCCTTCTGTCTCTCCTATTCCTACTGATTCTCCGTCCCCACATCCCTCGGGGGGAAATATTACTGCTATCCTGGCTTCTCCTTCCTTCACCTTAGAAACTTGTGATATACCTTCTGCTTACCCTATGACTCTTGTTCCGGGAGCCCCTGGCGCTCCTGTTCATACCAACATAGAGTTAAGTGTGTTGAAAAATTTAAAAGAGGCTGTAAATATGTATGGACTGCAATCCACTTACACTCGTGGCATGCTTGATTCTCTCGTGTCTGCTAACACTGTAATGCTGTTATATGATTGGAAGATGTTGTTTTCTATGCTTATGACTCCTGCCCAGTATGTTGTTTGGCAGTCTGAATATGAAAAATTAGTAGATGCTGAAATAAGACGAGGCCTCCCTAATCTGGTCATTGCTGATCACTTAAAGGGAACCGGATTATACTCCACCCTGATTCAGCAACAAACTTGCCCTCGCCGTGCCTTTGCAATCATTCATCTTTGTGCGATGAATGCCCTGAAACGTGTGGATGACTCAGACTCTAAATCCACACACACCTTTTTGAAGGTAGTGCAGGAGGTTGACGAGTCTTACTCTTCATTCGTTAACCGTTTGCAAACCGCTCTGGAACGCCTCGTGGCCAGTCTCGGGGTACTGCACCCTATGCTGCCAAGCCAAAAACTGTTTGCCCTCGTTGCAGAAAAGGTTTTCATTGGGCTTCCCAATGTCGTTCTAACCCTCCTCCTGCTCAGCAATCGGAAAACTAGGCATGGGGTCTTCAGCTAACCCCGCTACAAAGGCTGAAGCTTCTCTTTCCTCTTCTCTTTCCTTTTTACAACCTACTTCTTTCCCTGTACAGCTGACAGAGGACATCGTTTATGATGATCCTGGTTCGGTCTTCACTCTCCCTCTTTCTATCACTGTTCTGAAGCCACTTCCGCCTTCCTTGCCTGTTTTGCTCATACCTAACTCCTCCCTTACCATTGAAGGCGTAGTCGCTGCACCCTTTTTGTACGACTCCTCTTCTCTGAAAAATCTCTCTCTCGCTGCCATTGGCGACCGGTGCTTTTCCCTGAAAGCGGGAACGATTGTGGCTACTCTCATTCTTCTTCCCTCTCCTGAACCCCCTTCTTTGTTTGCTCTACAGCAATCTGTTCAAGCCTCCAAACCTATGTTAACCATATTGCTGAATGGCCAATCTTTTGCTGGCCTGATTGACACCGGAGCTGACATCTCTGTCATTCGATCCTCTGAGTGGCCATCCTCTTGGCCCCTTGCTGAAACAACTTCAGTACAAGGCGTCGGTGGAGCGCAGGCAGCAAAGGTTAGCTCACTTTGGCTTACTGCCTCTACGCCTCATTCCTCTGTGACTGCTTATCTTAAACCCTTTGTCCTTCCATTACATTGCAATTTGTGGGGCCGTGACCTGCTATCTCAACTCCACACTTCTCTCTACATACCTTGAATTATGGCTATTTCTCCTCTTTTTCTCACTCTTAAATCAAATATTCCTGTTTGGATTGATCAATGGCCTCTTACAAAAGAAAAATTAAACGCACTTCACACTCTCGTTCAACAACAATTGGCAGAAGGTCATATTGAACCATCTACCAGCCCATATAACACACCAGTGTTTGTAATTAAAAAGAAAAGTGGCAAATGGCGCCTCCTACAGGATCTCCGTGTTCTGAATGCTATATTGCAACCTATGGGCCCATTGCAATGCGGCCTTCCAAATCCAAATTTAATTCCTGTAACATTTGATCTCATAATCATTGACCTCAAAGATTGTTTTTTCTCCATCCCGCTGATACCAGAGGACAGGATACTATTTGCCTTCACCGTTCCTGAGTTTAATAATTCTAAACCTACAGCTAGATATCAATGGAAAGTTCTTCCCCAAGGAATGCTCAATTCTCCTACGATGTGTCAATATTTTGTAAATAAAGCTTTACAACCCTATCGGGACAAATTTCCTGAATTTTTAGTGTATCATTACATGGATGACATCCTGATTGCAACTGATGGTCCTAAAGGTACTGTATATAAAACTTTTCCATGTCTTCTCTCTCTCCTTGCTCTTGCAGGACTGCATGTAGCACCAGAAAAGGTGCAGTCTCATTATCCGTTACAATATTTAGGACACAAGGTTTTAGCCTCCACAGCTTCACCTCACCTTCCTGTTCTCACACTCCCTCAACCTGCAACCTTGGTTCAGTTACAGCAATGCCTGGGCACGCTCAATTGGGCACGCCCATATCTTTCCATTTCAACTCATATTCTCTCACCATTATTTCAAGCATTGGTCGGCCTTAAGTGTCCAGCGGATCTCATTTGGCTGAATGAGCAACAGCTTAATGCTCTTACAGAAATCAACAGCGCCTTGCATACCCATTGGGTGGACCGCTCATTACACAATCATGCACTCTCATTGGCACTTCTTCCCACACCCACACTCCTTACAGCAATCATCGTTCAAATCTCGACTTCAAAGAGGCTACACATTTTAGAGTGGATTCACCTTCCTCATACCCCAAAAGCATCAATCACCACAAGAGCTGCACAAATGGCTCTTCTTATAGAACGGGGGAGGAAAAGAGCTAGAGCCTTGATGGGTGTGGATATCTGCACGCTTTACACTCCCTGCAGACTAACACAATGGGAACCACTCTTCCAAAATTCTGATGCGTTACAAGATGCGTTGGAAGGGTGGCAAGGGAATGTCTCCTGCCATCTACCACCAGACCCACGCATACAAGTGCTGAAAACAATTCCGCTCACTCTAGAGACTCCTTTAGTACAACAACCAGTGAAAGATTGTCTTATTGTATTCACTGATGGTTCTAAAACCATCGGGGCTTGTGTGTGGCAAACTGACAATCAATGGCATAAAAAACTTACCACACCACAACCTTCTGCTCAACAGGCTGAACTGTCTGCCTTCAATATGGCACTCACACTTTTTCCCAACCAGCCAATTAATGTAATATCTGATAGTCTGTATGTGGCACAATTGGCCTTGAATATATTTGATGCCTACATTTCTCCTGCAACCCCTTCTCCTTTAATGACGCTTTTTTTACAGTTACAAGACCTATTGAAGGAAAGGAAAGAATCTCTGTTTGTGGCCCACATCAGAAGCCATCAGCATCTGCCCGGATTTCTTTCAGAAGGCAATCACATGGCAGATGAGGCCTGCAAGTTGCATTTGTTACCAATCCTGCAGAATAACACCTTAACAGCAGGAGAAAGTCATGATTATTTTCATCAAAATAGAAAGGCTCTGGTGAGACAATTTGGAATTACTCATCAAGAAGCCGCGGCAATTGTTCAACAATGTCCTACATGTAGTCTGCAGGCACGAAGTGTCCCAGAAGGAGTAAATCCTAGAGGCACCGAGGCCTGTGACACATGGCAAATGGACGTTACTCAGTATCCATCCTTTGCGCCCTGGAAGTATATTCACGTGTCTGTAGACACTTACTCTGGGTTCATCATGGCCACACTGCAAAGGGGGGAGACTACTAAAAACACTATCAATCATTGCATTCGGACCTTTGTAACACTGGGATGTCCAAAAATTTTAAAAACAGACAATGGTCCTGCATACACGAGCTCCTCCTTCTCGGAGTTCTGTCATCATTGGTCCATTGTACACAAATTTGGAATTCCATTTAATAGCCAAGGCCAAGCTATTGTGGAAAGAGCAAATTTAACACTCAAAACGGCCCTTGATCGATACATGGGGAAAAAAGGCGTACGCCCCCCGAACCTCCCAGCGTTACAGAATGTGTTAAATGTATGTTTATATACCTTGAACTTTCTGAATCTTACTGGGTCTCCTTCTTCTACGGCTGCTTCTCGTCACTTTACCACACCTCCTGTCCCTACCTCCAGACCTCTTGTTTATTTCAGGCAACTTCCAGATCCGAAGTGGAAGGGACCTGTGCAACTGATCACTTGGGGCAAAGGATACGCTGCTGTTCAACTTCCTGATCGTGTTCTTTGGGTGCCTGCGTGCTGTGTTCGACCTTATCATGGGGAGGCTAAGGACAAGTGTTCCTCTCCTAGCCCTTCTGATTCTGATATCTCCTGTCTTTTCTCAGTTTCGGGCTGCTGTTTTTTCTCAGTTTCGGGCTGCTGTCTTTTCTCAGTTTCGGGCTGCTGTTATCTTCGCCCCTCCGTTCACACGCGTTACCTTTACCTTTAAAGACATCTCTCTTTCCGCCTGTAATTATGCCTTTCAACATCAAGGCCGTGCCTTGCGTCCCTCACCTCATGTCTCTCTTCTGTATGGCTACCAACCCTGTCGGGTCTACCTACATGTCTATGTCACCGCGGATACGGTGGGACCTTATTCCTGCTTAGGCTTTCTTGCTTCCCGTCAATCCTTCAATCATACAGTTTATCTCTTTTCCATTTTCTCTGTAACTCGCCCCCCACTACCCTCTATGTTTCTTTCTTGGCTCCTTTTGTCTCAATCTTCTCCTCAATCTTTTTCCCATACCCTGGTGCGCCACTTCTCCTGCTGCCAACCTCCCTGTGATACCACCAGCTGCCTATGGGATACACCTGGCTCCCATCTCCCTGACCGCTATCCTGGTTCCTGGTCACCGCTCCATGGACAACGAATTCGTAGACAGCTTCTCGAGTCCTCTCCACATCCTAAATTCAACTCCTTGATTCACACGCACCGTTACAACTATGAGGGAGCACTGCATCTTCGCTCTCAGGCCCTCTCCTGTTACCAGAGGTCTCCAATCAAGAAAAAGGGAATCATCTGGCGCTGGTTTTTCAACAATACCATACATCTACAAGACTCACCCAAATATACCATCAATTATCATTTTAGAGCAACTCATCTTTCAGTAACAGATCTGACCCTCTCAGACTTTGGTCTATACCAATGTGAAATTACAAAAATGGTATGAGGCTTTGCCACTTCTTCTCGGCTGACATTATCCCTACAACAAAAGTTTATCCTCCCCCAACGGAGGACACGAAGTGCACTCACCTCCCAAGATGCCAAACATTGCACCCCCTGCTTGCAAAAAACTCAACAGGGGCTGACCATCAGAACTACATTAATATATCACACTCATTTTATTTGCACCAAACCATCCACACACACCTGTGTGTGGAATAGCACGACGTATAGTATTTGTGAAGATAACAACAAACAAACCTGTTATGACCCCACAGGCCCCACTCATCGCTACAACATCCTCATCACTGTCGGAGCCGGCTCATCGAAAAAGACACTGGTCAATCATGACTTTTATAATCCGAAGGTATCCCAATCGGTCACTTTTGATGCCTGCGAAGCCATGGACTATGGCACAAACGAATGCGGCTCACTTGTCTGGCGACGGACATATTCCAGCAACGAAAAGTACATCTGTGCCAGAACTTCAAATCAACACGACCCCTGTGGCAAAGGTACCTACTGCAATGAATGGAAATGTGTGGACTTTCAATCCAGAGGGCTCACAGTGCGACCCGACACCATACCCCAGAGGGATAACCTTAAAAAACTCTATATCATCCGTCTTAGAGTTCCCGATTCCAACTGTATGCAACATCAGTGCAATCCCATCAATCTCACGTTTCCAGTACCGGAAAATTGGCTTTCCTTCCAAACATGGAAAGGTACTGACAATGACTATGGCTTGGGTATTGATGGGACAGGAACCAACCCTTCCGTAGCCATCAAAATAATAGTAAGCAAAATTTCCATCGACTCAACCAGACACTCCTTATTTCATTCTGTTTATTCGGAATTGACAAAATTGACTCACCTGACCGTACCACATGAGGTGCGCAACACCTTTGTACACCTTGCAGAGACTAAATCATTGCAAGTTAAAAATTGCTTTGTGTGTGTGGGAACTACGATGGGGGAACAATGGCCGTGGCAGGCCCAGGAAATTAACATCACCCATGTCATAACTAATTGGTCCAACTTTGCTACCCTGTTTATTACCTATCTTTATTTCAATGATCAAACGTAGTTTAAATGCTATTGCCGAAGCTAAAGCTGCTGCGCAACTTAATCTCTTAATGCAAAATCATGTATATATGGCAATTCCAACTGAGGAGTGTAAAGCTCCTTTTGCACTTATGTTCCGATGACGACACTGATAACCTGCCCTTGAACGAGGTTGTGCAATCGGATCGGGATGTCCCGGAGGGTATGTCCTTATCCAAGCACTATGATACTCCAAAGGAGAAAGGCTTATATTTTGAATCGGATATCGCGGCACCTTAAAAACAAAGAAAAGAGGACTTGTAGTAAACCTCGAGAGTCCTCTTGACCTAAGGCCCTAAGAATGACCTTCTCAAGTTAGGAATTGCATGATAAACTCAGCTTGGCACGACACGTAGGCAAATAGTTACAGAAACTAGCTGACTACAAAATATCTTGTTAATAGATAATCACGCTATCTTAGCACACAACAGTGGTCGCATCCTGCCATGGCGCCATTAGAATTATACTTCCTTGCTCCTCTTCACATATGTCTCGCTCCCCCCGCCCTGATAAAACTGCAAAATAAAAGAGGGTGGTGCGTTGCAATCGGGGGATTTCTTCATCTACCCCGGGCACAACGTGCTCTCTCACCTTGAGAAACTATGGTGTCTGTGTCAATTATTGATTCTAGTACTTAAGTACTCACCCTCGCGAGGGTCCCTCTAAATTTCACCCCTGCGGGGGCTCTACGAGCTGATCAGAAAACCTAAGGACAACGAGCAAACCGCGACAACGCGACACAGATCTGTGGACAAATTGTCTTCCATGAAACTGTTCCCTGGTGCCAGAAAGATTGGGAACTACCCTGAGGTGGGTTTCAGCCAGTTAGGACTGGTTCAGACAAATCGGTTAAGATTTTGTGCAGTTCAGAGAACTGGCTAATCGCACCATTGCCTGGCACCGACTGCTCAGCCCCACACCACACCACCCTATCTCACCTTGCCCACCTTGGCTGTTGGCTAGAGTCATGCCTGTGCCCAACTACTTTCTGGCTCTTTTGCCCACTTGTTTGCCCAGACCACGTGGCCCAGCTGATCTCCACACCTTGCCTGTTCGCCTGTCTTCACCACAGCCTACCACGCTGACCAAACAGCCCATCTGATCTCCATGCCTCACCTACTCTGCTCACCCATGAAGGGCTACCTTGGAGTGGACACAGAGAAGCTCAGCTGCCTTTCGGGCCTGGCTCTTGCTCTCCTTCGGCCCACATACCACCCACTCGCTTTTCACCTTGGGTTGGCGGATGCACCATTTCCTGCCTCTGGGCTTCCTGGGGCCTCCACCCACATGTCGTCCTCTCACCCTTCGCCTCGGGTCAGGAGAAGCACCAGTTCCTGCCTCTGGCCTTCCCCAAGACCTCCACCTATATGCTGCCCACTTACCCTTTGCCTTGGGTCAGAGGAAGCACCAGTTCCTGCCTGTCTAAAGGGACACCTCCCCCGCCACCACACCACTTGCTCCCACATGTTTGAATTGCGGTCTCACCTCTTCTGAATCGACTTGCTTACCCATTTCCCCACCTTCAGAGGCTCCTTACTCACTCTCCCTGCTTTTTCCCCCACGACCAACTCTTTCTTTGTCCCGTGACCTTACCTTCTTCCTGTGGCTGGTGGCAGAGAAGAAAGTGAGACAGGGCTGAGCCATCACCATTCAGCTTCCCCCACCTGTGGTAATACCAAATTATCCCTTCCTCCATTTCTATGACAGCCGACAAGAAGCAAGCAGCATGACGTGTCAAGAAAACATTGTGGAGGCTGACATTTGGCCCTTCTACAATAGAAGTGCTAGCCCCGGAAAACAAAACATAGTAGATAACAGGCAGATAAGAACCCAAGCAGAACCAGTGAATATTTAGAATGATACATTAAGGCTTATCTGGATATTTAGAGTGAAACAGTTATATAAATTTAGTGGCCCTGACATCACGTTAATTTACCCATTCCGACTGAGAAAGAGGAAAATGTTTCCAAGCAACCAAATGCTGAATTCTTCCCCTAGGATTCCTGGAGTCCAAAATTTCCTTAACTTCAAAATGTTGTTCACCTTTGATTAGGAGGGGAACAGGAGGGGCAGGTTGGTCAGGTTGAAGCGGGAGGTGTGTTCAGGTTTCATAAACTAACATGAAACACAGGGTGGATCTTTCTAAGGGTTTTTGGCAGTTTTAACTGTACTGTGGCAGGGTTCACAAATCATGCAATTGGGAAAGATCCTACATACTTGGGTCCCAATTTCTTTGACTTCTGTGTGGTCCAGTGGTGGGATTCTTTTTTTTTTACTACCGATTCTGTGGGCGTGGCTTGGTGGGCATGGCAGGAGAAGGATACTGTAAAATCTCCAGTCAGAGGTGGTATTTACCAATTCTCCGAACTACTCAAAATTTCCGCTACCGGTTCTCCAGAACTGGTCAGAACCTACTGAATAGCATCTTTGGTGTGGTTTGTAAATACCTACTGGATAAGAAAACCTTATCTCCCGCTTGGTAGACTTTCTGCAGAGCTATTTTCTATCTGCCTGTTTCTTATGGGCTCGATGAACATCATCTAATGCTTTACATGACAGGCCAGATAGCTGGAGCTGGTTCATCCATTCCGCCAGTGAAGGGATTTGGGGTTTCTCCCGAGGTAGCTTTCAAATGGGTAAAAAATCCTGGCCAGTAGCTGGGGTGAACCCAGTGCTTCTATGGATGGAGTTATTATAAGCAATCTCTGCAAAAGACAGTAAATCAGCCCAGTCATCTTGTTGATAATCTGAGGTATTGTTCCAGTACTGAGTTAGCTAGTTCACAAGCCCCATTAATTTGAGGGTGATGGATGGAGCTTAAGCTCTGGGTGGAGCCTAACAACTTCAAAATTTCAAAACTTCTTTCCAGAAGTTAGAAGTGAATTGTACCCCCCATCTGAAATTATGCATTCAGGAACACCACGTAGTCTATACACATGTAGAATAAACAGTTTAGCCAACATTTTAGCAGAGGGAATCTTTGAACAGGATAGAAAATGCACCTGTTTGGAAAATAGATCAGTAATCACACAGATAACTGTGCCCCACCCACTATCAGGTAGTTCCACAATGAAATCCATGGATATTTCTTTCCATGGGGCATTTGGCCCAGAAATATTCTGAAACAGATCAGCTGGTTTACCAGGGGAACACTTTGCAGAAGCACACACAGGACAACTGGAGACATAAGCTTCTATATCTTTTTTCAAAGAGGGCCACCAGAACTGCCATTTAACTAAATGCAGTGTTTTCACGAACCCAAAATGCTTGGTGACTTTTGAATCATGGGCCTGTTGTAAAATGGCACCTCTAAAACTGGCAGGGACATATAGCTTTGCAACCACCCATGCCAAGCCATCACAAAGAGTACATTTGTTTGAGTGGGATAAAAATCAATCATCCAATTTCAACGCCCCTTTTAACTGTTCAGTTAAATCATGAGAAAGGTGAGCATTCCCCTTCTCCTATGCTCTGGTGACAACTGGGATAGCCAATTTTTTAGTGGAGACAACTGGATGGATCACTTCTGGGTGGATGCTACTATACTGGGGCAATCTAGATAAAACATCCACCATAAAAAAATTTTCCCCCAGCAGGTAATTCTATGAAAAATTAAAACATTTAAATATTGTGCCCAACAAATTTGCTTGGGTAACAATTTTTGTGGTGTCTTTAAAGCTTCTAAGTTTTTGTGATCTGTCCACAGCTCAAAGGGGTGTTTTGCCCCTTCAAGGAAATGTTTCTAAGTTATTAAGGCCCATCAGACCGCAAATGCTTCCTTCTCCCAAATAGCCCATCTCCGTTTGGTTTCAGTCAGTTTTCAGGAGGTGTAAGTGCAGGGTTGTAAAGTCCCAGCTGCATTTGCTTGTAGTAGGACTGTTCGCACAGAAACATCACTTGCATCAGCCAGGGCCACAAAGGGAGCATCCATGTTGGGATGTTTAAGGACAGTTTTGGCTGCAAATAGCTGTTTCAATTTCTCAAAAGCCGCTTGGCATTCATGGACCACTCCAGGGGTAGGATGGGCTTTGGTTTCAGTTCACCTTTTGGCTTTAGGAGATTAGTAATGGGCAACGCAATCTTTGCAAAAGCAGGGATGAATTGGCAATAGAAATTAGCAAAACCTAAGAAAACTTTGCAACTTTTTTCTGGTGCATGGGGGAGCCCACTCCATGACTTCTCAGACCTTCTCCTGGTTCATTTCTATCCCATCATGTGGTATGCGGTAATCCAAATAGTCAATTTGCCTTTGGTGAAATTCATTAGATAGCTTAGCATACACTTTGGCAGCCTTGAGTTTTTTCAGGACTGATTGCACCAACTTTATGTGCTCTTCCATGGTTTCCGTGTATATAAGAATATCATTCAGGTAAACCAAAACCACCTTGTAAAGGTGCTCATACAACACCTCATTTATCAGCTGCGTAAACACAGCAGGAGCTCCTTGCAGCCCAAACAGGAGTATGTTAAACCGGAAACAACCTAAAAGGCAATTGAATGCGGTCTTCCATTCATCCCCTTCCTTAATCCGAACTCTGTAGTAAGGGTCTCTCAAATCGAGCTTAATGAAAATCTTTCCTTTTGGCTAGATGAGCTAACATGTCCTTCATTAAGGGGAGCAGGTAAACATATTCTACGCAAACTGCATTCAGGTTTTTGTAGTCCTCATATAAGCGGTAGGAGCCATCACCGGGGCAGCCACTCGTGGCCTAGCAGGCTGGATGAAACCCCGTTTAGATTTTTATCAATAAAATACCATAATTCCTCCAGCTCTCGCGGAGTCATCAAATACAGCTTTGGCTCAGGGAGTTTCACCCCAGGGAGGATCTCTATGCTGCAGTCTGTGGGGCAATGGGGTGGGAGCACGTCCAAAGTCCTCTCACTAAAAAGTTTGGGATTTTTTCCTCCCCAGCAATGTGTTCCCTTTCCACCAATGGTAGCTCCTTAGTGGCTTGGGCCATTACTAGGAGACTTCCCCCTCCCTTCTGTACCTGGGCAAAATTGATGCACAACAGACCCTTCCTCCAGTCCACGTGAGGATTCCATTTCTGAAGCCAGAGTAATCCAAGTAGGAGAGGGCACTCTATCCCTGGGGCCACAATAAAATACAAAGTCTCTTAGTGGTCCCCCATCCACATTTCTGCTGGCTCCATTACAAAATGAGCTAGGTCTCCCCCAGTCACCAATCCATCTAACTGGCAAAATGCTATGGGTATTTTCAACGTCCTCAATCTCAGCCCTAGTTTGTCCATCACCTCTGGGCTAATCACGCATGTTGTATACGCAAAGTCGAAAAGGGCTAACATCTTTCCTTGGACACCAGATGAAAGCACTCTTAACACCACTGGGATGGTCATGTTGACTTACCAGGGGTCATTGTCGGAGTCAGTTTCACTGTCCCCTGAGGTGGTCAGAGTTCCCAATTCCTTCTTTTCCGGAGGAGCAAACTGAATGGCTTTCATGCCCCTTAGGGCCATTTCGTGATGTTTAGCTGGAGGCATTTTGATTTTCTTCCTGCAGCTGGACATTGCTTTAAAATCAAGTTTGGCATGGCAGTCAGCAGCTTGATGCCCCTCTTTCCTGCATTGGAAACAGGCTGCGGATTTGGGTTTTGCCGCTGGCCCACTTTTTCTAGCTTTAGGAGCCTCTTTTGGGGCAATAGGTGAAAGCTTACTCCAATTGAGGCCATCCCAGCATCGGTTTCTGGCCAGATCAATCTCTACATCAGCAGCCAACACATACCAGTGCTGAAGATCTTGAGGAGCCCCTCTGCAGATACAGCTTTGGTAGACCTCTTCATTCAGCCCATCTTTGTAAGATTCCATCAGGGTCTCTTGGGACCACCCATGCATGTGGCACGCCAACTACTGAAACTCGTGGGTATATTCAGCCACCAATCTTTGCCCCTGGTTTACGGTTTTCATCCTAATTCTTGCCTTATGTTCAGCAAGGAGATCTTCAAACCAAGCCCGTAGGGCCATCATAAACATGTCATAATCCCTCAGCTGGGGGACATCATCATTATGAAGGGAGACCATCCATTGTATTGCAGTCCCTTCCAGGGCTCTGGTGAAACACCTCACTTTGGCTGCTTCTGAGACAAAGTCCTATCCATATTCCTCCATGTGATTCCAAACATGGGCTAGGAAAATCCCAAAGCTTTGGGGTCTCTTAGGTATTTTACTTCCAGTGCAGGAACCTTTGGAATTTGGTGCTTCTCAGGTGCTACCACCCCCCACCCACAGAGTGGGCCTAGGCTACAGCAGCTGCTTGAATTCCTGAAGCCTGCACTGGCCCCAGCTGGGCTATAGGAATCACTTCTGGGGTTCCAGAGGCTTCTGCCCTCCCCTTGCTTCATCAACCTCTTTGCATGCAGACAATGCATACCTTTCCCAAGCTCTCTGACTCTCAAGAGCTTCGTGTAAGAGGTGCAGGGCTTGAGTCAGCAGGAAGTCTTCTTTGTCAGCCTCCTGCCAGGCAGTTTCCCCACACCGGCCTCTAGCAACTGTTACCCAAGAAAGGAGCTCCTCCAGGATTTCCATCCATCCTATTCCCAGAGACCATTTGGCTCAAACTGGCTTCTCATCAATCTGCAATGCTGACAGCAGCTCAGCTTTCCCCTGACTGCAAAGGTACTGGGGAGGGGTATATCCAGCAGCTCCCATGTCCTCTTGATCGCTATCTTGGTTAGACATTTTTGCTCAACCCCCACGAAAGAGTTTATCTCTGGGTGGGCTGATAAAGCAGATCTTGTTTAATGTCAGATGAGCCTCATTCAAAACCCAAGAAAGAACTTCCTCAACTCCATTGTTATAGAGAAAGGGTATTTTTACTGAATTTGAAGTGATAGCAACAAAAGAAAGCAAGATCTGAGGCAAATAGGCATGGAAATTACATATTGAAAGTTATCCCAAGTTCCCTCCCCCAAGGGTCCAGACTGGACATCCAATTTGAAGTGCTTATAGTGTCATGTGGGGTACATCTTCAGGTGGATATTTCTTCATCTGGTATGCCAAGATGGTTGACCTTGGCTCAGCAGAGATAAGTCCATGCATCTGTACAGTAAGCAGGAAAACATCCCCTCCTTTTTAATTCACACAGAAACCATTTTCCCTCTCCAGAAAACTTCCCCTCCCAAATATCAAATTACCCCTTCCCCCATTTCTATGACAGCTGACAAGAAGCAAGCAGCATCAAGTGTCAAGAAAATGTTGTGGAAGCTGACAGCCTGCATCTTGCCTCCTGCCCGGATTCTCCACAGCTGTTGGGCCTTGCCTGCCAGTGGGCAGGGGGCAACCAGGGAGCACAAGGCTATGCTGCTCACATCACCTCTCTGCCAGCTGCCCCCCTCCTGCCCTCCTGCCAGTCTATGCACTTTGGATGAGCTCGGGCTGCTGCTGTGAGAATGGTGTGAGCCCCATGGGCTGGAAGGTAAGGCTGACTGCGGGCTTGTTGCAGTCAGCTGAAGAGCTGCCACACTGGAGCGGGGGACACAGAAAGGTTTGGCCATGTTTTGGGCCCAGATTCAGCTTCCATGGGGCCTTCAGTTGGGAGGCCTGAGAGAAAATGGCTCCCCTGAGGACTACCTGCTCACCCATCCACTGCCCGGGCTGGCCTGGAAGTGATACGTTCCCTTGTTGGGGCTGGATGTGAGACTTAAGGCGAGTGGGTGAGCAGGTGGCAGCCCAGGGTAGGGCCCAAAAGCCAGCAAACCTGAAGTGGAACTTCCTTCCCCAGCATCAGCCTTATCTTCCAGCTCCATGGGGCTCATACCATTCTTACAGCAACAGCCTGAGCTTGGCCGAAGCACACGGGCTGGTGGGCAGGTGAGGGAGGGGCATCTGGCAGAAGGGCGATGTGGGCAACATAGTCTCATGCTCCCTGGTTGCCCCCTGCCCACTGGCAGGTGAGGCCCAGCAGCTGTGGTGGAGCTGGGGGGCGAGATGCAGGCTGGTGGGGGAACCAAGTGGCAATGGCTCAACCTTGGCTCACTTTCCCCCCTGCCATCAGCTGCAGAAGGAAGGTAAGATCACAATCACAGCCAACCAGAAAAGCCAAATCGCTGCCCAGCCCAGAGCTGCCACTGGGGGTGGATGAGGCTGCAGCACATGCCTCGCTTGAAGTTCCCAGCCCTTTGTTTGAAAATATCTCCAGAAGAGAGAAAGGAAGAAGTCCCGCCCCCTGCTCTTTTGTTGGACCTAGAAGCCTTGCCTGCAGGCCTTTCCATGCAACATGGGACCAGGCACAATCATCCCTTCATGCCCAGTCCCTGGGAGACTGGCCAGGAGCATTTGGCGGGCTTGGCTAGGCAGACTGGCTGGCTCATGAGGCAATGGTGGCCCTCCAGTGCTTGGATTGCCATTCAGAGGATGAAGCCGGGCCTGGATACAGCGGGCTGCCCTCGCCAGGACGGAAAAATTAAATGCTTCCTTTTCTTGCAAGTACATACAAACTTCATTAAAGGGAAAAATGATGAGTGAAGGGAAGTTCTGTAATCAGAAAAACTGAGAATGAAAACAATGTATTCCAGTTAAATTAGAAATGATTCTTTGTGAAGGTTCTGTAAAAGTTTTGGATCATTGCAATAAGGCCCAAGAAAAAAAAAGCAGCAAGATTTAATTAAAAGAGAAGAGAAAAAATGGTAAGATTGTCAGTATATAAGAATTCATGAACTAGAATAGATATGGCAATGAGTCAGCCAATAGGGACTATTTGGTGACTGAATCACAGGATTTATTGTGTGAGCCATGTGAGACGGTTTGTAGCTTAGGCGTGGCTGTTCTGTGTATAAAAAGACTTCATTTCTCTTTGCTTGTGTGTTCTAGTGCTTGTTTGTGTACTTGCTACTTCTTTTCTCTACCACATTACAAGAGCTGCATGGGTATTGTATACATACATCATGTTTTATATTATTGTATATAAAAAAGTTTCTTCTATATAATGAATCCTGCTGAATTATATGTTTGTGTGCTGGCTGGATCACTACAAACTGCGACAATACATCTACTAACTGACTGTTTTGAAAATACCTTTCAAAATGTGTTTTCATTTACAATGGATTGGAAATATTTGCTTGACTATATGGTTTAATGTTCAAAAAGAATAATCTTTATCAGTATAAGCAGAGATGCATTCTTCAAGCTTTAATGCATTTTGCAAAAATCATTGTAGTAAACTGAATGCCACTGAAAGCTTCCTCTCTCACCATAACATGCAAGATGAGGCAAGAAGTGGTTGGGAAGGAGAGGGGCGAGAGACCAGGTGAGATGCCCCTTGATTCGAGTGACATCGAGTTGACCATACCCACCCAGTCACATGACCACCCAGCCACACCCATCCCAGAGTCATTAGGGCAGAGAACTGGTTGTTAAATTATTGGAATCCCACCACTGGGACCATTGCTTTAGAGGCTGACAAATTAGCATAAAGTACTGGATAGGAAGGTAAATTAATGTTTTCATCTAAATAGAAAAAGCAGGACCCTAGAAATGAACTGGTAAGTAGTCAATGTTAGCAATGTTTTAATTCCAGAGAGACCAAGGGACAGCCTCATGTAGAAAAGAGATAAACATTAGAAATATGGCCAGGGGTGGGATTCTACTGGTTCAGACTGGTTTGGTAGAACCAGTTGTTATGATTCTCCATAGTTTGGAGAACCAGTAAATTGGGCCTCTGGCTGGCTCTGCCCATCTCCGCTTCTCTGATCCCTGCCCAGTCAGTCCCTATCGCACATGTGCAACATTGTGCACATGCGCGACATGCCTGTAGCCTGCTTTTGCCCGCCTGCCAGGCCAGCCATTCTGCCTGCCTTTTGCTGTGGCCCTGCCCGATCTGATGATCTCCCTGGGTGAATGAAGCTCTGCAAGCCCCGGCTGCCTTTTCCCACCACCACCACCACAAGCCTCTCCACTGTTCCTTCCAGCTGCGTTAGGCTAATCCTAACCCCAACTGAACAGCCCTGATCTGCCTGCTCACAAGTAAGCCTTTGAGTCGCGTTAATCCCTCCCCCAATATCCCCAGGCATTGTGGGTCCCTCCATCCCCTGGCTTGGCTAGCTGGCCTCCCCACTGGCGTGTTCCCATCCTTCCAGTAGCACTGGCTGGGACCTATCTACCTGCTCCCCCCCACCATCCCCACCAGCTTGACTGGCTGGCTTCCCCACTGGCATGGCCCCATCCCACCAGCGGCACTAGCTGTGGCCTACCTTCCTGCCCCCCCCACCATCCCCAAGCTTGGCTAGCTGGCTTTCCCACCAGTGTAGCCCCATCCTACCTGCAGTGCTGGCTGGGGTGTACCTATCTTCCTCCCCCCAATTCCCAGGTTCAGCTGTCTGGCTAAGCTACCACGTGGTGTTCTCCCAGCTCTCGGTGCAGCGAGCTGTAGCAGCAGTGCTCTGACCAGTAGGGCGGTGGACCCAGCTGCCTCCTGTAAGCAGCCCCATCATAGCAGCACCTTTGCCACCTCTGCCCACTTCTCCTGGGGGCAAAATGAAAGGAAGCAGGTGGAGGCGCTGCAGCAACAGCGCTGCTTATGGGAGGCATGCAGGTCCCTGCCCTTCCGGTCAGAGCACCGCCACCGTCCATTGCCTGCCTCCCGCTGAGGTACTTTGGGAGGGCTGGGGAGTCTCCATGGCCCCACCACCACACACACACACCACTTTCTTCCTTTTCCCACCACCCGCTGCTGACTGGAGCTTACCGGATCATTCAGTCATCCCAGACTAGGGATGTATGTGTGTGTGTGTGTGAGAGAGAGAGAGAGAGAGAAAGAGAGAGAGAAAGAAGAAAGAAAGAAAGAAAGAAAGAAAGAAAGAAAGAAAGAAAGAAAGAAAGAAGAAAGAAAGAAAGAAAGAAAGAAAGAAAGAAAGAAAGAAAGAAAGAAAGAAAGAAAGAAAGAAAGAAAGAAAGAAAGAAAGAAAGAAAGAAAGAAATAGGAAGGAAGGGGGGAGAGAAAATTCTGTGCTATTATTTTTAATTGTTCCATTATTTATCATATATTAATATTTTACACTGTCTCTACACCTACAGTGATTTTACTGCCTTTCTTTTGCCCAGGTATTTTTCAGGGTTTACATGTCTATAGTCCAGAGCATAAATACACATGTATTTAACAGAATTGAAAGGGACTATGGAGGTCTTCTAGTCCAACCCCCTGCTCAGGCAGGAAAATTCTGAGGATACCAAAATCTGAATAGAGGTCCTGGGAAAGGTGTCAGAATAACAGAATAACACTTAGAAGGGACCTTGGGGGGAACCTTATACCATTTCAGAGAAATGGCTGTCCAGTCTTTTCTTAAAAATCTCCAGTGTTGGAGCACCCAGAACTTCTAGTGGCAAGTAGTTCCACTGGTTAATTGTTCTCACTGTCAGGAAGTTTCTCCTTAGTCTTAGTTTGCTTCTCTCTGTGTTCAGTTTCCATCCACTGCTTCTTGTTTGCCTTCCGGTGCTTTGAAAAATACATTGCCCCTCCTCTTTCTGGCAGCTCCCTAAAAGCCTGTTGTCTATCACACTCTTGAGCAAAGCATGTGAGCCATTTCCTCCTTTCAGTGGTCCGTGAAAGTACATCTATAGTATGTAGATAATAAAGTCAAAAAAAGGTGAACAACATTTTTACAGAACTATAGATAAGTTGAGGCTGGGTGTGACAACAATGGCTGGGAGGGGAGGGACCAGGCGAGGCACCCCTTTACATGAATGACATTGAGTTGGTCACGCCCATCCAGTCACATGATCATCAAGCCACATCCAGCCAGTCATGTGACCACAAGTCAGGCCCAGCCAGCAAGCCACATTTACCCAGTCACATGACCACTAAGCCACACCCACAAATTAAGCCATGCCCACAGAACCGGTTGTTAAGAAATTTGAATCCCACAACTGAATATGGCTGCATATGGTAAAAAAGGAAGCACAAGATAGAAAAAGGAATTTAGAAATCTTCAACATGAAGAAAACCAGTAGCAACAGCACTTAGACTTATATACTGCTCCATATTGCTTTATAATACTGTCTAAGCAGTTTACAATGTCATTATATGGCCCCCACCAAATCTGGATCCTCATTTTATCAACTTTGGAAGGTTGGAAGAAGACAGGTAAACTGGAAAAAAAACCCATCTGGTCACCAGTATTTGTATGTCAATGCAGAGAATTCCGGTAAAGAAAAGCTGCAAATCCAGATGTGAGAAAAGCAGGATGGATATTATGGAAACTGCTGTCCAGACAGTTTAGAGTTAATGGGATTTGGGATAGTTAGTTAGGATTTGAGAGCTGTCCCCTTAAGGGAATGCATCATGGTAAATGTAGTTAAGGTATCCTGGGAAATGTAGTTCATGTCATGTGGCCACATCTGTAATCCTGATTGGTCACTAAATTGACCCTTGTTGGGTTGGGGAAGGCTCCCTCACTCTTGCCTGAATCCTTTACCATGCAGTCGCTTCAATCATCATGGGGATGAGACTTTATTATCTTTCTACACCACAATTCAGATATGCAAAAGATTGGACATTAAGAAAAACCTCATCATAAATGTGAGTTGATAGGATGCCTGATGAAAAAGACTTTGTGGAGTTACTCTGTCTGCTTTATGCCATCCAGATATTAATAAGCAGAACAGTAGAAAGATAATTTATCTTGATTCCTGGAAGAAGTAGAATGAAGCAAAAGTAATTTGAATTTTGTGATAAAGACAAAGATATTTTGAAGCCAGGAGTAAATGTGCATGCTATTTCTTCATGCCTTAAACCTCATCGTGGATGCAGGAAGGGGCAAATTCCCCCCCTCTTTTCTCTTCAGCGAGAGAAGTGCTGTGTCTCAAGTTACAGCTCCTAACTCAGAAAGAACTAATTTGCAAAACAAAGGGAGGAGCCAGATATTACCCATGTACCCCTGTCTTCCCTCAGTTACTACCTACAAATTCCTTTCAAATGCAGATGAAGAGTCAAAAGTAGTGTCTTCTTGTGTTCTAAAATAAAAGCTAAATACGCTCTGCTCATTCAAACTGAAAAGCTTAGCATTTCTTAAGCTCTATGCTCCAGCTCACAGGCAATAAAAGAAGCCTCTCCAGCTATTTTTACAACCACTCTGGCCGTTTTATTGGGGGTCATAATTCATTAGTTGAAGGACCAACTTCAAAGCAAAGGAGCCCATCCCCCACTCCCAAGACACAAAACTAATTCAAGCAGCTATATGAACAAAGGAGCAATTTCTTTTTTGCTTAAAAAACCTAGAGTTTATCCATCTTTACTAATGCAACCTTTGAAGTGTTGTATTTGTTTGATGAATTTCTCTTCCAGCGAGGAAGCAATAAATTCCTCTGGGGCTCACCTCCCCTACAGACTTAAGCAAAGCAGCCCACAGCACCATCTGGTGGTCTAGGAGAAATTTCCCAGAGAATTCAAAGACTTGTCTGCCAATTTTTATAAGAACTTGTTTACAATTTTTTATAAAAATTATAGGAAGTTTCCCAAATTTAACCAGTATTTCACCAATGAAATTTTTTTTTATTATTGTAGCAACATTAAGCAACTTAATGCAAGGTTCCAGTACTACCTGCAGCCTAACCTGTGCTTAGCAACAGTATCTTCCAGACCTAGCAAGCAACACTAAGAGGCAAACTTGCGTTTTGCTCTCACGTCTTCAGGCTCAGCAACAACGCCTCCTATTGTGCCAATTTGTGTAGCAAACAACACTAATAGGCAAACCTGCATTTTGCTGTCACTTCTTCAGACTCAGCAACAACACCTCCTATTGTGCCCATTTGTGTAGCAAGCAACACTAACAGTTTTCTGTATTATGTACAGTGGTAGACTTGTCTTCTGTACAGATGCAGATAGATAAACTCAACAAAATGTCCATAACAAAGTACTTTTATTGGTTCATCAGGTATCCTCATAACTCACATTTGTGACAAAGTTTTTCTTTAATGACCAATCCTTTGCATATCTGTCTTGTAGTTTAAAAGATGGTTATCTTCTATCCTTTTTCCCTCATCTCATTGCGATAGAAGTAGAACAGTTACCATGAGTCCATGAGTTCAGCCAAGAGTGAGGAAAACTCCCCCAAACATTGAGGGTCAATTTAGTGACTGATTAGGATTACAGATGTGGTCACGTGACATGGACTACATTTCCCAGGATACCTTAACTACATTTACCATGATGCATTCTCTTAAGGGGACAGCTCACAATTGCTACCTAACTATCCAATTCCCATACACTGGCTGGACAGCACAAACAGGCAACCCTGCATTTTGCTCTCACATCTTCAGACTCAGCAACAATGCCTACTATAGTGCCCACTTGTGTAGCAAACATGCAACGCACCCTAAAAGCAGCCATATTGTGCAACGCCACCTACATGCTCAAGTACT
The DNA here is from genome assembly GCA_023653725.1 of Bungarus multicinctus. Classification (NCBI taxonomy): domain Eukaryota; kingdom Metazoa; phylum Chordata; class Lepidosauria; order Squamata; family Elapidae; genus Bungarus; species Bungarus multicinctus. The sequence continues at coordinate 5,173,168 of CM042851.1, forward strand.
AAATTTAGCAGAAACTCCTACTTTCTGAACCATGGCAATTTCTTCAGCCCTGACAGATGTCCCTTAAGTACCAGAAGACTCGAACCCCTCCACCCACCCTAGATGTAAACGTGGAGCCTGGTTCCCAAAAACCAATTTTAGATGTCCAAACCTCTGGGGAAGCAGAGATACCTCAGAAAGCCTATGACCTCAGGCAGCATAGGAAGCTTACCCAATCCGCGGTGGCAAACTTCAGAGAGGATTGGACCAGGCAGTATTGCCATCATGCAGACACATGGATGGAGATGGTCAAGATCTGTGACACCCCCAAAAGCAAGTTGCCCCTCGAGAGCCTCTTCCTAATGCAGAAGGAGTTAGAGGAGCATCTCGTACGGTGCAGGGACAGTGAAAATAAGCTTAAATGCATACAGTCGAGTCTGGAAGACTCAGAGCTCCAAGAACACATTCACTGCTTTGAGGAGGTGAACAACGAATGCGAAGACAGCATTCGGGATGGCAGAAACTCCCTCCAGGCTGCAATCTTCGATGCGCTACAGAGGGAAGAAGTATCAAGAGAGAGGGCCACATCTGATACAGGTCTTCAATCACAAGCAGCTTCTTCCCACCATTCAAAGAAAGCCTCCTCCCTCCATCCCAATCTGACTAGATCGCCAGAAGCTTCTAGTCTCATGTCAATTCTCTGCTGCCAGTTCTCACCATCCTTCAAGAGCATCCTCCCATTGTAGCAACACATCTAAGACCTCCAAAGCCGCAAGTTCCGCCAACCGAGCTGTAGAAGCCCAAATTGAAGCTGCACCTGCAAAGGCAGATTTACGTATAACGACAGAGGTGATATGGTAGAAGGCAGAATTGGCCAACCAACAAGCAAAAATGGCCAAACAACAGGCAGAATTGGCCAAAGCTCAGGCCAACCAACAGGCAGAAATAGCCAAAGCTCAGGCCAACCAACAGGCAGAAACAGCCAAAGCTCAGGCCCAAGTGGAGTTGCTCAAACAACAAAGAGAGATGGCAATGAAAACAGCATGGGCTGCAGCATGGCAGAAGGCAGCCAATGCTGCCTCCCTCACCTTCGACCTCGAAGAGTTGGAAGAAGAGAGCCCAGATACACGGGTCAAGGCCTACATGGATGAGCAGCACTCGCTCTGAAACGAGCAGATGGAACCGTCTCAGTTGCCCAGCAGTCTCCCACAATGAGGGAAGCACAGGGATAAATCTCAACCACAAACTCTAAACCTCAGTCATGCAATGGATGTTATAAGACCTAAAATACGAGATTCACTTCCCATCAACAGCAAATCTTCCCCAACTGATGTTGTACAACCTAAAGTCCGAGATTGTCTTCCCAGAATCAGGAATCCTAACCCAACATCTCATGGCCTGCCGAGCAAGCAACTTAACCCGCCAGTGATCACAACGAGTTCTCAACAAGTTGACATGCAACCAACCACAATTGCCACACTCAATCCACAGGCAAAAGAGTTCTCGCCATAACCACAAGACAATTCTAATGGACAGCATGGAACCATACCCAACCTCAAAAAGTACTACCTCATGTGGGGATGGATAAAGATCTCCTCATAAAGTACTCTGTGGCGAACCACGTACCATCCACAACACATGCCCTCGAGCCAGAACGCTACGCCTACGAGAACAACATACAAAGAGATGACCTGCCCTCACAGAGAAGTAACAGAGAACCGTCACTAAGGTATGGAAAGTTAGACTTAGCAGCTAGTGGTGTATACAAATTTAACGACAAGCCAGGCAGAGAATTCCTACTGTGGAAAAACATTTTCACAAGTATCATTCAATGTGAACAGCTGCTTCCTGGCAAAGAACTTAAATTTCTGTTGGCAAGGCTAGGACCACGGCCTAGTTACATGGTGAAACACATTTACACAGCCATACTTAACGACCCAGGCACTGCTCTAAAACGAGCGTGGGATGCTTTGGACCAGAAATATGGTGAGGACACATTGATGGAATATTCGCTCCTAGAACAACTTAACAGTTTCCTGTGTATCACCATCCACAAAACCTGAAAACTAGAGGACTTTTCCAACATCCTTATGGAGCTGTGAACAGCCAAAGAATGTTCTGACTTACCAGGACTGGCTTGCCTTGATCTCTTCATATTGCAAGAAGCAATCATCGCCAAACTCCCAAAAGAAATATTAGGACGATGGATTGTTTTGTCTGATGCCTTTCTGACTGCAAACCACAAACGAGAACCACCCTTTGCCCTTCTCCAAGAATTTGTCGTCCAGCAAACAGAGTCCTGCAACAGCTCCGCCTCAGGCGCAGATTCTTCCCAACTAAGAAAGAACACAACCGAAACGTTGCATCTCTCCAGAATGTGCTGCAAATCGCTACAGATCACAACCACAATAACACACATGACACAGAGGTCGCAACCTCCTCCATAAACAGTTCGGGGGAGGACTCATCAGATACAACCCAATTTAGATTTCCGACTCCAAAGAGAAGCCTTTGTACAATACTCGACACTCGCTGAGTAGGTGCCAGGGGCTTGTAGTGAAATCCCTGACCGAAAGGAAAGAGTTGATAAAAGAGCTCCAATTCTGCAACAAGTGTTGCAAATCCAAACACTCGCCCAAATACTGCACAGCCAAAGTGCAATGTCATATGTGCAAAAGTGACACGCACCCGACCGCGCTGCATCCAGACGCCGATCCACCACTGCAAACATCTCGTAGCCCTCCTTTGAACAAGGAGCCTCAACGTGCTAAGGAAGCACACCCAGAGCCAGTGGTGAATATCAATTGCATAGCAGTGTGCAATGGCACACCAGCCCCTCGCTCGTGTCATCAAATCTGCTTAGCCAAAGTCTACCCCGATGGACACCCAGAAGAAGCAGTGAAGATGTATGTAATACTGGACCCTCAGAGCAATCGCTCACTAGTCAGGTCTGCATTCTTCTACCTCTTTGATGTTCAGTAGGAAGAAATGCACTTCACAATATCAAAGTGCACCACACCAAGATGCACGGCGGGGAGGGAGAGTCATTAGATGGAAGTTGCCAGTTCCTACTGCCACCCGTGTTGGAATGAAACAGGATACCAGATGACCGCAGCCACACTGCAACACCAGAGATAGCTAGCAACATACCTCACCTGGAGCATATGGCTCATCTATTTCTCGCCCTAGATCCTGAAGCCAATATTTTGCTCTTGCTGGGATTCAATGCCCCTGATGCCTCAGTACACACTGAAGTAGTCAGAGGCCTGAGATACTCACTCTTTGTCTTCAAGACAGACCTGGGTTGGGGAATCTCAGGACTTGTCAGTGTCGATCGGATGCAGGCCCCAACCCAGGCAGGTGCCTTAGCACCATCCATTCCAACAGCCTTCCAACGCCCTTTAGTACCATCAAATACAAGAATGCCATTCCATCCTAAAAGGCTGCCAGCGACCAGTACACTTTCACTAGAACACCCTAAACAGCCGCCAGCAACCACCAGACTTCCCCTAAGATGCTCTACATGGGCATATGCCTCCGCATCACTCTTTCCAACAGCTTGCTGATGCCCTTTGACACCATGGAAGCAAGAGTACTGCTCCAACCCTAAAAGGCCACCAGAAGCGACAATCAGACTTCCACCATTGGCACCTGTCAACTCTAAAAGGCCGCCAGAAGTGACCATCAGATTTTCACCATTGGCACCAAGAATACCTGTCCACCCTAAAAGGCCAGCAGAAGTGACCAGCAGACTTGCACCAAGAAGTTCTACACCTGACAGGTCACCGACCTAGTGTTGCTGCAGAGAAAGGCTGAACTTGAAGATTGAACCTCAAGCTTTGCATGCTTTGCTTGATGCTTTATTGTTTTTTGCTGTTTCCTTTAGTTATATAGCTAACTGTTTATTTTAGTTATATAGTTATCTGCTACTGTATTTAGTTAGTATTACTCTTTACTGTTTATCTTAGTTCATTGCTCTTTACTTAGTTAGTGGAATTTACAATTCCAGGCGGGGAGTGTGCTGTCCAGACAGTTTAGAGTTAATGGGATTTGGGATAGTTAGTTAGGATTTGAGAGCTGTCCCCTTAAGGGAATGCATCATGGTAAATGTAGTTAAGGTATCCTGGGAAATGTAGTTCATGTCATGTGGCCACATCTGTAATCCTGATTGGTCACTAAATTGATCCTTATTGGGTTGGGGGAGGCTCCCTCACTCTTGCCTGAATCCATTACCATGCAGCTGCTTCTATCATAGCCTGAATCCTTTACCATGCAGTCACTTCAATCATCATGGGGGTGAGACTTTATTATCTTTCTACACCACAATTCAGATATGCAAAAGATTGGACATTAAGAAGAACCTCATCATAAATGTGAGTTGATAGGATGCCTGATGAAAAAGACTTTGTATGGATGCTTTGTGGAGTTTCTCCGTCTGCTTTATGCCATCCAGACATTAATAAGCAGAACAGAAACCTTGTGGGAGTGGAGATATGATTGAAATGAAGATCCTGAAGGCTATTATTTTTTGAACAGCAATAGAATGAATAAAAAATAAATAGGAAAATATTGTGGCTTTGTTTATAAAGAGGTTGTGTGGAAATAAAGAAAATGTTATCCTTTAATATAAAAGTTCTTTGGAAAACGTAGGGATAAAGATCATTAAACAAAAGTAAAACTATCATGGGATTTTACAAGACGCTACCTGTTTAGGCAGGCATTGTGGAAATGGCTTTCTAAATCATCTATCAGGTTCTCATGAGGATAAGCTATAGAAGTGACAAGAGACTTCCACTGTTTTAATATTTGCTAAAAAAATAAGCCATTTAAGGTCCAATAAATTTCTTGCTGACAATTTCTTCTTTCAAATAGTAGAACAAGGAGATAGCTAATCTGGACTTAATTCTGACCAACAGTTAGGAATTTGTAAATGGAGTAAAGACATCAGGTAGTTTGAGAGAAAGAAACAATGTCCCATTGCTTTCCCCATTTATGGGAGCAAAAGCTCACAAAACTCAATCATGTTCCTTCTTCTTTAAGAAAGCAGATTTTAATGAATTCAGACAAAAGTGCACAATACACATAGCTTAAAGTACCAAAGAATAAATAAGAGAAGGACTTCTGGTTTGAGCTTCTTCGGTGACGGACCGAAATCCGCGATCGTGCGCGGTTTCATTCCATGCTCGCCGTCGAAGCACCCTGAGCTGGCTGGTTTTGGGGCTAAGCCACCCCGTAGAGGTGGTGAAGAGAGGGGAGACTGCCAGCAGAGTTGAGGAGAACTGCATCTCTTCTCCTCAGCTGGCCATTACTCCCTTTCCCAAAGACTGTTGCAGCGGTGGTCAGAAATGGCCACCTCGAAGAACTCGACTGGAAAAGAATGTGCAGGAGGAAGATAAGAAGAGAAAGTTTTGGTTGACCGGGTTGAAGTGGAAAACTAATAACATAAGGTACCCTGGAATTTGAACTATAAAAAATAACATTGTTCCCAAAGAAGATTTTGAAGCAGCAAAGGAGAGAGGGAAGGGAAAGAATTTGACTTTTTTTTTCTTTCCTTCCTTATATTGACAGCTAAGAGATTTAAGACATTGACAAAAATTCACCTTGACATTAATAGACATTTAAGCTGAAAATAAAATGTCAAAAGGATAAAAAAAGATTTTTGGATATTCAAAAACCTTTTTAAAAAAGGAAAGGAGAGAAAAGGCAAGAATAAAAAGGCGGGATCTGGAAAAATGGAGACTACCTGGAACTAAAAAGAACTTACAGTGAAACTTTAACAACATTCTTAAAAGATACATTTTAACTGAAATTTGGTAACAAAATAATAGAATCCCCAGGAAGAGAAAGTGGAAAAAAGAAGCAAGAAGAAATGGCTTTGGATTATTTGGTGATTTTTGGATTTTTGGCTATTGGATTTAAATGATTAAAATCAATTGGATTGTTGTTTAAAAGTGTTTAAAATGGCAACACTCTTGAACTGAAAATGAACTTTAAAAACTGAAAGAAAATGTACAAGAAGATAGAGGTTCCTTTGGCTTCGTATTTCAATTTTTAGAAATGGAGATCTGGAACTATGAGAAACAACAAGAAAGACTTGTAGAATAAGAAGATCAGGACAAAGAGAAAATCATCTTTAATGATCAAGTAATTTTATGTGGGGGGGGAAGGGAAAGTGGGGAAAGAAAGTGGAAAGTTTAAGATCTGAAAAAACAACCAAAAAAAAGAATAATTTGAAAAATAATTACAATACTAGGAAGCAACAGAAGAGAGGATTACAGAAGAGAGAACTAGAAGTAGAGAGACAAGGGGGCAAAAAGGGGAGGGAGAAGAAGAGGGGGAAGAAGAAAAGGAAAAGAAGTTATAAAAGACAGAAACAAGATATAGAGAAACAGGGAAAATGTATAAGGATTGAAAGTATAAGCCTATTTAGAGATAATGGGTGAAAATTTAATTGAAAAAGGGATTCTACAAAGATACATAAGTGTTATAAGTAAATTTGGATGTTATACTTGAGAAACTACAGAACCAGACTGTAGCCATTTTGTGTTCGTAGCCTGACCTTTTTAAAAGGACAGAAAAGTTGAGAAATATGTTTTTGTACAATAAACATGTGGTATTGCGAAAGTGTCCTTGGATGAGGTTCTAGAATGTGTAGAGGACAACTTGACATTATATAGTCATATTAATCAAAAGTATAGTCCTCTGATAATTGCATAACCGGATATCTGGAGATAAATCCGGGAAAAGGATGTTGGTACCAATCCAAATGTCAAGTAAGAAGAAGTCATTGGAAATACCCACAACTTTCCTATGAGAATCTATGTATCTTTGTAACTGAAAAACAACATGTGATCTGTACGTGTTTATATTATTATATTTGGGTATAAATATATGGTCTTTCTGGTAATCGGGGTTCTCCTTTGTCTCATACTATCTTTGGTATGGGTTAAAGGGTGCCGGTACTGCAGTATCTTCAATAAAGCCAGTTACGTGTTTCAGTATTTCAAGTCTGTTCTAATTATTTCTGCTCATATGCATGACAATAAGATAGTATTGTTATATTAGAAATAGAAATAATTTTAGAAAATATGAGAAAATGTATGATTAAAATGATGGATAAAATACTTATTGTAACACAATGGAATGTTTGTAAATAAATAAATGGAATAAAGAGAATGAGAGAATGAAATTAGGAAAGGATGGGAACATTTTAATTATTATTAATGATTTATAAAAATATAAGCAAAGAGAAATAAAAAAAAAGAATTAATTATGGAAAGTTTATAAGTGTTCCCAAGAAAGTATGATATTCAATTGAAAAGAAATGTTAAAGAAGTTAAGATTGTAACTAATATTAATGATAGAATTGAATTGGAAGGAATTGAGTGTCTTATCTACTATTGTTGTGTGTGTGTGTGTGTATGTGGTATTTAGGTTTCTTCAGGGATTTTCCCATGTAATATTTGTGCTTTTATTATAGCAGTGTTTCAGCAGAATCTCATCTGCCATCTTCAGTCTTTTTAATTTTGTGTGCCAGGCTTGGCAGTCGTTTTTTGTTTTGTCATCACACAGCCCATTACCCAGGTCATTACGACCCAGGAGATTATAGCACAAGACCCAGGAGGTCACAAGATTAGAACTCAGAAGGTCATCACACAGCCCATTACCCTGGTCATTACAACCCAGGAGATTACAGCACAAGACCCAGGATGTCAAAGCAATAGAACTCAGAAGGTCATCACACAGCCCATTACCCAAGTCGTTACAACACAGGAGGCTGATAGACACACAGCCAATACCTCAGCCACATATGTTCTTAAGAAAAAGCCAGCCAATCTGCAAACATCAACTCCATCAACCAATCAAGAAATGACAACATAGCCAACATCCCCACCAGTATATATAGGGAGACTGTATCCCTATATATATATATATATATATATATTCTTAAAGAACATAGTGTGTATTTTAAGAATGTACCAAGACGAACTCGATTGGAAGTTATGTACTATATTGAATGCTATAACTCTAAAGGCAAAAACTGTAGTATAAATAAGAATTGCATGGATAAAATTAGAAGATATAAAGGTGTCATTCTTCAATTAGTAATTACAGGGGAAAATTGGTCTAATGAGAAAAGATGATATGAAATTGAAATAGGACAGACAAAAGTATAAATATAATAAGTAGAAAGACACTGAAATTTAGGAAAAGATATATAATTGAATTTACATATGAGATAATTAAAAATAAAGTTGAGAAAACTAAGGAGGGGAAAAATTATGGAGAAAATGTTAAAATAGTAATAAGATATGGAATAGAACACAAAGATGAATATGAAATTGAGTTTGTGTCTGTATGGAGAAGTGATAACCCGGGATCATGCTATTCTCAAAAAAAGATGTTTTATTGTCTTGTGAAAACCCAAATAAATTTTATATTAAAGAAAAATAAGAGAAAAAGGAATGAGAGATCCTGAAAATGAGATATCAAAAATGTAGACGTAAACAATTCCTATTAAGAAGAAAAATATGAAAAGCATTAAGTAGCCTGTGAATAACTAGACTCACTGATAAGCTGAAAAGGAAACATTAGATGTGCAGGAAATGAAAATAGAAGATGATTAAAAAAAGGATTACAGGTTTATGATCAGTTTATTATCACAACTGAGTTCAGAGAGTTGTTAAGTGAGTTTTACCAATTTTATGACCTTTCTTGAAACAGTTACAGTAAGTGAATCGCTGCAGTTGCTAAGTTAATAATATGTTGTTAAGTGAATCTGGCTTCCCCAATCATTAGAAGTCAGAGTTTATTCAGCCAAAAAAATCTTGTACATTACCCATAATCTTTTTTAAGAAGTTTACTTCTTTAATAGATAGCTCAAATGCATAGATATATCTTAACTGCAGCAAAGTATTTTATACATAGGCACACGACATGCTGTTTAGCAAGCTCATTGTATATAAATCAAATAGCATGAAAATTAAGTGGATTTATCTCTCAAAAAGTGCTCATCATCGAGCTGGAATAAAATATTGAGTGAAGTGCCATAAGGATCAGTCATGGATCTTTAATATTCTTCAATATTTTTACTAATTATTTGAAGTGATGATGGAGGTACTTATCAGATGACACAATATTGGTTGGAATATCCAATATCCTAGAAAGCAGAAATAAAGTTCAAAATGATCTTGCTAGCACTATCTAAAAATATAACTATGTAACAGATGTCAAGATCTATTCTCTTTTTATTTGTCTGAATACTAGACATGATAGAATGATGGGATTGACTTACAGAAGACAGATTCTGATTGTTAGAAAAAAAAATCACTAACAATAAAAAATTGTTTAAAACTGGAACCAATTACTATAAAAGATAATTCCTTTTCAAGATCCTGGGTTCTATAATATCCCAGGACTTGAAATAGATACCTAACATTAGAACCGCATTTAAAAGGCACAACGAAGAATGTACTTTCTGCACCAACTCAGAAAGCTCAGATTTCTAAAGGAGCTACTGATAAAGTTCTACAGAGGAATTATTGAGTCTGTCATTTGTACCTCTATAAGTGTCTGGTTTGGTACAGGAACCAAGCAGGACAAATATAGACTTCAACAGATAATTAAGACTGCAAAAAAAATATATGCAACCAGCCTGCCTTCTATTGAGAATCTGTAAACTTCATGAATCAGAAAGAGGACTGAGAAAATATCTACAGACCCTTCATGTCCTGGACATAAACTGTTTTGACTCCTCCCTTTGGGACACTGCTATAGGGCATTGCATACCAAAACAACTAGACACAGAGACAGTTTTTTCCTCATACCATCACTCTGCTGAACACCTAATTCCCATAGTACTGTCTTATGTCTAAGTATATGTATCCGTGTAGTATGGCTGTATTACTATTATCTTTCTCATCTGTTCCACTACCTTCTCTTATTAGTACCATTATTATGATTATTACTTTGTTGTTGTTATTACTATTATTATGTTGTTTTGCAGGTACACTGAAAGATTATGCACCGAAGACAAATTTCTTGTGTGTCTAAACAAACTTGGCCAAATATTCTATTCTATGTGTTAGAGCAGGAGTGTCAAACTCAATTTCATGGCGGGACACATCAGGACTATGGTTGACCTCCGGGGGCCAAGCAGTCATGGCTGACTGGATGGGCATGGTCAGCTTGACACCACTCACTGGGCATGGCTGGTTGGGTAGACATGGCTGGGTGGTCATGTGACTGAGCTGAGATGGCTTGGTAGCCCCAATCCAAACAGGTAAACTTTTGCATTCCAGGTGTATCCATAAGTGGCATAGAAGATTGGGGCACGCCAGTTTTCGTGTTCTTAGCAAGATGCCAGAATTCGTAAAAGGTTTGGATCTGAAGGGGTGTAAAGTGTTTTTGGATTGTGCTGTCTGCAAGAAAGCCAAGTCCAAGGCAGCAGCAGTTCCAAAACACGCTACACGCCTGTCAACATGCATTTTTGATTTTGTACATACTGACATAGTAGGTCCATTTTGCACCAACACTTGGTGGTAGAAAATATTTCTTAACAATTGTTGACAATTATTCTAGATATGGATTTGTGTTTCCTATGAAGGAAAAATCAGAGACCTTTCAGATCTTTAAAGATTTTGCAACTTATGTCAACATTCAACATGGTGTTCGCATTGCTAGAATTCAAAGTGATCGCGGCACTGAATTCATGTCCCAGCGTTTTCAGGACTGGATGCGTAAGAATGGAATTCTGCACCAGACCTCAGCTCCTTGCGTTCCTGCGGAAAATGGAGTGGCGGAACACAGAAATGGAGTACTGCAAACAATGATGCGTTGTCTTCTGGAAGATGCTAATCTGAGATTCCCATACTGGGGTGAAGCAATTAAATATGCAAACTACATTGTCAACCATATTTGGAGCAGTGTAATTAACCAGACACCTTTCTTCATGTTATATGGATATAAACCCGACTTGAGAAATATCCATACTTTTGGTTCCTACGCTATGGTGAATATTCCATTAGCTCAAAGAAGGAAAGGAGGTCCAGCAGCAAAAAGACTGAGATTTATGGGGATTGATGACAATTTCAGATGCAGCAAGGTCGTTGACTCCAGAAATGTAATTGTGGTTTCTCTATCCTTTAATTTTGAAGAAGATGCAGACTGGTCCAGAATTCACTTTAATGATCCTGGAGTTTATTTTCCTAGAGATGATGTTATGCAGTCTGATGATCGAGATTATCAGGCGGATGTTCCATCAACTAGTTATTCTCAACCAGAGGTTCCGTCTTCGCATGCCGTCGATGCTGAGGCTAGCGACGAGGAAGAAGACGAGGATGAAATGGAAGAAGAATGGACCATTGTTCCGATATGTTCCGAGAGGGTCAAGAAGGGGATCCCTCCGAAGCGATATTCATGGCAATTGATAAAAGCACCTTTACCTTCGCTTTGTGCTGTTACACTGCCTCCGGAAAACTTCACGCAAATTAAGCATCTTCCCGATTCAGAGCAAGAGAAATGGTATGAGGCCATGCAGGCTGAAATGGACAGTCTAAAGAAACTCAAGGTGTTTACGCCTGCAAGTCCTCCAGTAAACAAGAAAGTCATTGGCACCAAATGGATCTACAGAATCAAGAAGAAAGCAAATGGTGAACCATTATACAAGGCCAGACTTATAGCCCAGGATTTCGCTCAACGTTATCCTGAGGATTACACAAATACTTACTCACTGACAGTTCGGACTGAGAGTGTGAAAATTGCTTTAACCACTGCAACTATTCTTGGTTTAGAAGTGTTCCAGTTCGATGTTGAAACAGCTTATTTACATGCTGACCTGGATGAAGAAATTTACGTCAAAAGGTCCTCCAGGGTTCCAGAAGCAAGAAGGGGATACCTAGCTCTTAAACAAAAGTCTTTATGGTCTGAAACAGTCTGGTTTAATGTGGTATTTATGTCTAACTGACAAACTAAATTTAATGGGTTTTATTAAATCTGAAACTGATGAATGCATGTTCACAAAAAGATCTGGGAATGCATATGAGATAATTCTTGTTTATGTTAATGATATTGTTTATATTGGTCCAAATAAGCAAATGAGCGAGAGTTTTGCTAACGCTTTGCAGAAATATTTCATATTGAAATCTTTAGGTCACATTGACACTTATTTGGATGTTCAGATTACTAAAACTCAGAAGGGATTTTGTATTTCACAAGAGGACAAGATTGAACAACTGTTGCATCATTGCAATATGAAGGATGCTAATCCAATTCGCATACCTATGCAAACAGATTTCCATAATCTGGCACATGAACCAAGTCCTGATTTTGAGGATCAAACACTTTATCGTTCAGTAATTGGGTCCTTGTTATACATTAGTAGTTGGACCAGACCAGATATTGCTCTTAGTGTTAATCTTTTGTCACGACACGTAGGTAAAGCAAAACAGTTTCATTGGTTATGCATTAAGAAGTTATTGGGATATCTGAAGCACACAAAAAGTATGAAGATATTGTTAGAACCGACACACACCAATTATGCAGAATTATATTGTTATGCAGATTCTGATTGGGCAAGTGATAAAAAGTCACAGAAAAGTACTGGTGTTCTTAAATGGATGTCCTGTTTACTGGCAAGTGCATAAACAAAATTTCATTTCATGTTGATCTACTGAAGCCGAATATGCTTGTGTTTCAGAGGCATGTAATTCTTTAACGTGGTTTGATGCTTTAGTTACAGATATCTGGACTCACCCGATCCAGCCAATCACCATGATGGAAGACAATGAATCTGAATTCGTATTTCCAAAAACCATTTCACAGGTTTTAGGTTCTAGGTCCAGACACATTGACATTCGGTATAAGAATATAAAGCAACTAGTCAAACAAGGTTTTGTTAAATTGCAGTATGTGTCCACACATGATCAATTTGCTGATATGCTCAACAAACCACTTGCAGCTGCTCAGCATGAATACCTGCGTGAGAAGATGTGCCTTACATGATGTCAGCTCATCAGACAAAGAAGGGGGTATCACTGCATTTGTTTTGAGTTTGTCTCAGGAGCTTTCCACAGATGTTTACAGAATGAGCTGGACTGCTTATCAAGTCTCCATAGTAACAAGATATGAGTGTCTTGTGAAGTTTCTGTTTATACTGCGCATGTGTGCAGGGGAGGAGTTTTACTTCTACTTCATCTTTCATTATAGTTTCTTTAGCTTGCTTAGTAGGATGGTACTGCTGTTTCTTTGGTTTCTTAGTTATTTTGTAAATAAAATATGCTGGCAACAGAAAAACACGATCCGTTTCCTCTAATTTATAAAACTGAATGTTTTCGTTTTGACAGAGAGCATTGCAGTAATCCAGGTGGGAGATGACGAGGGCGGAAGTGACCGTGTGAAGTGCGCCCAGATCCAGAAAGGGCCACAACTGGTAGATCCAACGGATCTGGCAAAAAGCCCACCTGGTGACGGCCATGATGTGATCTTCTAACACCAGCCGTACATCCAGGAGGACAACCAGATTGCGAGCCCTTTCCATGGGGGGCAAAATTTCTCCCCCCATGGCCAGCGACAGAGTAAGCTGGCTGTATCTGGGCGCAGGAATGTAGACTTCAACTCCCAGAATTCTCCCTACTCTGCTGGCTGGAGGATTCTGGGAATTGAAATCAACACAGCTTACCCAGGTCTGGAAACGCTAAAGTTATAAAATGAACAGGGAGGGGCTCTGTGTGTGAATCAGTTTATCAGCAAAATATCTGGAGATACCTGGCATTTTAACCTCACCTGGTCTCCCAGCCACTCACTCACCTGGCCTCCCAAGGTGGGGGGGAATGGCACTTCCTTTGACGGCTGGCCCTTCCCTTGGCCGCCATTACATGAGACAAGCCTTCTTCCCCTTCTTCACCAGCACGAGCAAAGCTTAAGGGATGAGCAACTTGGAGGCAAAGTGGGCAGTGAAGAATCCAGCAGAGATGGGAACAGGACCAGCCTGCACTACGCTCACCAGGCTACCACAATCCTCCTCAGACTGAAGCCACCGGGGACGAGAAAGGAGCATGCCCAAAAGGCTAGAGAGCTTTTGACACCTGGCAACAGCTGCAGCTTGTTGGCTTCACCCCACCCAGCCTCTTCACCTAGCCTCCACACACACAGCCTCTTCATCTCTTTGCTGGGCCACTCACTTCAGTACTCAGCCTCACCCAATGCTTCATTTTCACATGCACGCCCATTGGGATGGGGTGGGCCGGGCCGGGCCCTTTCATTTTCCTGGACAGCCTCGCAGGCTGGATCCAACTACATTGTACACTGGATCTGGCCCATGGGCCTTGAGTTTGACACCCCTGGTATTTTAATTTTGAGCAACTTGTTTGACTTTTTAGCTTAAATAGCTACTTATAGTTTTATGCTTCTTTGAAAATTCCTGGAAAACTGGTGATGACCGGAGAAGAGGAAACATAGTTTCAATATTCAAAAAAAAAAGACCCAAAAAAGATAATATCTATGTGGGCAAGACACTAAAAGAAATTGTCAAGCAGCATGTCTTTAAACGTTTTGAAAAGAATGAAGCATTACCAGAACCCAAGATAGATTTCTCAATAGCAAAATGTATCAGACTAACCTTACCGTTTTATGATAAGGGGAAATTGTGGATGATCTTAGTAAAGCGTCTGACTGGTTTTCTTGTGATATCCTTCTGGACAAAATGAATAAATCTGAGCTAGATAGATTTGCAATGACTTAAATTTGCAACTGGTTGAATAATGATACCCAACAGAACATAGTTTTCAGCCCAGTGCTCTATCAAATATTATGACTCTAGTGTTGTCTGCAAGGATGGCAGAATGACAAAAAAAAATAATATCATAGTGGTGAGATGCAAGTCTTTGGTAGATGTTGTGGTACATTTTCTATTGCTGTCTCCATGGCCTGCCCACTACTCTCACAACGCCTTGCGCAGCACAGTGAAATTTAGCATGGAGCCACAATGCGACCTGCATCATCTTGGCTCACTCTGGCCCACCAGATGTCAGTTTCTTTTCCTGCAGAGCTGTCTGTGTAGGGATGCCCTGCCTCCACACTGGCCACCTGAGCTATAGCTCATCAGCACCAGTTCAGGGATTCCTCCACCCCCCCTCAGGCAGGAGAGAGACAGACAGAGAGAGAGACTTACAATGAAGAAGTGTTTTGTGTATATATAGAGAAATAGTAATAAATGTTGCGAGCAGGCTAAAATGAGGAAATGCTGCAAAACTGGATGGTGAAACCACAGAAATATTAAAATTGTGGTTGAGCTTTATCCTGGTGAAGCTGGGGGAGGAAGACCAGATTTTTCTTTAAACAGGCCACTAAGAAATTAAAGAAATGCAGAAAGTAACAAGTTCAATCTGAATTTCAAGTGATCTACTAATTAGCTGGGGGATTAAAAAAATATTTTACAAACTCAAATTTGAAGTTTTTTGCCCAAATATGAGGGAGGAGAAATTATGAATTTCCTTTGGGCTGAGGAGAAATGAGATTTCATGCCTGAGGAATTACACTCAATCGAAGAAGTTTAGGTGAATGGGACCCAGAGGGTGAACTTGGCACATTTAATTTCGCTGCATAGAGCTTTCAAATGCTTTCAAGTATGTGCTGCATACTTGAACTTGGGTGATTTTATTTCTGCTCCAATCCTCTGACACATTTAATTGTAACCCTTAATGTTTAATTTTTATTAAGTTCAGGGGTTCCTTCCCCCCCCCCCAGGCGGGAGAGAGAGACAGAGAGAGAGAGAGACAGAGAGAGGAGGAGGGAGGGAAACCGAGGGAGGGAGGGAAAGAGAGAAATAAAAAGAGATAGAGGGGAGGGAGAGGGAGAGAGATGGAGGGAGAGAACAACAGAGGGAGCGAGGGAGAGAAACAGAGAGAGGAGGAACAGAGAGAAACAGAGGGAGGGAAGAAGAGAGCCAGAGAGGGAGGAGGGAGGGAGAGAAAGAGAAAGAGCAGGGGTTCGGACTGGTTCAGGAGAACCAGATGTTAAAGTTACATCCAGTTCTCTGAACTGGTATTTCAATTGACCGGCTGGTCCTGCCCACCCTGCCCTGCCCCTCCCAGGAGTCTCCACGTGGTCCATTTTCGATGGAGGTAAATGCAGGGTCCACACGGAGGCTCTGGGAGTGAGAAAAATGGGCCTTTTGGAAGTCTGGAAATTGACCTGTTTCCAGATTCCAAAGGACCTACAGAACCCAGAAAGGCTGTTTTCACCCTCTCAGAGGCCTGGGGAAAGCTTCTGAACCTTTGGTAAGGTGAAAAATGGTCCTCCCAGAAAAACCAGAAGTTGTGAAATTGGCCTGTTTCCATCTTCCAGAGAGCCTCTAGAGCCTGGGGGAGGCTGTTTTCACCCTCCCAGATGTCCAGGGGAGGCCCTTGGGAGGGCGAAAAATGGCCCTCCCAGAAGTACCAGAAGTTCGGAAATGGGTCTGTTTCCGGCTTCTGGTGAGCCTCCAGAGCCAGGGGAGGCTGTTTGCCCTCCAGAGGCCGGGGCGCTCTAGACCCTTGGGAGGGCAAAAAACGGCCCTCCCAGAAGTACCAAAGTTCAGAAACGGGCTTGTTTCTGGCTTCCAGTGGGCGTCCAGAGGCTGTTTTTACCCTCGCAGATGTCCAGGAGAGGCCTCTGGACCTTTGGGAGTGTGAAAAATGGTCCTCCTGGAAGTACCGGAAGTTCAGAAATGAGCTTGTTTCTAGCTTCCAGTGGGCCTCTAGAGCCCAGGAAGGCCATTTTCACCCTCCCAGAGGCCCAGGGGAAGCCTCCAGACCCTTGGGAGGTGAAAATGGCCTACCCCAGGCTCTGGAGGCCCACCGGAAGCCAAAAGCAGGAAGTTCTGATATACCACATCCACCATGGTCACTCACACCATGGTCACTCACAACTGGGCAGCGAATCGGTTGCTGGGATTTTTAAATCCCACCCCTGAGAGAGAGGAAGGGAAAGAGAGAGAAACAATGAGATAGAGAGGGAGGGAGAGAGAAACAGGCCACAAGAGTGGGGAGGAAAGAGAGTGGGAGAGAAAGAGGGGGGGAGAGGGAGGAAAATAGAAAGGGGGTGGGAGGGAAAGAGAGAGGGAGGGAAAGAGAGAAACAGAGAGGCAGAGAGAGGGAGGGAAAGAGAGAAACAGAGAGGCAGAGAGAGGGAGGGAAAGAGAGAGAAACAGAGGGAGGGACAGGGAGGGAAAGAGAGAAAGAGAGGGAGGGGAGGAGAAGGGAGGGAAAGAGAGAGAAACAGAGAGGGAGGGAGGATAGAAAGAGAGAAACAGAGAGGCTGAGAGAGACATGGAGGGAAGGAAAGAGAGGAAGGGAGGGAGGGGAAAAGAGAGAGTGAAAGGGAGAGAAAGAGAGAGGAGGGAAAGAGAGAAATAGTGAGATAGAGAGGGAGGGAGGGAGAGAAATGGAGAGGCAGAGAGAGGGAGGGAAAGAGTGGGAGGGAAAGAGAGAGAAATGGGGAGGGAAAGAGAGAGGGGGCAAGTGAGAGGGAAGGCAAGAGAGAAATGATATTACAAAAGTTTTTCTTTTTTATTGTTGTTAAATGTAATATTTCAAAAGCAGAAAAAAATGAAGGGGCATAAAAGAAAATCACGTTTTTCTTAGAACAAATTATTATTATTATTTATTATTTATTAATCAAATTTATATACCGCCCTTCTCCCAGGGGACTCAGGGCGGTGTACAGCCTATCTAAAAACCCACAAATATACAAAAATTAAAAAAGTATTAAACCAATTTGGCTGATAAATAAAACTAAACAGGTCCCACCCCCCCACCTTAAAACCCCAATTTAAAATTTAAATACCATGGAGACCAAAATTAAAACCATTATCTCAGCCCAGGACGGCCTGCTCAAAGAGCCAGGTCTTCAACGTGCGCCTGAAAGCCCTCAGGTCCGTGTCAGTACGAAGCTCCGGTGGCAGAGTATTCCAGAGGGCGGGGGCACCCACAGAGAAGGCCCTACCCCTCGGCACCGCCAGACGACACATAGCGGACGACGGCACCCGGAGCAGACCCTCTCTGTGGGAACGCACTGGCCTGTTGGAGATCACCGGCAGAATGCGGTCCTGAAGATAACCTGGTCCCATGCCATGGGTCGCCCTAAAGGTCAAAACTAGAACCTTAAAGCGAACCCGGAGAGCCACCGGCAACCAATGCAGCTCACGCAGAAGTGGCGTCACATGGGCGCTACGCGACGCCCCCATAATCATCCGCGCGGCTGCATTTTGCACCAGCTGGAGTCTCCGGATGCTCCCCACGGGGAGCCCCATGTAGAGGGCATTACAATAGTCCAGGCGAGAGGCAACAAGGGCCTGAGTGACCGGGCGCAAGGCGTCCCGATCCAGGAAGGGCCGCAACCGGTAGATCCGACGGATCTGATGAAACGCCCCCCTGGAGACGGCCGCGATGTGATGTTCAAGCGACAGCCGTACATCCAGGAGGACACCCAGGTTGCGAGCCCTCTCTGCGGGGGGGCAAAACTTCCCCCCCGATAGCCAGCAAAGGTGTCAGCTGGCTATATCGGGGCGCCGGAAACCACAGCCATTCGGTCTTGGATGGGTTGAGCCGAAGCCTGTTCCCGCCCATCCAATCCCGCACGGCCTCCAAGCACCCGGACATAGCCCCCACAGCATCGTTGGGGTGGTCTGGAGTAGAGATGTATAACTGGGTGTCATCTGCATATAGATGACACCTTACTCCAAGACCACGGATGATCTCGCCCAGCGGCTTCATATAAATGTTGAACAAGAGGGGAGAGAGGACCGACCCCTGAGGCACCCCACAAAGCAGGGGCCTAGAGGTGGATCTCTCCCCCCCGCCAACACAAATTGCGAACGGTCGGAGAGGAAGGAGGAGAACCATCGAAGGACGGTTCCACCCATCCCCAACCCCTCCAACCGTCGCAACAAGATACTATGGTCGATAGTATCGAAAGCTGCCGAGAGGTCTAATAGGACCAGGACAGAGGAGAACCCTCTGTCACGAGCCCTCCAGAGATCATCGACCAACGCGACCAATGCCGTCTCAGTGCTATGTCCAGGCCTGAAGCCCGATTGGGACGGATCGAGGTAAGTAGCTTCCTCCAGGTACCGGGGGAGCTGACGTGCCACCACACTCTCAACAACCTTCGCCACAAAGGGAAGGTTGGAGACCGGACGATAGTTGTTTAAAATAGCCGGGTCCAGGGAAGGCTTCTTGAGGAGGGGGCGCAATTAGTTGAACTCTGCCTTGTTTATCATTATTTTAGGCAAGAAAACCTCATTATTCAGGTTAAATTGCCATATTGGCACTTTGCAATAAATAAGTGGGTTTTGAGTTGCAGTTTGGGCACTTGGTCTCTAAAAAGTTCGCCATCACTGGTCTAGACCAACTGTCTGGAGACTCCAGATGCACAAAATATCTGAAGAAGAGCTTTCCCACAATATCATACTGGACATGATTGGACTCTCAGTGCTGGATCCTGGTGGGAGGGATTTGGGGTGACTTTCAAAGTGTAACCACACATTTTAAATCAGATTATTGCCTTGCTTTTGCTGCTATCATTTCAAACTTAGTAAAAATACCTCTTCTCTAATTCAATGTAGTTGGGGGTTTTCTTTCTTGAGTTTTGAATGGAGGCAGGCCTGAACAGATGGAACTTGTTGTCATTATCCAAATAAGGGAGAAACAAAGGCAAATGAGATTTATCATTGTAAGTGTTATTCTTTATTCTCTGTTGCACTAGACAAGAACTCTGGTTTATAAGTGTATCTTCAGTTTCATCTTAGATTTCAACATACAGTACAAATAACAGAAAACTAAACAGTGCTAAATAACTAAACAGTGCTAAACAGTGCTAAATAACAATGAAAAGAAACAAGGAGTAACAAAGGCAGTTAGAAGAGAAGTAAATTCATTTCTCTTGTTCATAAAATCACATTGATTTGAACTATCTCAATCTTGTGAGACACTCAGATTTTTTAATATACTTTATAAAGTTGCCCAGGCCTGCCAGCTCTGGCCGGGAAGGGCAGCTGGCATGGGCAGCCGGCGTGGGAACTGCAGGCAGGATGCCTGCTCATTTCAGCACCCTCCATGACCCTTTGCCACTCCACTGTTGCTTTGGCCATGGGCTGCTGCCTTATGTGTAAGCCCCGTCCCGCCACCTGAGACAGTTTTTGCCTGAGTGATATAATCAAAGGTTTCCATCGCTCCTGTCTTGGACTTTTGGGAAGTTTTTTTTTCCCCGGAAGGAAGTTGAACAAAAACCAAACATGTTCTGGAAAACACAGATTTTCTGGAACACGTCTAATCAGTTCACAGAACTCAACAATATATTAGGTACCTGTTCTACTGAACTGGTGCGAATTGGCTGAATCTCACCACAGGCTAAACATTATGAAAATCAAGGCTCCTTATGGAAGTCATAAATCTGAGTGTAAACCTTAATTTAAAAAGAGGTTTTACTATAAAATTCTTTTTTTAAAACCTGTTTTATTTGTTATTTTAATGTAGTGTGAGCTGGGGGAACTTTGTGAAAAAGGCAAGCACAATTGCTTTTAAAGGCAGCATTGTGTTCCTTGTTTTATATGAGCTGCTCCATCAGTTAACATTATTTTAATACATAGTTTTTCTAATATCATCTGTAGATATAGAAGAATGGATGCCAGCATATAGCCATTATTAAGCTATCACTCTAAATTTTAGCATACCATTGATTTTATTATGCTAGTGGTCTAATACGAAATTAGTGAAAAAGCTTCAACATTGATTGAGAGGCTGTTACTCAAATATGCCCTTTTAAAACAGAAAGAAGCTTAATTTTCAATTTGCATCATCTTTTTGCTTTCTATTTTTAAAAGGAATCTTTAAACTCTACGTTCACATGTTTACATTTTATCAAGGATGTCTACAATTGTTATCACAAGGCAATCCTAAATAGTCATTCTAGACTGCCATTAATACCTAACTACCTGCTCTGAGCATGCTAAATGCTCCCTTTTTCCAAAATAATTGTTCTTTAACTCCCAATTCCTTCCTTTACTCAAATATCATACACAATTTAATAAATAAAGTAACTAGGTTATCCTCAACTTACAACCATTCATTTAGTGACCATTCAAAGTTACAACAGTACTGAAAAAAGTGGCTTATGACAGTTTTTCACACTTATGACCATTGCAGCATCTCCGTGGTCATGTAATCAAAATAACAACTATGGCAAGAAAGATCATAAAATGGGGCAAAACTCAATTAACAATTGTTTCGAATGGCAATGTAAATTTTGGACTCAGTTGTGGTCATAAGTCAGGAACTACATGTAGATACAACTTTACTTTAACTCATATTTCCTTCTTTTTACATTGCAAGCTTTCATTTCCATTTTCCATTTTCTACTTTTATTATTACTTCTTCTGAATATTTTAGAAACTACTGCCTTTATTCTTTGATTTGTTTCTTTAATTTCTGGATATGCAAGTTTATTGGATGTTTATAAATATTAGTGATAAAAAAACAAACTAAGTGGCTGGAGTAAAAGATCCACTTCTCTTAAAAAGTAATTTTTTTTAGATAAGCAAATATGACTACATTGATTTCGAAAACTTTCATTAAGTTTCCATTTGTTGTATAGCCATTATGAATTGAGAATATAAAAACAGCCCTGCTGGATGAGACCCATTTAATCTGGTATTGTCTTTTCTCAATAGTTGGGATGCTCCGGGGGTGGGATTCTACCAGTTGTTGTGATTCTGCCCAGTTCAGAGAACCGGTAAATCATGCCCCTGGCTGGCCCCACCCCTCTCTGCCTGCCCCTTCCCTCCCCTCCCTGCTCAGTCAGTCCTTATCATGCATGCATGACATCATGCGCATCGCTGACTGTATTCTCCCCTGCCCGCCCCGTCCCACCCAGTCACTCTTATGGTATTTTTTGCCTGCCCCTCCCCGCCCAGTCAACCCTTATCATACATGCATGACATTGTGCGCATCTCTGACTGTATTCTCCCCTGCCCGCCCCGTCCTGCCCAGTCAGTCCTTGCGGTATTTTTTTTTCCTCTTGATGATCAGCTGTTCTGAAGATCAGCTGTGCTGGGATCCCCCTCGCTGTTTTACTGCTTTGCCCAGGAGGCTTCCCTGAGGTCCAGGAGGCAAAATAACAGAGCACACATACCCCCGCACTTCATTTTTTGCCTTCTTGGGCCTCAGGAAAGCTTTCTGGGAGCAAAAACATCCCCCAGGAGGCTTCCCTGAGGCCCAGGAGGCCAAAAAATGGAGCGTGGAGGGTGCTGCAAAAAAAAAGAAGCAACTATGCCCATCCAATTACATGGCCACACCTACCTTGCCACTCCCACCTAGCCACGTCCATAGAATCAGTAGTAAAAATATTTGCATCCCACCCCTGGGATGCTTCCACCCAGATAAGAAGTATCTCTCTTCCACTACAACTTCCTTGGCATTTTGTATGTGAAAGTCTGTTTTAGCACTAACTGCACTAAATAGACCTGTCCTCCATGATTTTGTTTTTTAAACCCATCCAAATTAGTTGCAATTATTGCATTTGTGGTAGTAAATTTTACAGGTTAATTATGCAATTTGTGAAGAAGGGTGCCTTTGCCTGTTCTAAATCTTTTTCTAATCTCACTGATTGGCCTCTGATCCTAATGTTGTGGTTTTTTTGGGGAGGGGACTTTATTCTTTTCCAATTTTTCTCCATACAAAAATCTCAACATTTTGGCTTTTTCTCATAGTAAAGGTGTTGGAGGTCCCTGAATACTTAAATTGCTCTCTTCGGTACTGTTTCCAACATTGTTATCTTCTATTCCAGATGTAGCAAAGAATTATATGCAGTTTATTCAAGAATATTTCTTTGATAAGAAATTTGATCCAAAGCTTTTTGATATTCCAAGTATACAATATTAACAGGTCTCAGGTCATTTCCATCCATGAAGTCATACACTCGACAAGCCTATAGATGTGATCCTAGACCTGTTAAAGATTGATAAAGCAGGATTTCCTTCTACAGAATCATTGTGTTTTTTCCTTAAGCAAGGCTTGTTCCTTTTGTATCTTCATATTTTGTTTCTTTGATAACTGTACCTAATTGTCTGGACATTCAGCTAAATGGCCTGTAATTTCTCACAACTCCCCAAGATAAATGTGACATTGACTACCTTCCTATCTGCTGACACTATTTAGATGGCAAGTACTATTGTTACGTGATAATTTCACATCTGTAATAATATATATTATCCGTATCATATGTGTATCATCAAACTTATTCTGTACCTCAGTTTGCTTTAGTTATTCTACTTTTGCTTTCAGCAGGCATCCTTTGGCTTGTATAAAGGAATATGTTTAAACATTTAGAATAATTCCTGATTTTTATCATAAAATTGATGCCATGTGTCAGACAAATTCTTGATACAGAAAACTGCAGCTGCTGTATTTAGATTGTGTCATTGGGTGTTAAAGTATACTATTCCTAAAATAATGAATGTAACTGGTTATATTAATATTATAAGCTCAAATCAGGGAATAGAGCTACCGTGTTTCTCCAACAATACGCCCCCCCCAAATAGGAAGACCCAGCATGTTTTCTAGGCATGAAATGAAATGAAATGAAATTAAGCCCCTCCCCCCAAATTTAGGCCTAGTTTAAAACATGTGAAATTGGGGGAGGTGGGGGGGAACTTGCCTTTAACATTGCCCCATGGGCAGCCACGCTTCATCACCAGCCACTCTTAATGGCCAATCATGGCCGAGTCCGGAGTGCTTCCTATCCCTATCTTTGCTGAAGACCCGGGTATGGTGCTGGTGGCAGGCCAGGTCAGCAGGTGGGTGGCGGTGCGTGGATGTCGGCCTTGGCAGGACACTTTAAATCGCGAGACCTTCAGCGCCTGCTGCTGCTGCTTCCTCCACTGCTCTTGCTTTTCCTTCGCATTCCTCCACTGGCAGCATTTCAACTGCTTCTCGGGTGGGGGAGCTGCCTCCATAGCTTCCACAGTTCCTGCCGGCACTGGCACGAGAACAGCAGCAGTGCCGGCGGAACGTGGAAGCGTTTCTGCTGCTTCTCAGGCAGGGAACCGCCTCTGTGGTTTCCACAGTTCCTGCTGGCACGAGAATAGTGGCAGCACTGGCGGAAACGTGGAAGTCACAGAGGCAGCTTCCCCTCACAAGAAGCAGCATAAATGCTTCCATGTTTCCACCGGCACTGCCGCTGTTCTCATGCTGGCAGGAACTGTGGAAGCCACACAGGCGGTTTCCCGGCACGAGAAGCAGCAAAAATGCTTCCACGTTTCTGCCGGTGCTGCCGCTGTTCTCTCGCCAGCGCCGGTGGGAACTGTGGAAGCCACACAGGAGGCTTCCCCGCACGAGAAGTAGTTGAAATGCTGCCGGTGGAGGAATGCGAAGGAAAAGCAAGAGTGGCGAAAGAAGCAGCATCAGCTGATGCCGAAAGTCTTGCAATTTAAAGTGCCCTGCCAAGTTATATTAAACATACAGAACTCATAGAAGAATTTCAAATGTATTAAGATTGAAATAAAAGTTAAGGCCACATCCACACCGCTGCCCCCATCCACTGACCCGGGAGGCGGGGAGAAATTAATTCACCCCTGAAAAGACGTCCTAGCCATTTTTTCGGGGCTCAAAAAAAAAATAAGACCCGGCCTTATTTTATGAGAAACACAGTACTTACAAAATAGTTCTGTTTTTGCATTATTAATACTATATATTAACATTTGTAAATTCTTATGGTAGATTTTGAAGCTTTACTTCCTACTGCAGCCCCGTGGCAAAGAACTCCACATAAACTGAAAATTAGAAGAAAAACTTCAAATAGGGGAACTTTGATACTTTAACTTTCAAATTTAAAATATTCTGATATGCACCTTTGAATCTAATATGCAGAATGAAACTTCATTATCCAGCCAAACTCAAACTTTTCCAAATGTTTTGACACAGTTAACACAGTGGTGGGATTCAAAAAAAATTACTACTGGTTCTGTGGGCGTGGCTTGGTGGGCGTGGCTTGGTGGGCATGGCAGGGGAAGGATACTATAAAATCTCCAGTCAGAGGTAGTATTTGCCAGTTCTCCAAACTACTCAAAATTTCCGCTACCGGTTCTCCAGAACTGATCAGAACCTGCTGAATACTACCTCTGAGTTATCAATAGTTTATCAAAAAAGGCATTTCAAGATTAATTGAAGAAAATGCACATTTCAGAATGTTTTGATATGTTTTATCTTTATACTGCTTTGCTCTAGAGATGTTTTGCTTTTGCTTTCTCTATATTTATAGCTGGGATCCAGAGCAGGGGTGGGATTCAATTTTTTTAACAACCGGTTCTGTGGGCGTGGTTTAGTTGGTGGGTATGGCCAACTCAACATCACTCACATTGAGGCACGCATCTCCTTGCCTGGCCTCTCTGACTGTGGGGATGCTGCAACAGTCGTAAGTGTGAAAAATGGTCATAAGTCACTTTTTTCAGTGCCATTGTAACTTTGAATGGTCACTCGACACAAGCAAAGTACCAGCGAAGGAGGAAAAAAAACCTCCAAAGACGTTCCTGAGACAGGAAGTCTAGTCCTGCAAAAAATGTAATGAGGGTTAATGGACAGGCACTTTCTGTAAGCAACACCAGAATGTTTCCTTCCTGCCTTCCTTACAGGATTAGGCCAATAATTTCTTCTAACAACTGGTTCTCCGAACTGCTTAGAATGTTAACAACTGATTCTAGTGAATAGGTGCGAACCTGTAGAATCCCACCCCTGGTCCAGAGGTGTTACTCAGCAGGTTCTGACCAATTCTGGAGAACCAGTAGTGAAAATGTTGAGTAGTTTGGAGAATCGGCAAATACCACTTCTGACTGGAGATTTTACAATATCCTTCCTCTGCCACACCCACCAAGCCATGCCCACAGAACCAATAGTAAAAAAAAAATGAATCTCCCACTACTGGGGTCATGTTAATTGCAGAAGTGAAAAAACAATCAGTCCCAGAATTCTAGTGTCCTCCTTCAATTCTTCCCTAAATTTAGAGCTTCTTGCTATCACCTAACCCAATATCTGATTATCAAGAATGTATTCTGTCAATTAAGTATGCAGTAGTTGCTAGCACATTCTGTTTTTTTTCTTTTAGGAAGTTCATTTCCAATCTGAACTAGAACATAAGAGTAGGCCAAGGCCCAACATAATTAAATACTTTTGTTTCTCACAGTGACTATCCAGATGTCTCTGATATACCTATTTCCTGCCTTTGTTCCCCTGGAACTGGATTTTGGAATCTAGACTAATAGCCTTTCATAGACCTATCCCTTGCTGTGGTCATGTCTACTAAAACAAAGATGCACACTTGGCTGAAGCAAATTCATAGTGTTGTAAGAGCACTACTTGATTAATCAGGAATTAGTGGGAGACTGTTTTGTTTCTGATTCTATTACATTTGTCAGCTACCTTTAGTATTATTGGCCACGGTTTCTTTCTGAATTAGAGGTACTGTTTTTCAGAGATTCCATACCCTCCTCAGCAGGAATTTCCAGTTTCCATTTTCAGCACATTATACTTATCTGCAGACCCCACATTGACAAACTGTAGGTTTCCAAGTGCAACTTACAGTTCTGGGTTTGATCTATAAAGTCCTCATGTATATGCAGACCCAAACTGGACCTGTTTGAAAGAGTTGATACCATAGAAACACAAATAACATTCCCTGACACCATAGTAGCATCCCTGGATGCTTTAAAAGAAAGATTATCCAACCTTGAAAAAAAAAAGACACAACGCAAAAACCTGAACATCCAATAGTTACAAACCACATCTCTATCCAACAACCACAACCCAATCCACAAAAAAACATAAATCAGACAAATAATGATATCCCAATCCCCATCAGAGAAGCTGTTGAGCGCGAACGGAAACGTCCAAACACCATCTTATTTGGTCTAGAGGACATCAATGACAATGATGACATCACAAATGTCCGAAACATCATCAGTGATTATCAAGCATCAACCATCTCCCCTGATGAAATACTTGACATTTCCCACATTGGCCAAGAGCTCAAAAACAGAGACGGCTCTGTGGCCCCACACTTCTGCAGGGTCATTTGCAAAAATGAATCAAGCAAATGTAAATTCATTTATACTATAAATTCACTTGCGAAAAGCAACACCAACCATAAGAACCTCCGTTCTCGCCCTGACCTAACCAAACAGCAATGCGCCCACTTCCTTGTATTCTGCACAGAACTCAAAAAATGTCTAGAAATAGAAGGACCTGTACATTGACTACTGTGCTGACTGTATCAAAAGTAAATCACACAACCCGCAACTCAGCTTTAACCTTCAACCACAACCCTACTTCAACCAATCCACCATCACCCAAGACTAGGCACGCACGCCCCTAACTACCTCTATTCCAACTATAGCTGGTCTTAAATGCAAGCTACTCAATGCAAGAAGCCTTGTGAATAAAATATCTGAATTTCTCCTCTTACTAAATATGACTAAATTCGACATCATATTTGTCTGTGAAACATGGCTCAACGCATCTCTCCCTGACTCCATTACCACAGTAAGAGACTATCATGTTTACCGATCAGATTGTGAAATTCGTAGAGGAGGTGGTGTTGCTATCTTCTATAAAAAGTCCTTACATCTAAAAAACATCCAAGTTATCCAGGAGCTTGCTCTTCCTGAGACCATCATCTGTGAACTATCCTTAAATATCACATTTTGATTCTTACTATGTTACAAAGCATCTGATTATGACATCGAACATGTAAACAAGCTAAATTCACTACTAACATGGGCAACTTCCTGCCCACACACTTTTATCTTTCTTGGTGACTTCAATCTACCTCATATTAACTGGATCCTAAACGAATGTACAACTGAACCCATACATGCAACCTTCTACAATGCTGTTACAAATCTTGGACTGGAAGAACTAGTAACCAACAATACTAAGCTTAACAACTGCCTCGATCTTATCTTCTGCAATAGTTTGAATTTAACTTATGGAATACAAACTAAAGAACCCTTTTCCAACAGTGACCACAATATGATTGACTTTTGTCTCAACATACGCCCACACAAAAATCATCACAATGACATAATCCCCAATTATAAGTTCAAAAAAGGCAACTATGATCTTATAGACAACGATCTCTCATCCCTTGATTGGCAATCTCTATTCACTGGATGCAATACTGTTGAAGACCATTACAACATATTTTTACTTGAAGTCAAAAGAGTCATCAAACTATATGTACCAATAACAACTCCCAAAACAAAAAAAAACAGATTACCCATAACAATAAAGAAATTTCAATCCAAAAAGAGATCACTCTGGCAGAAAAACAAATCTGGTCACGTTGCCAACTTCAAAAGCCGATACAAAAATTTATGCCACCAGATAAGGACTGAATGCACCAATTATCACATTAAACAAGAGGAAAACTTTCTACGCACCAATTCCACCCGCGCTTTTTACAATTTTGTAAACAACAAACTAAAAGACTCAAGGTCCATTCCACCCCTGATAGGACCTAAAGGTAAAGACTGCAACGACGACACCATTAAAGCCAACCTCTTTAACACATTCTTTGGCTCAGTATTTGTAAACAACAATGGATCATGCCCAGTATTTCCTAGCCGAACCACAGAAAATTACAATGATCTAATACATACCGATTTTACAGAAGACAATGTTTGAAAAAGCACTACACAATCTAAAACCATCTCTATCTATTGGACCGAACGGAATATGTGCCTACTTCTTTAAAAAGATATCCACTGCCTTAGCAGAACCTCTAAGCATAATCTTTGAAAAAATCTTTCAGGACCAGCTCCTTGCCTAACCTATGGTCACAAGCCACAGTCATCTCCATCTTC
The DNA here is from genome assembly GCA_023653725.1 of Bungarus multicinctus. Classification (NCBI taxonomy): domain Eukaryota; kingdom Metazoa; phylum Chordata; class Lepidosauria; order Squamata; family Elapidae; genus Bungarus; species Bungarus multicinctus. The sequence goes on from CM042851.1 coordinate 5,202,035, forward strand.
AAAAAGGGAGACCCCAGCCTAGTTGAAAATTACAGACAAATCTCCTTATGCTGCATCACCTGTAAAGTCATGGAATCAATTATTAACCAATCCATTATTCTCCACTTAGAGACAAACAACCTACTCTCTAATAAACAATTTGGTTTCAGAAGAAAACTATCCTGTAATCTGCAACTCTCACAGTGCAAAAACATATGGACTACACAACTCGATCAGGGCAAAACAATAGATACAATCTACATAGACTTCTGTAAAGCCTTTGATTCAGTGGTACATGACAAACTACCCCTAAAACTAAAATCTTATGGTATCTCTGGACAACTGTATAACTGGATAGCATTCCTGTCAAACAGACAACAAATGGTCAAAATTGGGAGTGTCCTATCAAATTCTGTACCTGTCAGTAGTGGTGTCCCCCAAGACAGTGTTCTAGGACCAACTCTCTTCATACTCTACATAAATGACCTCTGTGATCATATTAAGAGCAACTGCGTTCTCTTCGTTGATGATGTAAAGCTGTTCAATACCACAGACAACACTACTACCCTTCAAAAAGATTTTGACTATGTATCAGAATGGTCAAACAAATGGCAACTTCAAATCTCAACAAATAAATGCTCTGTCTTACATATTGGCAAAAAAAATCAGAAAATAAAATAGAAGCTGAACAGTCAAGACCTTGTCGATGATCCAAGCTCTGTAAAGAACCTTGGAATACTCATCTCCAATGATCTAAATGCTAAAGCCCACTGTAACTACATAGCCAAAAAGGCATTAAGAGTTGTTAACCTAATCCTACATAGCTTTTTCTCTGGTAATATCACACTACTAACCAGAGCATACAAAAATTTGCTAGACTAATACTCGAATACAGCTCATCAGTCTGGAACCCACATTACGTATCTGATATTAGTACAGTTGAGACAGTACAGAAATATTTCACAAGAAGAGTTCTCCACTCCTTTACTCATTGTAGAATACCTTATGCCACCCGACTCGAAATTCTAGACCTAGAAAACCTTGAATTACACCGTCTTCGGTCTGATCTAAGTATGGTATATAAAATCATACATTGCAATGACTTACCTGTCAATGAATACTTCAGCTTCAATCATAACAACACAAGAGCAAACAATAGATACAAACTCAAGGTTAACCGCACCAAACTTGATTGCAGGAAATACGACTTCAGCAACAGAATGGTCAATGTCTGGAATACTCTACCTGACTCTGTGATTTCTTCCCCAAACCCCAAAAACTTTAACCTTAGACTGTCTACTATTGACCTCATCCCTTTCCTAAGAGGTCTAGGGACGTGCATAAGTGCACCAATGTGCCTACCATCCCTGTCCTATTGCTTATTTTATTTTTCTTACATGTACCCATTTCATGTATTCATAACTATGTATATACTTATACCTATTATCCTGTAAGCGATTGACAAATCAAATGAATAAATAAAAATAAAATATGGCTTGGCATTACAATGTCTTCAGAACCACCTTTATTACTGTGTCTTCAGCCCAGCAGGATTGGGTCACAGTTCTTTTGAATCTGGAAGCAATTAACACACAGTATGAGTACATAAAGGCAGCATAAGAATAACATAACATAATGACATGACTGTAATCAAGGGTATCTTAGATTAATGAAGAATGACAGACCTCTTCTAAACCAGCAAACATGCAGCACTTTCCCAGTTAAATTTGCATCAAAGTTCTATTACGTTAGATTTTTTTATATTTATAGAGAAAAATCTATAGTATACTCTTTCTGTTAAATTCTTTGAGAAGTCCAATATTCCTTAAAAATTTTCTGATGTATTAATTTATAATTCAGTTTTAAATTTGCTTCTTTTCAAATGTAAGCAATAGGTTGGACCAGAGGCTACTGCCAAGTGGGTGGTCAACCAGATCAGTATAATGACACTAAATCTTGCTTGTTTAAAACTATTGTTTTCCTCACTGTTTTGCAAAACTGAAACAGTGAAAGAATGGAGAAAGTATTGTTAAGGTTAGCACAAAGGTTAAGAAATTGATCTCAACTCTAGAAGAGTTCCAATAATTCCAATGAGAAAAAAGCCAACAAAATGAATAAAGGTAAAGGTTCCTCTCGTACATACGTGCTAGTCATTTTCGGCTCTATTGCATCTCTGTTACAAATCCAAAGAGCCAGCGCTGTTTGAAGATGTCTCCGTGGTCATGTGACCAGCATGACTAAATGCTGATGGTGCACAGAACACTGCTACCTTCCCACCAAAGTGGTCCCTATTTTTCTACTTGCATTTTTACATACTTTCGAACTGTAGGTTGGCAGAAGTAATGGGAACTCAAATTACAAAATGAAAAAGTTACAAAATGAATATGGCTTCACAAAAAGCTTGGTACAAAAACACAGAAGGTTGAAAGAGACATAGGTCACCGTGGAAGATATAAAGCTGAAACTGTACTGAGTTTGTTGAAAACAATAGAAAGCTCTTCATCATATATGTTCAAGAGGAAAGAATCTTTGCATCAGCAGTTCAACTAAGCAAGAAAAATGCTGAGAAGAACAAGATAAAAGATAAAAGTTCTCAGTTCCTGTTTTGGTTCAGGGTGCTTTTGCTTAGCCATCAGCCTTACTTACTAACCTTTTGTTGCTGCCATACAAATGGCACTCTCCATTGACCCAGCCACTGCTCCCTCCAGCTGGTTTAGAAGCCCTGTGCTTCAAAATTGTGTGCCATTGTCCCCATCCTGATTCACTGCTCTCTGCATTTACTTTTCTAAGTGAAGAAATATAAACGGGGAGTGGAAGGCCTGGCCACCCTGTGAGAAGAGTAGAGATGTCACACCTCAAATCAACCAGGGAAAATGCAGGGATGTTGGCAAGGCATGGTATAAATTAGAGCAAGAGTGTCAAACTCAATTTCATTGAAGGACGCATCAGGGTTGTGTCAGAGGGCCGGGGGGGGGGGCATGGCAATGGTGGGCATGGCAACGGTGGGCATGACACGGAACTCATATCGGGGGCACCTGTGGTGGCCAAGTGCTAAGGCAGGACTTCCCTGAGACCCTCCTTCACTCTCATTATAATCTATCTTCCTTCCTTCCGTCCTTCCTTCTTTTTGCTTCCCTCTTCATTCTTCTTTCTTCTTCCTTCACCTTTTTCCTTATTGTTCCTTCCTCGCTCTTTTCTCATCTTTCCTACTTTTTCTTTGTTTTTTTTCTTCTTTTCCTTTCTGCTTTCCCGACCCTTCTTGCAGGCTCAAATGCAAAAGGGGAAACATTTCTCCTTTTCTTTTGTTTTTAGTTTGTTTTGATAGCCCTCTGTCAGTGAAAATGGAGCCCAGGGGCTGCATCTGATCCCCGCCACTTTGTTTTTGGCATGGACAGCTCCTGCAACCCCCTGCAAGAGAAAATGGAGTCCGGGGGGTGGGGTTATGCATGGCCCCGCTGAGCTCTGTTTTTCCTGGCAAAGGCACTACAGGCCAGTCCTTTGCTGTTTCCAGGCCAGCCCACGGGCCAGATCTAAACATCCTAAGAGCTGGATGCAGCCCGCAGACCTTGAGTTTGACACCCCTGAATTAGAGGATACTTTGATTAGTAGGTTCACTTGTCCAAAAGTTCTTATAAGGATACTTCATTACAAAATGAATTCATTTGGTTTTCCACGTTGAGAAGATTGGAATCTACAGTCTACATGGCTACTTCAAACATTTTTATTTGAACATCTTTGTCTGTCTTTTCAAATGTTATTACATATATTTACTTGAGAGCAAAATTTTACACTTTTGTAAAAATATGAGATGTGAAACTCAGGTCCTTTAGGAAACTATTTGTATTTTGCCAAAACAAGGGATATACTACATTTCTGATTTCAAAGATCTAGCCATCCAATTAGAAAGTTGTCTAATGGCTACAGCTATTTTCTTAGTAAAACTAAACCTGTATGATGAAGTATCTGAATTTTAACTGAACAATTTTTTTAATGGAAGAACTCCTGACCTGAGTATTTATTGAGAAAAGAAAATATCTGCTCTGTCTCAATCAGACTTTCTAGAACATGATCAACTGGGGGAAAAAGCTGACGTGGTCCCATCTTCAAAAAAAAGAGGGGGGAATAGACCCAGGAAACTATAGACCAATCAGCCTAACATCAATACCCAGGAAAACACTGAAAAAAATAATAAAAAATAGATCTGCCAACATCTAGAAACTAGTAAAGTAATAACTAGCAGTCAGCACAGGTTTGTTAAAAACAGATCATGTCAAACCAATCTTATTTCATTCTTCAACATAATGACTAAATTAGTAGACAAGCTAAATACTGTGGATATAATATATTTAGACTTCAGCAAAGCATTCAACAAAATAGACCACAACCTACTTCTTGGTAAGCTAAAAAAAGTGGGATAGATAGCATCACCATCAGATGGATTCATAACTGGTTGACAAACCGTACTCAATGAGTAGTCCTTAATGGGTCTATGTCTACATAGAGGGAAGTAAGCTGTGGTTCTTAGGCACAGTACTCTTCAATATCTTCATAAACAAGTTAGATGAGGGAATAGAAGGAGAACTTACCAAATTTGCAGATGATACTAAGCTGGCAGGAATAGCTAACACCCTAGAACAGGGGTCGCCAACCTTTTGGACCTCAGGGACCACCAAACTCATAATTTTAGATCCCAGGGACCACTAACCAGTTCTGTGGGCATGGCCTAATTTGTGGGTGTGGCTTGGTAGGCATGGCTTGTATGTAAATATTATATTTATATAAATATTGAATTTTTTATTTAAAAAAGAGCGACTTTTACCCAAAATCAGGCAAAACAGACAGGCAGATTGAGTTGCTCACAGAATCATAGATTCATTCAGAAATTTATTTATCTGTCATTGGCTAGCTCAGTCTGTAAATAAAATTTGCTTGCAAGCAAACTCATAAAATTTGCTAGCAAGCAAACTCACAAAATTAACTCACAACACACCATGCATGTAAATATTGAATTTTTTATTTAAAAAAAGGCAACTTTTACCCAAAATCAGACAAAGCAGGCAGATTGAGTTGCTCACAGAATCATTCAGTGATCTATTTATCTGCCATCGGCTAGCTCAGTCTTTCAAATTTACTTGCCGTGAGTCTGCACTGAATTTGCTTGTAAGCAAACCTTCAGTCCTAAGGGAAGTTTGGCTGTGCTTAGAAGCAGAGCCGAAGATCTAAAGACTAGCTAGAAAGCAAGAAATCCAACCATTTTCTGCTTCCTAGTTAATGTAAATCTCCCGGCACAGCAGAACAGATGATGGTCGGAAAAAGGAAAAATAGAAATTTAGCAGGCAAGTTTGTCAGGTAAGGAGTGAGTGGACGGGGAGGGCTCCCGTGGGCCATGTGGATGGTGCAGCCTTGTGTTTCTGTGCAGCCTGGATTAATTGCTTTGAAGGGGTGTTCTGGGGGTGAGATTTCTATGCGGCCCACCAAAATTTTCTCACGGCCCACCAGTTGGTGACCGCTGCTATAAAGCCTTAATAAGACGACACCTAGAATACTGCATCCAGTTTTGGTCACCACACTATAAAAAGATGTTGAGACTCTAAAAAAAATGCAGAGAGGGCCAACCAGGATGATTAGGGCACTGGAGACTAAAGCATATGAAGAACGGTTACAGGAACTGGGCTTGGCTAGTCCAGTGAAGAGAAGGACCAGGGTCTTCCAATATTTGAGGGCTGCCACAGAGAGGAAGAGGTCAAGCTATTTTCCAAGGCACCTGAAGGCCAGACAAAGAATAATAGATGGAAACTGATCAAGGAGGGATTCAACCTAGAAATAAGGAGACATTTTCTGACAGTGAGAACAATTTTCCCCCAAGCAATCATCGTTTCTTTAACTTGTTCTTCCTCTAATTTAAATTCTAGTAAATGTCCATAGAGTTCTTTAATTACCTTTTCATCAGTACCTATCAAAATTTTGTCTAAATCAGTCAACTTATCATAGAAGCCTTCTGTTTTAAAATCTTTTATCAAATCTAGATTGTATTTGTACATATTAAAACCAATTCATCTTTATACCTTGTTCTTCCAATGCTTGCATAGATTTAAGTTCACCCTTTTTATTCAATATCTCACCATAGCTAACTGTTCCTTTTTATATGTTATTGAATAAGAAAAAACTTCGATAGTAGATAACCATAATGGAATTTTTAAATAATATTGCTTTTTTATCTTCTCCCAGTTTAAAAACAATGCCTCTCAAAAATAATGTCTTCTAAAATACCCCTGCATTTTAGTTCCCTTATACCAGAGGAAGGCATGCCATCCCAACAGCAAGTCATGTCCTTCTAAGGTCAATTATCTACTGTTCCTTAATGTTATCCATTCCTTTACCAACATCAAGCTTGTCACCTGATAATACAATTCCCAATTGGGCAAAGTGAATCCTCCTCTTATTCTTGCATCTTGTAACAGTTTAAGTTTTATTCTCACTTTTTTACCCTGCCAAATGTATTTTAACACTATTTTATTTAGATCTTCAAAAAACTCTTTCCCTGTTCTAATTGGAATTGTCTGGAATAAATATAAAATTCTAGGCAATACAATCATCTTAATTGTAGATATTCTCCCAATCAATGATAAATGCAAATTTTCCCATTTTATCAAATCTGTCACAATCTGTTGTTTGAGTTTAAGATAATTATCCTCTTTCAGTGTACTGCATCTTGCTGTTATATATATCCCTAAATATTTAACCTTATTTGTGACCTGGATTTCTAAAACTTCCTCCAACTCTTTCTTTCATCTTACTAATATATTCTTTGTTAACATCTTTGTTTTATCTTTCTTTATTTTCAAACTTGCTACTCTTCCGTACTCTACTATCTTTTCTATTAATTTAGATGCTGTTTCCAGTGGATCTTCTAATATAAATACCAGATCATCAACAAAGGCTTGCAATTTATACTCTTCCTTTTTAATTTTCATTCCTTTTATTTCTTTTTCTTCTCTAATGTTCCTATTCAATACTTCCAATGTTAAGACAAAAACAAAGGTGACAGTGGACAACCTTGTCTGGTCCCTTTTCTTATATCTATAGAATCTGTAAACTCTCCATTTATCAAAACCTTTGCAGTTTGCTTATGATATTGTATATTGTTTCTATGGCTTGAATAATTTTTTTACCAAAGCCCACTTGTTCCAACTGTAATAACATAAATCTCCAACGCACATTATCAAAGGCTTTCTGTGCATCTAGAAACATCAACGCTATTTGCTTTTCCGGATGTGCCTCATAATATTCCAAAGTGTTCAGCGTTATTCTCATATTATCTCTTTGCCAGAATCCATCTTTATCAGAATGAATAAAGTTATTTAAATATCTTTTCAGTCTTTCTGCCAAAATTGAAGCAAAAATTATATAGTCTGAATTTAGTAGGGATATAGGTCTATAATTTTTAACTTGCTGTGGGTCTGTGTCCCCCTTTGGTACAAATGTAACATATGCTTCTGACTATGTTTTGGGTATTCTCTTCTTTGACATACCTTCATTCATAACTTCTAGTAATTGAAGATTCAGCATTTCCTGAAATGTCTTATAAAATTCCACCGGCAATCCATCAGGACCTGGGCCTTTTCCAGGGTTCTGTTTTTTTAAAGCTTCTCTTAATTCCATCATCGTTATACTCCCTTCTAGCATTATTTCAATGTCTTTGGGCATCTGGAGTAATTCTCTTCCTGTAGATATTGCTTAATTCTTTCTTCTTGAACATTCTCTTGATGTTATAATTTTCCATAATAATCTTGTATAATTTTTTTCTTCTCCGCATTTCCATAGCAGACATGTCCTTGTTCATCTGTTAGTTGACTTATCCTTCTTGATTTTCTTTCCTTTCTCAACTTACAAGCTAACCATCAGCCTGGTTTGTTTGCATCTTCAAAATAATTATGTATAGCATTTTTAATTTTTTGTGCAAATTCCTCTTTTTCCATTAATCCAATTTTATGTTTAGTTATGTCCATTTTAATTTTAATGTCTTTTTTTGTGGAAATTTTTGTAACTCTCTTTCCAGTCTCTTATAGTCGTCTTCCAGTGTTTTGAAAGGTTTTTTCGGTTTTCTGTTTCTTTTTCTTGTATATTCTATTATCATACCTCATGTGTAGGTGTCAGATCCATGTATCTGTCATTTCTTCAGTGGAAGAAGAAAAGGGGTGGGGAACTGATAAAAAAATCCTTTCTTGATGTAACCTGAATATATTTAACCTTATATCGAATTTGTATACCCACACATGATACAATGGAGGGAGGGAAGCCAGATGGCCAGAACCTAACACCTCTGAGAGGCACAGCCAGGAGATGAGAAGACCACAAAAAACTCCACAGTGAAGTGCTCTGGGCAATCTCCAAAAAACAGTCGGTTTCTGAAAAGGGGGTGGGGGAAAGATCCTTTCTTACAGAGGGGCTGGGAGGAGAATTAACATATTGGCTTTTGTTTCCCTAAATAAACATTGAGAGAAGGGGAGGGGTTCTAAACTCCCTTATCTATCACTGTATGCCTGAGGGACCTCAGACGCTGCTTTGAACTCCTACATGAATTGTCTCATCTCAATAAAGGATTCCTTTTGATACGTTTGGTTCTCAGAAGTTCATTCTTATTGATTGAATGGGAAAAAGTTCTGTAGCCTGACATAAAGCAGAGTCTGCAATAGAGGTCAACCCGGAGAGGAAATTTTTTTTGAAAACCTTTCACTCTACCGAGGGGACCCTGCAAGAGAAGAAAAATGTCTGAATACAGCAAGGAGCAAGGGGAAGCCGAATGCTGGGGAGAAACGTCAACAATTACCCAGTCAGATACTGACTCGATGCGTCCCACCGAAGACAGCAAGGCTGCTTGTGAAACCTCCACCAAGTCCCAGTGGTCTATAGGTGTAGGAAAGAGAGACACCTGGGATGGAAGAACCAGGGGAGTAACCTTCACCCGAGGAAATCGTAAACCCAGATAGAAATTGGAGCTAGAGGCCCTATCAAATCAGGAAGAATGGAACAAGGAGCCACCGGCCGACAATCGAATGAGACGGTACATAAATCGCCTAGTGAGGGAAGCCCTGGAGAACCTCGACATGGGGGATGCACAAAGACAACAACGCAGGAGAGCGAGGGAACCAGAAAATGAGAGAACCTGAGCTTCCACCCCAGATCCAGCAGTGATTGAGCGGGAAGAGGGACAAGCTGAAGAACCAGCAGCCACACCAGGTACCCAACCTTTAAATGCCCCAGATCAGGGAACAAACCCTGGCCAACCTAGAAACATACAACTACAGAGGAAGACCCCGCCTTTGGGGGTAAAATTTGATGGAGACCCCCAGAAACTGGGATTTTTCCTGGCACAAGTGCTCACCTACATGCAAGAATATGGGAGGGATTTCCCAACCCAAGGGTCCCGAGTATGAGTTGTCACCCTGGCTCTTGAAGGGGCAGCAGCCAGATGGATGGTGATGCTCCATAATGTCAACACCCCAGAATTAAGAAACCTAGATCGCTTTATGACAGCCCTATGCCACCACTTCGAGGACCCACTTGCTGATAGAAAAGCCTGCAACCGCATTACAGTCATGAAACAAGGCCGTCGCCCAGTAGCAGAATACACCAAGGAATTTCGTGACCTGGCCGGCCGGGTAGATTGGCCAGAGAATATCCTAGTCTGTTGGTTCAAAGATGGACTAAATGATGATCTATGCGCTGCCTGCCTGCCCTGTGGGGCCCCAAACCTCTTGCATGAATGGTACATGATGGCAGAGGAGGCAGAAATAGACATGATTCAAAACCGGTACCGCCCCGCTAAGTTTTGGAAAAGATCCCCACCCCTGGGGAAATGGAAAGTTTTCAAACCCCAATCCACCATGACTCCAAGAACGTCTGGTTGCTTTAAGTGTGGAAAGGAGGGACACCACGCAACAGAATGCCGCTCGAAGACCCCTACCAGAAAGCTAGACCACCCATCTGGAGGGAAATCCGGAACATCCAGCCCTTGAGGAAAGAAGACTGGCCTAAGAGACCAAGTAGATGTGGGATTCCAATCCCCCCCCACCAATTCTGAGGAAGAATCCCAAATGCTCCGAGGGGACCTGAGCCAGTCCGAAAGTGATCCGGAGGACAACCCGCTGGTAAGCAATCCAATTGAACGAATCACCCTACCTCTGAGACTGTTTATCCCCAGCCGAGGGAAGGGGGAGGAAGTTGCAGCGTTGCTGGATTCAGGATGCACCCGATGCCTAATAAACCCCTCCCTTACAGATAAATTGGGAATCCAACTGAAAGAAATGGAAAATCCCATCATTTTCTGCCAATTAGATGGAACTATAGCAGGGGGGAGCCAGCCAGGTTTACCACAGAACCCTTGAAAATAAGACTAGGAAATCACAGGGAGATGCTCACATTCATTGTAGACCCAGGAATGGAAGTGCCGCTAGTCCTAGGTCTCACATGGCTATAGAAATGGAATCCAAAAATAAATTGGAGGAAAGGAACCGTACAATTCCAGAGAGAAGTAATATTTGCAAAAAGCTCAGATAAAGAAAGGGAAAGAAAGGGAAAGAGAACAGAGAATCAGCCATGACCGGACAGTCGGTCAAACCCATTAACATCCCCAATGAGTACCAGGATCTAGCCCAAGCACTCAGTGAGGAAGCTTGTGATGAACTCCCACCCCATCAAGCCACAGACTGCGCTATCGAAATCCTACCAGGAGCTAAACTCACAAAACCACAAATGTACTGCATGTCTCCCAGAGAACTGAAAGAACTCAGAGCATTTATCAATAAAAACTTAAAAAGGGGTTTCATCGAGCCCGCCCGACCAAAAATAGCCGCCCCAGTGTTATTCCGTGAAAAGAAAGATGGCTTCAGTCGTCTCTGCATTAATTATAAAAAATTGAACGCAATTTGCATAGAGAATATGTATCCACTCCCCCTGTCAGATCCGTGTATCTGTCATTTCTTCAGAGGAAGAAGAAAAGGGGGGAGGGGAACTGATAAACAAATCCTTTCTTGATGTAACCTGAATATATTTAACCTTGTATCGAATTTGCACACCCATACATGATACAATGGGGGGAGAGAAGCCAGATGGCCAGAACCTAACACCTCGGAGCGGCACAGCCAGGAGATGAGAGGAGCATAAAACTCCACAGTGAAGTGCTCTGGGAAATTTCCAAAAACAGTCCGTTCTAAAAAGGGGGTGGGGTGGGAAGTTAGGTACGTCTTGGGAAAGGTACGTGAGAAAAAACCCTCCTAAAGGGGAAGGATCCCCTCCCAGAGGGGCTGGGAGGGGAATTAACATATTGGCTTTTGTTTCCCTAAATAAACATTGAAATGGAGGGGGGAGATTCTAAACTCCCTTATCTATCACTGTATGCCTGAGGGACCTCAGACGCTGCTTTGAATTCCTACCTGAACTGTCTCATCTCAATAAAGGATTCCTTTTGATACACTTGGTTCTCAGAAGTTCATTCTTATTGTTTGAATGGGAAAAAGTTCTGTAGCCTGACAACCCCTCATGAAGGACATGTTAGCCCACCTCTCGAAAGGAAAAAATTTTTCAAAATTAGACCTATGGGAGGCATATTACCGCATCAGAATAAAGGAAGGGGATGAGTGGAAGACAGCTTTTAACACACCATTGGGATGCTACCAATTAAAAGTGCTCCCTTTTGGACTGCAAGGAGCGTCTGCAGTATTTATGTTTGTGTTTGATCAATGAAACCCTTCATGAATTTTTATATAAAGGGGTTTTAGTGTATCTTGATGATATTTTAATCTACACAGGAACGATGGAAGAACACATCAAGCTACTCTGTGCAGTCCTCACAAATCTCTTAGATGCTAAACTATATGCAAAACTCTCCAAATGTGAGTTCCACCAAGAGAAAATTGACTATTTGGAGTATAGAATATCCCATGAGGGAATAGAGATGGACCCACAAAAAGTAAAAGCTGTATTGGACTGGGATCCCCCGCACACGCGCAAACAATTGCGAAGCTTCCTGAGGTTTGCAAACTTTTATCGCCAATTCATTCCAACTTTTGCAAACATTGCCCTCCCTATCACGAACTTGCTAAAAACGAAGGTGGGGGGAGAGGACCCCAAACCTAGGCAACCCCTTATATGGACAATGGAATGCCAAACAGCATTCGAGAAACTCAAACATCTGTTCGCAGCAGAACCGGTCCTTAAGCAGCTAGATCCCGAACAACCTTTTGTCATCCAAGCAGACGCTAGTGATGTTGCAGTTGAGGCAGTCCTCCTCCAAAAGAATGGAAGTGGACAATTACAACCATGCGCTTATACATCCAAGAAACTGACGGAAACCGAGCAAAGATGGGCCATATGGGTGAAAGAGGCATATGCTGTGCGGTGGGCAATGCTCACATGGAGACATTTCCTGGAAGGAAACCAAATCCCCTTTGAAGTATGGACTGGTCACAAAAATCTGGAAGCTCTGAGAAATCCAGAGAAACTCTCCAAAAAACAAGCAAGATGGGCTCAATCTTTTGAATGTTTTAATTTAACTCTCAAATATTTTCCTGGGAGAAAGAATTTCTTAGCAGATGCGCTGTCCAGGAAACTCCAATACAACAGCAAAAAGATTGAGGTTATAAAACTGATGATCCAACCGACCCAACTAACAGCCAAGGTAATCACTCGGGCACAAAAGAAAAAAAAATCATCCCTGACTGAAGACACAACGACGTCAATATTTAAGGAGGCACTACTTAAGGATGACTGGTTCCAGGCTAACAGAAACACTTGCTTACTCAAAGATGGACTGTCTTGGGTAGAAAACAAGCTTTATGTCCCTGCAAGCCAGAGAATGAAATGCTGCCACGACTCCAAAATAGCAGGACACTTTGGGTTTGTAAAAACCCTGCACCTCATCAAAAGACAATTTTGGTGGCCCTCCCTCAAAAAGGACATTGAAAACTATGTTGCGAGCTGCCCCACCTGTGTTGCTGCAAAGAGAAGATAAGGAAAATATCCTGGACTTTTATAAACAGTAGCAGACCCTTCTGCTCCCTGGAAAGAGATCTCTATGGACTTTATAGTGGAACTTCCCGAGAGTTCTGGGAATACTGTCATTTGGGTTGTAACTTATCTTTTTTCCAAACAGGTTCACTTTATTCCATGCCAAAAGATCCCAACTGCCAAGGCATTGGCAAAGATGTTCCTAATACACATTTATCACCTTCATGGTGCCCCCCAATGGATTATCTCAGATAGGGGTGTTCAGTTCACATCCAAATTTTGGCAGGCATTTTTAAACCTATTAGGCTCCATCCAGGGATTGTCATGATCAAGTCATCCCCAAACTGATGGATCGATAGAGAGAGTGAACAGCTTATTAGAACAATATTTAAGATGCTTTATTAATTACCACAGGACAATTGGACTGACCTCTTCCTTTTGCAAAGACAGCATACAATAACTCAGTCCATAGTAGCACGGGGTTCACCTCATTCCAGGTAGCCACAGGCTAAGAATTCAACCCCATGCCAGAACTACCCACCAAAGAACCTGAAATCCCCTCCGTTAAGGAGTGGATGGATAATTTACAAGCCATGTGGCCAGTGGTAAGATTATCTCTACAGGAAGCTAGAGCAGTTTACAAAACTCAAGCAGACAAAAAACGCTGTGAACCTAAACCTTTCAAGATTGGAGACCATGTATTTGTCCACAAAATTCTTAAAATCATTACAACCTTCTAAGAAATTAGGACCAAAATTCATTGGCCCATTCTCCATCTCCAGAATTATCAACCCTGTGACGATAGATCTTCGTCTTCCAAAAACACTTAGGCAGATTCATCCAGTATTTCACTGTAGCTCGCTCAAACCGGAGATCACCTCAAACCTCAGACCACCCCTTCCCACACCCCCAACTCCCATCATGATACATGGGAAACAACATTTTGAAATTAAGGATATCCTTTATTCATGCACTCACTGTGGTTCCACACAATATTTAGTAGCTTGGAAACACCTTTCTTCTTAAGAAAATGAGTGGGTAGCCAAACAACATGTAAAACCATCCACCTTACTACGAAAGTTCCACCTAAAATACCCTGATAAACCATCCTGAATTGCACATGTAACGCACGATTTTTGTTTTTTCCAGGTAGACCTATCTGTTTTTTAAAGGAGGGCAGGATGTCAGATCCGTGTATCTGTCATTTCTTTAGTGGAAGAAGAAAAAGGGGGGGGGACTGATAAATAAATTCTTTCTTGATGTAACCTGAATATATTTAACCTTATATCGAATTTGTACACCCACACATGATACAATGGAGGGAGGGAAGCCAGATGGCCAGAACCTAACACCTCTGAGAAGCACAGCCAGGAGATGAGAAGACCATAAAAACTCCACAGTGAAGTGCTCTGGGCAATCTCCAAAAAACAGTCGGTTTCTGAAAAGGGGATGGGGGAAAGATCCTTTCTTACAGAGAGGCTGGGAGGGGAATTAACATATTGGCTTTTGTTTCCCTAAATAAACATTGAGAGAAGGTGAGGGGTTCTAAACTCCTTTATCTATCACTGTATGCCTGAGGGACCTCAGACACTGCTTTGAACTCCTACATGAATTGTCTCATCTCAATAAAGGATTCCTTTTGATACATTTGGTTCTCAGAAGTTCATTCTTATTGATTGAATGGGAAAAAGTTCTGTAGCTTGACAGTAGGCCTTCATCGTGTCCCAGAGATTCTTAGTGATAAGAAAAGAAAAAAAGATTTAAAAAAGAAAACCAATTCTCTCTCAATTTTCTGTTTGAAGTCTTTTTCCTTATTATTTGAAGTCCATCTAGATCTCCTCTTTTGTCCTTTCCATGTAACTCTTATTGGATTATGATCTGCCCAGATACGTGTTTCTATTTCAATGTCTTATATGTTAGAGAGCAATTCTGTTGACATCCATATCATATCTATTCTGGACTATGATGCATGTCTATTTGAATAAAATGTATATTTATTTTCCGCATTTCTCTCTCTCCATGCATCTTTTAGGTTTATCTCATCTATCATTCAAAAGAAGGATTTTGGCAATGTCTTTCTAATTTTCTTTGTTGTTTTCTGTGTTTTGTAGTCCAATTTATTATTAATTATTCCATTAAAATCTCCCATTATACAGATATTAATATAGTCCAGTTGAATTATTTTCATATGTAATTTCTTGTAAAGTTTTTCTTGGTTGTCATTTGGAGCATAAATTGCTATTAAAAGTGTTTTTACATTATTGTCCATTATCTCCACCATCAAAATCCTTCCATCATCATCTGTATAGATTTGTTCTGCAGGGATTGTATCTCTAATATATAAGACCACTCCTTTCTTTTTATATTGTGTCAATGCTGTGAATAATTTCCCTAATTTTTGTTGTTTCATATCTGCATGTTGTTTTTTACTATGTACTTCTTGTAGACAGATTATATCAAACTTTAATTTGTCTAGTTTATGGAATACTTTTCTTCTTTTAGTAGCTAAATTGAGTCCATTTATATTAATTGTAATCAATTTTCTCTCATCCATTTTAGACTTTATAAGAAGGATTTGTTGCTCTAGTAGATCTTGGTTCTCGTTGTTCTCTGGGTACACCTCCTACTGCTCCTTCTTCTTTTTCATCCAGAAGATATCCATGATATCAATCACTCCGAGACATTTTCTCTCCATTATTAGTTTGTTTTTAATTATCTCATATCTAAATTCAATTACATATCTTTTTGCAAGTTTAATATCTTTCTATTCATTATATTTATATTTTTATCTGTCCTGTTTCAATTTCATATTATCTTTTCTCATTAAACAAATTTTCCCCTGTAATTACTAATTGGAGTAGGACACCTTTATATCTTTAAATTTTGTCTATTCAACTCTCATTTAAACTTCAATTTCTGCCTTTAGAATTATAACATTCTATAAAATACATAATTTCCAATCGAATTCTGCTTGGTACATTCTTAAAATATACACTATATTCTTTAAGCTAAAAAAAAAAGGAAAAAGAATATATATATATGTTCTGTCTCCCCTTCCCTTTCCCCCAAAAGGTAAGGGATTATACACACACACAAACACAGACAGGCAAGCTGGCTCGAACTTCGCAGAGCAAATCCTCTGTAACTGCATCCCACTAGGTCCTGCCTGCCAAGTCCGAGCTGGCAGCAATTATAAATCAAAATCTTACTCACAGAGAGGAAAATGGGTCTTTTACTTCACAAAGCACAAATCAGTCCACAAAACAATCGTTCTTCCAACAGTCATGAATAAAGTCTAAAGTAAGTTAAACTTTGTCCCGTACAAAGTTTAAAGAGAAAGCACACCCACTTTTATCCCCTGTGGGGTGTGGCTCAGTGACTCAGCTCACTCTCTGACCCTCCCACGCCTCCTATGTTGCTGCTCATGTTTCTCCCTATGACGCTGCCTGGGGTTGAGCCAAGACTCCTCCTCTTCACTCCCTGTCAGGGGCTGCTCTGACATGCCTTCCTCCTGATTCATCTCAGGCCATTCCTCTCGGTTGTCTGATGGAATCTAAGGCATTACATTACCTCCTAATTTTTTAATGTTTTGATAATGGCCAATCTATTTAATTCTTTTAACTCATTTTAAGTATTGTATGTGTATTTATATGTATATTTTATCTGGCTGTACACCGCCTTGAGTCCCACTGGGAGAGGGGGCGGTATACAAATTTAAATAAAGTAAAGTAAAAGTAAATTACCAGGGAGGAAGGCATTGCCAGGGAGAAAGGCGGTGGCGCGCTCCGACCCCCTTGTTATGTCCCGTTCCCCGGGGGGTCTGAGCGATCGGGCCCTGGGCCTTCGGCTGATGTTGTGTAACGCCAGGTCCGTTATTAATAAGGCCCCCCTCATTTATGATTTGATCTGTGAGGGGGGAGCGGACCTGGTGGGCATCACCGAGACCTGGCTGGGCCCAGAGGGGGGAGTCCCTCTTGTGGAGATGTGCCCAGCCGGGTTTCGGGTTTTTCATCGGCCGAGGGCCCAGGGGAGGGGCGGGGGTGTTGCGGTGGTTATTAAGGAGGATCTGTGTCCGAGGGAATCCACTGTTTCTCAGACGACCGGATGTGAGTCTCTTTTCGTGAAGTTCGGTCCCAAGGTGCAGGTGGGCTTGTTGATCGCATACCTGGCTCCCTGCTATGCGGCATCGGCCCTGCTTGAGCTCCTTGAGGTTATATCCGGCGTGGCGGTTGAGACCCCAGGCTTATGGTCATGGGGGATTTCAACCTCCCTTCTGCCGGCAGTACCTCGGGGATTGCTCAGGAGTTCATGGCTTCCATGACAGCCATGGGCCTGACCCAGTTAATTTGGGACCCTACTCACGTGGGAGGTCACACCCTGGATTTAGTTTTTGTCTCTGATCAGTGGCAGAGTGGTCTGGGTGTAGGGGATATAGTTATAGAACCCCTGTCATGGACAGATCACTCGCTCCTGAAGCTCGACTTCCGTTCCGCACCCCCCGACCGCAGGGAGGTGGGGCCGCTTAAATGGTACCGCCCCAGGCGCCTGATGGACCCGGATAGGTTCCTGATGGAGCTTGGGCCATTTCCCGAAGCTCGCACACACGACTCAGTTGAGGACTTGGTCGCCACCTGGGATAGGGTGGCTGCTGGGGCCCTTGACCGGGTCGTGCCCTTGCGGCCTCTGACCCGGTGCCGATCCCAAGTGGCTCCTTGGTTTTCTGAGGAGCTAAGGGAGATGAAGCGCCGGAAAAGACGCCTAGAGAGTAGTTGGAGGGCTAGCCGTTCTGAGTCTGACCGATCTTATATTCTGATTCTACGATCTTATATTAAGATGTATTTAGTGGCGATAAGGATGGCGAGGAGGACTTACCTCTCCACCCTTATTGCGTCCGCGGAAAACCGCCCAGCCGCCCTGTTTAGGGTGACCCGCTCCCTTTTAGAGATGGAAGCGCGGGAGGATCCCTTACAGAGACGGGCTGAGGAGTTTTCTAGGTTTCTGCAGGACAAAATCGCTCAGATTTGGGACGAGCTGGACTCCGACTGGGCATCTCCGGGCGGGGGGGCGGGGGTGGATATCGGTGAGGTCAATTGGGTTGAGTTCGACCCTGTTACTGTAGAAGACGTGGACAGGGTGCTGGGGGGACTGAATGCCACCACCTGTTTGTTGGACCCGTGCCCCTCCTGGCTGGTCTTGGCCACTCGGGAGGTGACACGAGGCTGGTTCCAGGGTATTATAAACGCTTCCTTGAGAGAGGGGCTTTTACCTGCCGCCTTGAAGGAGGCGGTGGTGCGGCCCCTCCTCAAGAAACCGTCCCTGGATCCAGCATTGTTATCAAATTATCGTCCTGTCTCCAACCTTCACTTTGTTGCGAAGGTTGTAGAGAGTGTGGTGGCCCGTTAGCTCCCCCGGTTCCTGGATGAAGCGAGTTATCTTGACCCCCTCCAATCAGGCTTCAGGCCCGGGCACAGCACGGAGACGGCGTTGGTCGCGTTGGTTGATGATCTCTGGAGGGCTCGGGACAGAGGTTGTTCCTCTGTCCTGGTCCTGTTAGATCTCTCGGCGGCTTTTGATACTGTCGACTACAGTATCTTATTGCAGCGGTTGGGGGGGCTGGGGGTTGGAGGCACCGTGTTGCGGTGGTTCTTCTCCTTCCTCTCCGACCGTTCGCAATTTGTGTTGACGGGGGGGCAGAGATCGTCCCCAAGGCCCCTGCTTTGTGGAGTGCCTCAGGGGTCGGTGCTCTCGCCCCTGCTGTTCAACCTTTATGTAAAGCCGCTGGGTGAGATCATTCGTGGCTTTGGGGTGGAGTTCCATCAGTACGCTGATGATACTCAGCTGTACATCTCCACCCCGGGCCACCCCAACGAAGCCGTCGAAGTGATGACCCGGTGCCTGGAGGCCGTGCGGGGTTGGATAGGTCGTAACAGGCTTCGTCTCAACCCGGACAAAACCGAGTGGCTGTGGTTTCCTGCGCCCAGATACAGCCAGCTTATTCCTTCGCTGGCCGTGGGGGGAGAGGTGTTGACCCTCGTGGAAAGGGCGCGCAACTTGGGTGTCCTCCTGGATGTGCGGCTGTCTTTGGAAGAACATATTGCAGCCGTCGCCAGGGGGGCTTTTTATCAGATTCGTCTGATTTACCAGTTGCGGCCCTTTCTGGATCTGGGCGCACTTCGCACAGTCACTTCCGCCCTCGTTATCTCCCGCTTGGATTATTGCAATGCTCTCTACATGGGGCTCCCCTTGAAGAGTCTTCGGAGGTTGCAGTTAGTTCAGAATGCAGCCGCGCGGGTGATCGTGGGCGCCCCTCGGGGCGCACACATAACACCACTTCTCCGCAGGCTGCACTGGCTTCCTGTGGCCTTCCGGATTCGATTCAAGGTGGTACTGATGGTATTTAAAGTGCTCCATGGCTCGGGACCTGGGTACTTACGGGACCGCCTGCTGCCACCAACAACCTCCCGCCACCCAGTACACTCCCACAGGGTCGCCCTACTTGGGGTACCGCCACCTGATCGTTGTCGGCTGGCGGCCCCGAGGGTGCGTGCTTTCTCTGTGGGAGCCCCCTCCCTGTGGAATGATCTCCCCCCGGAGATACGAGCCATGACAGATATCCTCTCCTTCCGGCGCGCAGTTAAGACCCTATTTTTTAAACAGGCTGGCCTGGCCCAGTAAGGGTCTATGGGGTTTTAAGTTAACAGGGTTTTTTTAAATTTTAATCTCATTTTTAAAATTTTTCGGGATGCAGCCACATCTATGTTTAATCTGGTTTTAAATTCTATTTAATTTTGTACTTTGTATTTTATGTATTTATTAGGCTGTACACTGCCCCAAGTCCCTTTTGGGAGAGGGAGCGGTATAGAAATACAAACAATAAATAAATAAATAAATAAATAAATCTCATATCTAACATCAATTATATATCTTTTATTAAGTTTCAATATCTTATATTTATACTTTCATCTGTCCCATATCAATTTTATATTTCTTTTAATTTTATCCATTCAATTCTTATACTTTTATTATCTAAACTGAAGAAAATATATATAACAATAAAAGATTCATTTATTCTTTTCCAATTCAATTCTATTAATATCAGTTAAACTTTCCATGATTAATTAAAGTGCTCCTTCCCTTTCCTAATTCCACTCTCTTATTCCATTTGTTTATTAACAAACATACTATTACATTACATTAAGTATTTTATCCATCATTTTAATCACATATCATCTCATATTTTTTAAGAACTTATTTCTATTTCTAATATAACAATGCTACTTTATGTAGCTTTGCAGAATCTTTTTTTCAATTAAATTCTCACCCATTATCTCTAAATAGGCTTATTTTTTCAATTCTTATACTTTTCCCGTTTCTCTGTATCCTGTTTCTGTCTTTTATAACTTCTTTTCTTTTCCTTCTTCCCCCTCTTCTTTTCCCTCTCTTTTTTGCCCCCTTTTCTCTCTACTTCTGATTCTCTCCTCTGTGATCCTCTCCTCTGTTTCTTAGTATTGTAATTATTTTTCAAACTATTCTTTTTTTTGGTTGTTTTTTTAAACCTTAAACTTTTCACTCTCCCAACTTTCGCTTTTTTTCTCACCCAAAGTTACTTGATCATTAAAAATGACTTCTTCTTTGTCCCAATCTTCTTGTTCCATGCATATTTCTTGTTTCTCATAGTTCCAGATCTCATTTCTAAAAATTGAAATACAAAGCCAGAAGAAAGCCCTCTTTCTAATGATTCTTCTTTGTATTTTTTAAGTTCCATTTTCAGTACTTCGAAGAGTGTTGCCATTTTAAACACTTTTAAACAACCACCCGATTAATTTTAATTATTTAAATCCAATCGCCAAAAGTCCAAAAATCACCAAATAGTCCAAATAATCCAAAGCTGTTTCTTCTTGCTTCTTTTTTTCACTTTCTCTTCCTGAGGACTCTGTTACTTTATTACAAAGTTTCGGTTAAAATATATTTTTTAGGAATCTTGTTAAAGTTGCGCTGTGAGTTCTTTTTAATTCCAGGCAGTCTCCTCCATTTTCCAGATCCCGCCCTTTTATTCTTTCTTTTTCTCACCTTTCCTTCTTTTAAATATTTGAATATCCAAGAAACTTTATCTTTATACCTTTGACATTTTATTTCCAGCTTAAATGCCTACTGATGTCAAAGCAGATTTTTTCCCCCACTTTTTCTTAACTGTCAATATCAGGAAAGGAGGGAGAGAGAAAAAAACCCAAATCTTTTCCCTTTGTCTCTCCTTCGCTGCTTCCAAATCTTCTCTGGGAAATATTAATTTTTTTATAATTAAAATTCCAGGATATCTTACGTTCTTGCTTTTCCAATTCAACCCGGTAAACCAAAACTTTATCTTCTTATCTTCCTCCTGCACTTTCTTTTCCGGTTGGGTTCTTCTTTGAGGTGGCCATTTCTGACCACCGCTTCAGCTGCCTTCGGGAAAGGAAGTTGTGGCCAGCTGAGGAGGAGAGATGCGGCTCTCCTCGAGCTTGCTGGCAGTCTCCCCCCTCTTCACCACCTCTACAGGATGGCTTGCCACAAATCCAGCTGGATTGGGGCGCTCCAGTGGCGAGCACGAATCGAAACCACGCATGATCACAGATTTCGGTCCGTCTCTGAAGAGCCTCAAACCAGAAGTCAATAGGGCCGTTTTCAATTCTGTAGTCAGCTTATCTTCCAGGTATTTGGGGTTGCGGTTGGCTTGGGCTCGAGTGGTCACTTGGCCTGCCATTTGAGCTTCTGAAATTAAGGCTTGTACTATTTCCTCTCAGTGGCTGTCAAACTGAGGTTTTCTGGACAGAACATACGCCAGTACATTTTTCCCTCCAGGGATATATTTAATGTTAAAGTTGAATCACTTGAAATATTGGGCCCAGCGGACTTGTTTGGGCTATAATCTCCTTTGGGTCTTTAAAGCCTCGAGGTTCTTATGATCAGTCCATACCTCAAAGGCCTCTGGCAGTCCTTCTAGAAAATGCCTTCAAGTCAACAAAGCCCATTGTATGGTGAATGCTTCTTTCTCCTAGACCACTCACCTTTGCTCTGTGTCTGTCAGCTTTTTGGACACATAAGTGCAAGACATCAGTCGGCCATGAGAGTCCTTTTGCAGCAAACAGCTACCACTGCTACATCACTGTACACTGTATCCGTTTGGACAATAAAAGGCTTGGTCGCGTCTGGGTGCTGGAGGATGGGCTCAGCTGTGAAGAGGCATTTTAAGGCCTCGAAAGCTTTCTGACAGTCCATAGTCCAAGCCAGGGGTTGACTTGGCTTCGGTTTGGTGGGTGATGGGCCCATTTTTAATAGATCTGTGAACAGGAGGGCAACTTCAGCAAATGATGGAATGAATTGTCTATAGAAGTTGGCAAACCCCAAGAAACTTTGAAGTTGCTTTCGGGTTCTGGGGGGTTGCCAGTCCAGCACCACTTTCACCTTTCTGGGGTACATTTCAATCTCCAGGTTGGATATTCGGTAGTCTAAGTAGTCCAATGACTCTTTGTGGAATTCGCATTTTGAGAGTTTCACATATAATTTGGTGGCTAGAAGTTTTTCTAGAACTTGTCGCACCAATTGAACATGTTCTTCCATGGTTTCACTGAAGATAAGATTATCACCCAGGTACACGAGGACCCCCCGGTAAAGGTGCGGGTATAGCACCTTATTGATGAGCTGCATAAACACTGCAGGAGTGCCCTGAAGTCCGAAAGGCATGACTTTGAATGGAAACTACCCAGAGGGCAGTTAAAAGCAGTTTTCCACTCATCCCCCTCTTTGATGCGGACCCAATAGTAAGCTTCCCTGAGATCTAGTTTGGTGAATATCTTGCCCTTCTACAGATGGTTCAATAAGTCCTTCATGAGGATACATGTTTTTGATGCATATGGTGTTCAAGCCTCTAAAGTCAACACACAATCTCAACCCACCATCTTTCTTCTCCTTGAACAACACGGAGGCAGCTAGTCCTGATTTGGCAGGTTCAATAAAACCTCATTCCAAATTGCTGTCGATGTATTTCCTTAATTCAGTCAATTCAGCAGGCGTCATGGAATACATCTTTGGTTTTGGTAATTTCGCCCTGGGCTCTAATTCTATGGCACAATCAGTGGCTCGATGGGAAGGTAAAACATTACACTTTTCTTCAATGAATGCTTCAGCCAAGTCTTTGTATTGGTTGGGTACCTGGGGGTTATCTGGGAGAAGGTGGGATGCCATGGATGCTCAGGCTCTGGGTTCAAGCTGATCAGTGGCTTTGTAGTGGGTGGAAGAGAAGGCAATGGGCCTGGTTCAATGAGGATTTTTCTGAATCCATCCTCCCACTTGATTATTGGGGCCCATTTGTCTAACCATGCAAGTCCCAGTATGATTGATTCTGACATTTGGGGGGGCCACTATGAAGTGTATGAGTTCGGGATGGGGCCCTAATTCCATCTTGATCAATTCTGTCATTTGAATGGCTGGGGCCCCCCAATTAAGGTTCCATCCACTTGCTCAAATCTGATTGGGTATTTTAGCGGGTTAGTCTTTATGCCCAATTGTTTAATGATGGGGAGCTGATAAGACATCTAGAACACCCAGTATCAATGACAGCTTCTAACTCCCCGGCCTCCCCCGTGTTTGGTACCACTAACTTGACCTTGACTGTGAAAGGTATGATGGGATCACTCACCATTAGGTCATCTTCAAAGGGCGGGTTCTCAGGGACGTCGTGGCGGTCTCGTGGTCCGTTGCTCCCATCTGCGCAGAGGGGGCTTTCCCAGCTGTGTTTGGCAAACCCGCTCCTGGCCAGAGGTCTTTTTTGATTCTTCCAACCTCTAACAGCTGGATTAGACTTCAACTGCGGAGCTTGTGGTTCAGGAGCAGGGGCCAGACAGTCTGCTGCTCTATGGCTGGCTTGGCCACATCGGTAACATTTCAGCACCCTGGTAGGTTGGGTACAAGCAGGTTCAGCTGATCCAGTCAGCAGTCTCCTAGCCACAATTCTCTTAGGCGGGGCTGCTGGAAGGG
Organism: Bungarus multicinctus; assembly: GCA_023653725.1. Classification (NCBI taxonomy): domain Eukaryota; kingdom Metazoa; phylum Chordata; class Lepidosauria; order Squamata; family Elapidae; genus Bungarus; species Bungarus multicinctus. The sequence continues at coordinate 5,226,035 of CM042851.1, forward strand.
GTTTCTTGTGTGGGTTGATGCTGCGATCTAAGCTGAGATCTCTGGGATTCCCCTAATTTCATAGGCCTTCTTTACTTCTGGATCAATGGTGTTTTTAAAATAGTGTAAAGTCATTCTTTCAGGCCAATCCATGAGGTGGCTTGCGACCCTTCTAAAGTCCTAAATAAATTCTGACAAGAGTTGCTTACCTTGCCTCATTTCCATTAACTTCTCTTCATTCTCTGCTACCCTGTCTGGATTTTCAAATCTGAGTCTTAATAATTGAATAAATCCATTTACATCACGTAATTCGGGGGCTTGTTCATTGTGTAGTTGGGTGACCCAGTCTGAAGCATCCCCTTCATTCACCCCATTTGTTATGGCCATAATCAAATTGCACTCTGTGGCATATTAATCTCCAAATTGTTCTATATGGGATCAGATTTGAGTGAGGAAGTAATTGAAATGTTCATGGTGGCCATCAAATATGGCCTTAAAGGGGAGAGCATGGGGCTCCTCCCTCCACAATGTTAATTGAATCTACAAGCCTTTGTTTGGAGGAGATGATGGATGCTTTCAGAAAAACAGTAGAGGAAAGAGGTTTGGGAGCTATACTGAAGCGTTTCAATTCAAGAAGTTGTTATAACCCAGAGGTAACCCAGCTGTTTGAAGATAAATCTTTCTCAAGCCCCTTTCTCAAGCCCCAGGCAGATTGCTATTCTGTCCAATTGGAGGGAGGAGATTATACAGATGCCAGGTGGAGGAAGCCAGAAAGACGCATCAACTGACAGAGGTATGTTTCAGCCTCCGAGGCAATTCCCTCATTTTCCAGAGGGAATTTTGCCCCCTGCAAAGAGTATCCCTCCAGGGTGGGGATTTTATCCAGGCCAGGGGTGGATTCAATGCCAAAGGCAGCCAGCACCAACCCAGCCTTGGTCTGAAGGAGATTGCCCAGACAACAGACAGCAGCCACTTCCCCCCGACCCGACCAGGCAACCAAGCCACACCCATCTTCCTCCTGGAAACCACAAATGCAGCCCCTACTGGCAGCAAGGCCATGGTGACCCCTATTCCAGAGAGGCACCACTCAGCCAGGATACAGGGGGCCTACCCAGCCTATGTATGCCACCAGCCCAGTTCCTTTCATTCCAGTACAACCTGCAGGGGCCTGGCCTGTGCCACCTCTGCAACCATGACCCAGGCTGGACCAATTACCCTTTAAGGCCATATTTGATGGCCACCATGAACATTTCAATTACTTCCTCACTCAAATCTGATCCCATAACTGTGCGCCCCCCCCCCCCCCCCCCCCGTCACCATCAGGTAGGTCCACAATGAAATCCATGTATATTTCTTTCCACGGGGCATTTGGCCTAGCAATGTTCTGAAGCAGACCAGCCAGAGTCATGTTGCAGAAGCAAACACAGGACAACTGACGACATAGGCTTCTATGACTTTTTCAAAGAGGGCCACCAGAACTGCAATTTAACTAAGTGCAGCATTTTCACAAACCCAAAATGCCCAGTGACTTTTGAATCATGGGCCTGTTGTAAAATGGCACCTCTAAAACTAGCAAGGACATATAGCTTTGTGCCCACCCATGCCAGGCCATCACAAATAGTGCACTCGTTTGAGTGGGATAAAAACCAATCATTTGATTTCAATGCCCCTTTTAACTGTTCAGTTAAATCATGAGAAAGGTTGGCATTCCCCTTCCCCTGGGCTCTGGTGACAACTGGGGCAGCCAATTGCTTAGTGGGGACAACCGGGCGGATCACTTCTGGCCTGACGCTATTATACTGAGGCAATCTAGATAGAATGTACCATAAAATTTCTCCCCCTCCCCATCCCCTGGCAAGTTTTTCTATGAGAAATTAAAACGCTTAAAATATTGCACCCAACAAATTTGCTTGGTAACAATTTTCATGGTGTCTTTAAAGCCTCTAGATTTTTGTGATCCGTCCACACCTCAGGGGAGTATTTTGCCCCTTCAAGGAAATGTCTCCAAGTTAGTAACGCCCATTGGACCGCAAATGCTTCTTTCTCCAAAATAGTCCATCTCCATTCAGTTTCTCTAAGTTTTCAGAAGGTGTAAGCACAGGGTTGTCAACTGGGCTTTGGTTTCAGTTCACTTTTTGAGTCTCATGGGCACTTCTTCCGGCTCTTGTTGGTGCTGTGCCCAGCAAGAGATGAGGCAAGCAAGTGTGCTTTGCTCCTGCTCTGGAGTATGGAGCGAGTCTCCATCCCTCACTGTTGTCCTTACCTTCTCAGGCCAGGCAAGGAGTGACTGGGAGGGGAGAGCGAGGGCCGGTGCCAGCCAGTGGTGGGATCACCTGACAGGGAGACGCAGCAGAGAGATGAAAGTGCCACATGCAGCTCCAGAACCATGGGTTGCTGACACCTGCTCTAGGGGTACTATTGGGCTTTATTATGAAGAATCAGTAAAGAAGAGAAAGATTCCTATTGAAAATTAGGAAACATAAATAGTCTGCAAACTGGAGTGGTGGCCTAGCAGTGGAGCTCTCACCTCACAATCAGGAGGTTATGAGTTTGATCCTAGGCAGAGGCAGATTTCTCTCTCTGGGCACACTGATAATATATCTGCGAACAAAACTCCACATTGACAACTGGAAAGGGATCCAGCCATTAAACACCCTGCTAGCTCCATTCAGTTGCCCAGACTCCACCCAGCAAGGGATTATGGGGTCATTAAATGATGATGATGATGATGATGATAAATAGTCTGCAAACTGGAAAAGAACTAAGAACTAATACTTCAGTAAATTATTGGTGCTACACTAAATGTTTTTCCAAAATACCCAATGCAGACAGGTAATATTGGTATCTGAAACAGAAAATAGCATTTGTTTTCTCCTCTATGGAAAATACTACTTTATTTGCTGCATTCAATTGATGCCCCCAAATGGCTAAGATCTCTACTTTATCAACAGAGAGCTTTGTTTAGTTTTTTGATTGATTGATTGATTGATTGATTGATTGATTGATATCCAAAGGTAAAAGTAAAGATTTTTCCAGTTGTTTCCCACTCTGGGGACAGTGCTCATCTTCATTTCTTAGACAGGGGACCCTGCATTGTCCAAAGACATTTCCATAATCATGTGGCCAGTATGATTATATGCAGAAATGCATGAAATACTGTTACCTTCCCACCAAAGTGGTTCCTATTGATCTACTCAATTTTGAATGCTTTCAAACTGTTAGGTAGACAGGAGCTGGGACAAGTAATGGAACTCTTCTGAGTGACACTCAGGTCTTGAACCTAGGCTGTAAGCTTTCAAAACCGTCTGATAAGCTCAGTGTCCTTAACTGTTGAGCCATCACACCCTTTTATTTTATATCTACCTTTGTAGTTATAGCCTACCATTCCCCCACTCATTGAGGGAACCATGTAGAACACTCCAGTTTTTCTCCTATAATAATAGTTCCATGAGATGCATTCAGCTGAGACATAATGTGTCAGCTGGTGCTCCATTCAAAATCCAAGAAAGAAATACTTAGACTCCATTAGTTAGAGAAAAGATATCTTTCACTGGAAATCAAGTGGTAGCAACAAAAGAATTCTGATTCTGAGAAAATGAGCGCGTAAATCACATATACAAAGTGATGGCAACGTTCCCACCCCCAATAGTTCAATTCACTCCTCCAATTAAAAGTCATGGATAGCATCATGTGGGCATCTTCAGGTGGTGATGAGGCCTCTGTCCGTTGACCTTGACATATTTTGATAAAGAGTTGTGGATGCGCAAAGCATAGAATAGAAACCTAAGCAAGACTCTCCTCCCCCCTCCTCAACTTATACAGTTTCGTTTTGTAACCTCTCTAGCTCACTTCCCATAACCATGGCCCTCTCCCTCCCACCGTTACTTATGACAGCCGAAAGATGCAAAGCAAAGGAACAGAAGCAAAGGAAGAAAATCTTGAAGGCTGACAGAATGATTGGCAAAATGATCAAGTGAATTTCCAGAGTTGAGGAACCTGGCTTTTCCTTGTCCTAGTTCAAGGGTGTCAAACTCAATTTCATTGAGGGCTGCATCAGGGTTGTGCTTGACCTTGGGGCGGGCATGGCCAGAGTGAGTGTGGCCAACTTGATGTCACTCGTGTCATTGTTCCTGAGCTCCATTTTTGGCTGCAACAGCCTCCTTCAACCCTCTGCCAGCAAAAATGGAGCTTGGGAGGGCCACAAGCTCCATTTTTGCTGGCAGAGGGTTGTAGGAGGCTGTCACAACTGAAAACAGAGCTCAGGAGCCTGTTTTCACTGGCAGAGGCAATGCAGGCTGCTCCTTTGCTGTTTCCAGTGCAGCCCCACAGGCCAGATCTAAGCACCCTGTGGGCCGGATCCACCCACACTCCCGGACCTTGGGTTTGACATCCCTGTCCTAGTTCAATATCATTGCCACTATGTCAGAGTATATTCATGAATTAGAATAGAGCTTAGCAACAAAGTCAGCCAATGAGAGCTGAGTTGAGGGCTGAAACTTAAAGAGAGAATCTGGGCATGGTTTATCTCTGTTGTGCAAGAACAAGTGAAAGAGAAACCAACTAACTAAAGTGAAGTGAAAGAGAAACCAACTAACTTTCTCGCTTGTCTGCTGAAGTTGAGTTGCTATGTCTGCTTCTGTTTGAGTTTACTCCATGTTGGAGAAATCTACAACTGGTTTGTAAAATTTACTTCATGTATTTATAAAGAAGTTAAATGAAGCCTCAGCCATCTGTGTTTATTTTTCTGGCACTGAATTTATGCTACAAAACTCTGAACACACTACAACACACTGACTACCATCCGATGTTGCCTTCTATTATCATGTGATTTTGGCAGAAATTTCCAACCTCCATTGTATCTAGTTTATAGTAGTACATTCTATCAGAAAAGCCAGGTACCGAGAAGAGTGAGAGTGATGAGAAAAGAAGAGAATATTTATTTTTGACTAAAGAATTACTCAAGAGAGGAATAAATTAGAGATGGCTGATAGCAGAAGGTCTCATGTTTACCTGGCAGGAACAAAGACACAAAATTGATACAGTTGAAAAAGCTGAGTTATTCCATCTGGAATATTTCAGAGGATAGGAGGAAGATACAAGAAAAGAAGAGTTGTTAATTGAATTTCAAGAGGAATGTATGGCAGTAATTTAAAAAAAAGAAAGAGCTGTAGGTGGTGTACCTAGAGAGCAACAAGAACCAAGATCTACTAGAGCAACAAATCCTTCTTATAAAGTCTAAAATGGATGAGAGAAAACTGATTACAATTCATATAAATGGACTTAATTCAGCTACTAAAACAAGAAAAATATTTCATAAATTAGAGAAATTAAAATTTGATAATAATCTACCTACAAAAAGTACATATTAAAAAACAACACGAACATATATTGAAACAACAAAAATTCGGAAAATTATTTACAGCATTGACACAGTGTAAAAAGAGAAGAGTAGTGTTATACATTAGAGATACAATCCCTGCAGAAGAAATCTATACAGATGATGAAGGAAGGATTTTGATAGTGGAGATAATGAACAATAATTTAAAGACACCTTTAATAGCAATCTATGCTCCAAATGATAATCAAGATTTTTACAGGAAATTACATATGAAAATAATTGAACTGGAATATGCTAATATTTGCCTGATGGGAGTTCTTAATGGAATAATAAATGACAAATTGGATTATAAAACACAGAAAGTGTCAAAACGAAAACATTCAGTTTTGTAAATTAGAGGAAATGAATCGTTTTTCTGTTGCCAGCATACTTTATTTACAAAATAACTAAGAAACAAAAGAAACAGCAATACCATTCTAATAAGCAAGCGAAAGAAAGCTATAATGAAAGATGAAGTAGAAGTAAAACTCCTCCCCTGCACACATGCACAGTAAACCAAACATCACAAGACACTCATATCTTGTTACCATGGAAACTTTGATAACCAGTCCAGCTCATTCTGTAAAATTCTTTGGAAGCTCCTCAGACAAACCAAAATAAACGCAGTGACACCCCCTTCTTTGTCTGATGAGCTGACATCAGGTAAGGCACATCTTCTCACGCAGGTATTTATGCTGAACAGCTGCAAGTGGTCTGTTGATGTAACTTAAAAATTGCAATATAAAATATTTCTGCAAAGCGTTAGCAAAACTCTCACTCATTTGCTTATTTGGACCAATATAAACAATATCATCAACATAAACAAGAATTATCTCATTCCCAGATCCTTTTGTTGAACACGCATTCATCAGTTTCAGATTTAATAAAACCCATTAAATTTAGTTTGTCAGTAAGACATAAATACTACATTAAACCAGACTGTTTCAGACCATAAAGACTTTTGTTTAAGGACCAGGTATCCCCTTCTTGCTTCCGGAACCCATGAAAACCTTTTCTTCATCCAGTAGGAATTGCAGGCGTACATACCTTGAGTTGCTTTTGACTGTTCATTTCAGCCTTCATTTCCTTATGCCAAGGTAAGATTGCTTTTGTCAATTGCCATGAAAATGGCTGCGGAGGGATCCCCTTCTTGACCCTCTCGGAACGTCTCAGAACAACAGTCCATTCTTCTTCTGTTTTGTCCTCGTCTTCTTCCTCGTCTCTAGCCTCAGCATCGACGGCATGAGAAGACGGAACCTCTGGTTGAGAAGAACTAGTTGATGGAACATCCACCTGATAATCTCGATCATCAGACTGCATAACATCATCTCTAGGAAAATAAACTCCGGGATCATTGGAGTGAATTCTGGACCAGTCAGCATCTTCTTCAAAAGTAAAGGATTGAGAAACCACAATTACATTTCTGGAGTCAACTAACTTGCTGCATCTGGAATTGTCATCAATACCCATAAATCTCAGTCTTTTTGCTACTGGACCTCCTTTCCTTCTTTGAGCTAAAGGAATATTCACCATAGCATAGGAACCAAAAATATGGACATTTCTCAAATCGGGTTTATATCCATATAACATGAAGAAAGGTGTCTGATTGATTACACTGCTCCAGATACAATTTATGATGTAGTTTGCATATTTAATTGCTTCACCCCAGTATGGGAAACTCAGATTAGTGTCTTCTAGGAGACAATGCATCATGGTTTGCAGTATTTCATTTCTGCGTTCCGCCACTCCATTTTCCGCAGGAACATAAGGAGCTGAGGTCTGGTGCAGAATTCAATTCTTACGCATCCAGTCCTGAAAACGCTGAGACATGAATTCAGCACCGCGACCACTTTGAATTCTAGCGATGCAAACACCATGTTGAATGTTGACATAAGTTGCAAAGTCTTTAAAGATCTGAAAGGTCTCTGATTTTTTCCTTCATAGGAAACACAAATCCATATCTAGAATAATTGTCAACAATTGTTAAGAAATATTTTCTACCACCAAGTGTTGGTGCAAATTGACCTACTATCTCAGTATGTACCAAATCTAAAATGCGTGTTGACAGGCGTGTAGCGTGTTTTGGAACTGCTGCTGCCTTGGACTTGGCTTTCTTGCATACAGCACAATCCAAAAACACCTTACACTCTTTCAGATCCAAACCTTTTATGAATTCTGGCATCTTGCTAAGAACACGAAAACTGGCGTGCCCCAATCTTATATGCCACTTATGGATATGCCTGGAATGCAAAAGTTTATCTGTTAGTGAATTTTCAACATTCTTATCAGGAACCTTAGGCTTGCTTTGAGCAACATGTTTCTGACTCTTGTTGGTTCTAGGAACCTTTGGGATATCAACAGGATCTCTCTGGAACATCTCTCGCTGGGCCTGTGTTTCCTCTTATTGGAACAGGTATACTTGCCTGTGCTTGCGAAGTAGACTTCGGCTTTAGGTAATAAACACCACCAACTAATATGCCTTCAGCAACAATATTACCTTCTTTCATCACATAACTTGCTTTTTCAAAATGGTGAACCTGGTACTTGGATACTCTCGACAAATGACTCTGACTAAGCAAACTGCTGGTTGCTGTTGGAATATAATATATCAGGAATGAATGCATCTAGCTCTTCAATGTAAACAGTTCCTTTTCCCTTGACCTGAACAGTATTATTTGAAAAAGTATACAGTTCACACATATCAGGTTCAGGCTCATGCATCTCTGTGAAAAGATCTCGTCTGTAGGTAACACGCACTGCTGCTCCACTATCCAAAGTCCAGAGATGTCTTCTGTCATAATCCAGACTTCCTTCATTGGTTAATGCCAATGTGATGTGTGGAGTTTGTAGATTATGCCTGGAACCACGATGACCTTGTCTTTCACCACTGCCCTTGCTTCTGGAATCTGTTCCTCTGGGCTGGTATGCGACAGGTGCTGGAGATTGCTGGGGACAATCACGGATGACATGTCCCAGATGACCACAGACATAGCATCTTGGCATCCTTGGAACGAAGGCTTTTCCTCGGAAATTGCGCCTTGTATCTGGAGCTCGCAATGCAGGTGGTCCTCTCAAATGTGGCGTGGCGTGCATGAATGCTGGCACTGTCTGGCTTGCTGGAGACATCTGTACAGCAGACTGACTCCTTGACAATTTTGTAAATGCTTTTTGCAAATTTTGTAATTGTTCCTGTATTTCATGCAAATCACCAGCAGATGGTGCTGCAACATTAGAAATGGCAAAAGCTCTTTCTGTTTTAACTGAATTAGCATCACGAGACATATCTGGAATGAATTACCCCCGGAGGTAAGGGCCGCCCCTGATCTCATGGCCTTCCGTCGGTTACTCAAAACGCACTTATTTCGGCAGGCCGGACTGGCCTAGGGGTTTTTTAAATTTTAACCGGGTTTTAATCTCTTTTAATACTTGTTTACATTTTAATTAGAGCCATATTATATTCAGTTTTTAAATTTTAATATTATTATGTTGTCTCTTGTATTTGTACTCTGTATATGTGTTTTTATTGGCTGTTCACCACCCCGAGTCCCTTCGGGGAGAGGGGGGCGGTATATAAATCGAATAAATAAATAAATAAATAAATATCATGAGGTATCTGTGATGTAGACATAGCTCTCTACTCTGATTGGTCTGACACTACTCCCAGGTGACCAATTTGTGGGTGGACCCTTGGCTTCAATGAAGAAGGCAAGATGGAGAACTCAGGAACTCTAATCACACCCTTATCTCGCTGAAAAGACAGTGCACACGCCTTAGCTTGCTGTAAACTGTGTTCAAAAACTGCAATCTGTTGCATATAATCCTGCATCTCAGGACTCAATGTTGGCTCAGGACTTAATGAAGAATAATAAATTTCACCTTTCTCTTTTGGTGAAAAACTATCAGCTGCCTGTATTACTTCAGAGGTAGCACCAAGCTTCTCAAATTCTTGGGCTTCTGGCTTCTCAGGCTGAGTTTGATAGCATGCATCATAAATAAAACTTGGTACAGACCTGCTATCTTGTCCTCCCATGACAGCTTCATCCTCCAGATGAGTAGCGGTAGCCAACAGCATCTGCAAACTTCTTATCTCCTCATTAGGTATTTCAGAAAATGATAATTAATCTTCCGACTGAGCTCTCCGCTTTCCTTTTTCTTTCCTCCGTGGCATTGTAGAATTGATTAAAGTTAATCACAAATTCCTCAGAATGTTGTAAGCTAACTAATCAAAACAAATTAGCTGGCAATCAAAACAAAGATAAGGAACCATCCTCTGCTACCCTTTGTCAAAACGAAAACATTCAGTTTTGTAAATTAGAGGAAATGAATCATGTTTTTCTGTTGCCAGCATACTTTATTTACAAAATAACTAAGAAACAAAAGAAACAGCAATACCATTCTAATAAGCAAGCGAAAGAAAGCTATAATGAAAGATGAAGTAGAAGTAAAACTCCTCCCCTGCACACATGCGCAGTAAAGCAAACATCACAAGACACTCATATCTTGTTACTATGGAAACTTTGATAACCAGTCCAGCTCATTCTGTAAACTTCTTTGGAAGCTCCTCAGACAAACCAAAATAAACACAGTGACAGAAAGCAGCAAAGAAAACTAGAAAGACATTGCCAAAATCCTTCTTTCAAATGGTGGATGAGATAAACCTAAAAGATGCATGGAGAGAGAAAATGTGGAAAATAAACAATATACTTTTTATTCAAATAGACATACATCATGGTCCAGAATAGGTATGATATGGATGTCAACAGAATTGCTCTCTAACATACAAGACATTGAAATAGAAACAAGTATCTGGGCAGATCATAATCCAATAACAGTTGTATGGAAAGGACAAAAGAGGAGATCCAGATGGACTCTAAATAATATGATATTAAAGGAAAAAGATTTTAAACAGAAAATTGAGAGAGAATTGACTTTCTTCTTTAAAGAAAACACAAAAGAGGATACATCATTATAGAACCTCTGGGACACGATGAAGGCTTCTACAAGAGGCTTGATAATGGATTACACAAGGAAAAGAAACATAAAACAGAGAAAAACTTTTAAAACATTGGAAGATGACTACAAGAGGCTAGAAAAAGAGCTACAGAAATTTCCCCCCCCAAAAAAAGACATTAAAATTAAAATGGACATAACATAAAATGGGGCTAATGGAAAAAGAGGAAATAGCACAAAAAATTAAAAATGCTAAGCAGAACTATTTTGAAGATGCAAATAAACCAGGCAGATGGCTAGCATATAAACTGAGAAAGGAAAGAGACTCAAGAAGGATAAATCAATTGATAAACGAACTAGGATATGTATGCTATGGAAATGTGGAGAAGAAAAAAATTATTCAAGATTATTATGGAATATTGTGCCATCAAGAGAATGTTCAAAAAGAAAGAATTAAACAATACCTACAGGAAGCAAATCTGCCCCAGATGCCCAAAGATATTGAAACAATGTTAGAAAATAACATAACAATGATGGAATTAACAGAAGCTTTAAAAAAGCAAAATATTGGGAAAGCACCAGGTCCGGAAGGTCTGACAGTGGAATTTTACAAGACATTTCAGGAAATATTGAATCTTCACTTATTAGAAGTTACGAATGAAGTTATGACAAGGAAGAGAATACCCAAAATATGGTCAGAAGCATATATTACACTTGTACTGAAGGAGGACACAGACCCACAGCAAGTTAAAAATTACAGACCTATATCCCTATTAAACTCAGATTATAATTTTTTTGCTTCAATTCCGGCAGAAGGACTGAAAAGATACTTAAACAATTTTGTTCATTCTGATCAAAATGGATTTCTGCCAAAGAGACAAATTAAAGACAATATGAGAATAATTTTAGATATGCTGGAATATGAAAAAAGGGCCTTGGTGGTGCAGGCTGTTAATCATCTAGCACTTAGTGCAAGCTGCCTGCAATTAGTGCAGGTTCGAATCCCACCAGGCTCAAGGTTGACTCAGCCTTCCATCCTCTCGGGGTAGGTAAATTGAGGATCCAAGATTGTTGGGGGCAATAAGCTGACTTTGTAAAAATGCCGCTTGGGTGGGCCAAAATGCCCTAGTAATAAGCAGGCATATACAATGGAATGAAGGCTATTGCTGAGCACCTAGCATGGTGCTCCATAGACTGTAAGCCGCCCTGAGTCTCCGGAGAAGGGCGGCATATAAATGTAATTAAAAATAAAAAATAAATAAAATAAATAAATACTATGAGGCATATCCCGAAAAACAAATGGCTTTGATATTTCTGGATGCACAAAAAGCCTTTGATAATGTGAATTGGCGTTTTATGCTGCTACAATTGGAACAAATGGGCTTTGGTAAAAAAATTACCCAAGCCATAGAAATGATATATTGTAAACAAACTGCAAAGGTTATGATAAATGGAGAGTTTACAGATTTTATAGATATAAGAAAAGGGACTAGACAAGGCTGTCCACTGTCGCCTCTGTTGTTTGTATTAACACTGAAAGTGCTAAATAGGAATATCAGAGAAGAAAAAGAAATAAAAGGAATGAAAATTAAACAAGAAGAGTATAAATTGCAAGCTTTTGCAGATGACCTGGTATTCATATTAGAGGATCCATTGGAGTCAGCACCTAAACTGATAGAAAAGATAGAAGAGTGTGGGAAAGTAGCAGGTCTGAAAATAAATAAAGATAAAACAAAGATTTTAACAAAGAACATATTAGCAAGACGAAAGAAAGAATTGGAGGAAGTTTCGAGGATCCAGGTAACAAATAAGGTTAATTATTTAGGAATACACATAACACCAAGATGTAGGACACTTAAGGAGGACAATTATTTTAAACTCAAACAGCAGACTGCGACAGATTTGATAAAATAGGAAAATTTATAATTATCATTGATTGGGAGAATATCTACAATTAAGATGAATGTATTACCTAGAATCTTATATTTATTCAAGACAATTCCAATTAGATGAGGAAAATAATTTTTTAAAGATCTAAATAAAATAGTGCCAAAATACATTTAGCAGGGGAAGAAAGTGAGAATAAAACTTAAACTGTTACAAGATGCAAGAATAAGAGGAGGATTCGCTTTGCCCAATTGGGAATTACATTACCAGGCGACGAGTTTGATGTGGGTAAAAGAGGGGATAACACTAAGGAATACTAGACTTTTGAATTTAGAAGGATATGACTTGCTGTTAGGGTGGCATGCCTTCCTCTGGTATAAGGGAACTAAAATGCAGGGGTATTTTAGAAGACATTATATTCGAGAAGCATTGTTTTTAAACTGGGAGAAGATAAAAAAGCAATATTATCTAAAAATTCCACTATGGTTATTTACTATTGAAGCTTTTTCTTATCCAATAATATATAAAAAGGAACAAACAGTTATATATGGTGAGATATTGAATGAAAAGGGTGAACTTAAATCTATGCAAGCATTGTGAACAAGGTGTAAAAATGATTGGTTTTCATATTTGCAAATACAATCTAGATTTGATAAAGATATTAAAACAGACGGTTTCTATGATAAGTTGACGGACTTAGATAAAAGGTACTGATGAAAAAGTAATTAAAAAACTTTATGGACATTTGCTGGAGTTTAAATTAGAGGAAGAACAAGTTAAAATTTTGGATATGAGATTGACCTAGATAAATGGCAAAAATTGTGGTCTCAAAACTATAAAACGACAATGTCAACTGCATATAAAGAAAATTTGTATAAGATGTTTTACAGGTGGCACTTACCCCTGACAAGAATTGCAAGAATGTTCAAGAATAAATCGGAAAAATGTTGGAAATGTCATCAGATGGTTCATATTACCATATGTGGTGGACTTGCTCGGATGCAAAAAGATTCTGGACTCCACACATGGTTGGAAAAAATGATAAAACAACACATAGACTTTAAACCTGAGATATTTTTCTTGGGAATTATACCGGAAATATACAGCAAAAAATTGAAATATTTGATTGTAAATGTTTTAACAGCGACTAGAATTGTATTTGCTAAGAATTGGAAAAATAAAAAATACCTATGCGGGAGGAAATTATTAAGAAAATCATGGACTGTGCTGAAATGAGTAAATTGACATTTGAAATCAGAGAACAAGAAAACAAACAATTTTATATGATATGGGATTTATTTTGTCAATGGTTAGATAAAAAGACATGGTAAAGAAATAGATTAGGAAGCTTTATACAGTGGTACCTCTACTTACGAAAGGCTCTACTTACGAAAGTTTCAGGTTACGAAACACGTCTTCGAGAAAATATCGTCTCTACCTACGAATGTTTCAAAATACAAAAGGCTTTCTTGGAAAATGGCGCGTCCAAGCTGCACTGCCATTGGTTATCTTCCTGGCATCCCATTGGCTAGGAGGGATCTGTGCGCACGCACCGCGCTACGTTCTAAGTCTCGCGCTAGCAATCCAGCAAAGCAGGAAGTAATAACGAAGAATTACAGTCTGGATTTCGGGGGCTTGGAACGGATTAGGCCATTTACAGGTAAAATGTGCCTCTACTTATGAAATTTTCAGGTTACGAAACGGCTTCCGGAATGAATTAATTTCGTAAGTAGAGGTACCACTGTAATAAAAAGTGAATAGATTGATATAGAATACAATATAAAATATATAACCATTGGATGAATGTATAAGATTAAATTATAATGAAATTTAGAATATTTCACATAAAATGGTGGAAAAATAGTTTAGTAAAATTAATGATTAATGATTGATAATATATAAGCACATGTTAGATTGATAAGGTAAGAATTTATACAACTTGTGAGTAATGGTAAGAAAAAGGATAGCACAAAAGATTGTAACCAACTGACACACTGCATGTGTATAATTGAAATATGATTTTATGTTTTTATGTCTTCTTTGTATGTTTGTTGTAAAAAATAAAAACTTTATAATAAAAAAAGAAAAAGAAAAGCCAGTGAGATTATTAGTCTAACTCAGAAGAAACCAACTTTCCAAAAATAAATACTGTGTTTAACCAACTTCAGTCTGTGGCCGTGAGAAAAATTTAAAGATCACAAGAATATCATTTGCAAAGGCACATTTCATTTATGTCACCTTGATATTTTGACTTAAGAAAATGAATTTTCCATTGGAAAACTATTTTGGACAATAGGAAAGGGTCTCTAAGTTTAGCCATAAGCGCTCATCCTCTTCAATTCTAAATGAACTTTAATAGAGCTGCTGTCGTGCTATTAATATTCGTTGGAAGTTACTGAAATATTATGAAGTACCTAACACATTCTTCATCACAGCAAGTGTATCACTTTTGGGAGTTCCAAACATGCAAGGTCAGCCGGCAGTTGGCCCTGTAATTTTCAGATATAACTATTTATGCAGATATAAAATGCTACATCATTCATGCACAAATTTCTTCATACATTTATGAACTAAATGCAACAGCATGAAAATAATTAGCACATTTGTCTAATCTTACCTTATTTCTCCATACATCACACAGCATGATTGGAAAACACAACTGGATTCTTTTATTTGATGTGTCTATGTATGATTCACCCTTACAAATTCTGTCTTACAAATTGCAAAAGGATTTAGAGTAGTGTCAAAATGTATTTGATTGCTGATAAAATGCTTCCTTTTTAATGAATTAGCTTAACTTAAAGAGCTACATGTAATTTATTTATTTATTTATTTATTCAATTTATATACCACCCTTCTCCCGAAGGACTCAGGGCGGTGCACAGCCAACTAAAACAATACATATAAAAAAGTTAAAACAGAATTAAATATGGGCTGCTTCCAAATCTAAAACCCCCAATACTAAAAGCATGATTAAAACCCAATTTAAAATCAATTTAACATTAGCCCAGGCCGGCCTGCTCAAAGAGCCAGGTCTTCAAATCACACCTGAACACCCTCAGGTCGGTGGTCGTTCTCAACTCTGGGGGGAGCCCATTCCAGAGAGCAGGTGCCTCCACAGAGAAGGCCCTATTCCTCGGAGTCACCCGGCGGCACATGGAGGCCGTCGGGATCCGGAGGAGGCCCTCCTTGTGGGAGCGCACCGGATGGTGGGAGACTACTGGCAGAATGCGGTCTTGCAATTAACCTGGTCTGATGCCATGGAGCGCTTTAAAGGTCAAAACCAGAACCTTAAAGCGCACCCGGAAGACCACTGGCAACCAATGCAGCTCCCGCAGGAGAGGCATCACATGAGAGCTTCTAGATGCCCCCATAATCCCCCGCGCGGCTGCATTCTGTACCAGTTGCAGCCTCCAGGTGCTCCCCACAGGGAGCCCCATGTAGAGGGCATTACAGTAATCCAGGCGGGAGGTGACCAGGGCATGAGTGACCGTGCATAAGGTGTCCCGATCGAGAAAGGGTCGCAACTGGTGCATCAGGCGAACCTGATGAAAATCCCCCCTGGAGACGGCCGTAATATGATCTTCCAATGATAGCCGTGCATCCAGGAGGATGCCTAGATTGCGAGCCCTCTCTGTGGGGGCTAAGATCTCACCCCCAATAGCCAGCGACGGAGTCAGCTGACTATATCGGGACGCCGGAAACCACAGCCACTCGGTCTTGAAAGGGTTGCGTCGAAGCCTGTTCCCGCCCATCCAATTCCACACGGCCTCCAGGCACCGGGACATAACCTCCACAGCATCGTTGGGGTGGTTTGGGGTAGAGATGTAGAGCTGAGTGTCATCCGCATAAAGATGACACTTTACCCCAAAACCACGGATGATCTCCCCAACGGCTTCACATAAATGTTGAACAAGAGAAGGGAGAGGACCAACCCCTGAGGCACCCCACAAATGAGGGGCCCAGGGGTGGACCTTTTCCCCCCCCGTCAACACAAATTGCAAGCGGTCAGAGAGGAAGGAGGAGAACCACCGCAAGATGGTACCTCCAATTCCCAACCTCTCCAACCGCTGCAATGCGATACTATGGTCGATAGTATCAAAAGCCGCTGAGAGATCTTATAGGACCAGGACAGAGGAATAACCTCTGTCACGGGCCCTCCAGAGATCATCAACCAATGCAACCAATGCTGTTTCAATACTGTGTCCAGGCCTGAAGCCCGATTGGAAGGGATCTAAATACCTCGCTTCCTCCAGGTACTGAGGGAGCTGAGACGCCACCACACTCTCCACAACCTTCGCCACAAAGGGGAAGTTGGAGACTGGACGATAGTTATTCAAAAGTGCTGTGTCCAGGGTAGGCTTCTTGAGGAGAGGCCGCACCACCACCGTTTTCAGGGCGGTAGGGAGCGACCCCTCCCTCAACGAAGCATTGACAATCCCCTGGAACCAGCCTCGTGTCACCTCACCGGAGGCAGAAACCAACCAGGAGGGGCACGGGTCCAACAAACATGTGGTGGTGTTCAGCCACCCCAGCAACCTGTCCACGCCCTCAGCGGTCACAGGATCGAACTCCTCCCAGGTAACCATCTCAAGACTTGCCCCGGCCACCTCCCTAGGGACCACCCAACTGGAGTCCAGCTCGTCCCGAATCTGAGTAATTTTATCATGCAGAAATCAGGAAAACTCCTCTGCCCTGCCCTGCAAGAGGTCCTCCCGTGCTCTCGGCTCAAGCAGGGAGCGGGTCACTCTAAACAGGACGGCAGGCCGATTTTCTGCCGATGCAAGAAAGAAGGGCGGAGACGTGTGAACACTTCGCCACCTCTATCGCCACTAGGTAGGTCCTAATATAGGACCTCACCTGTGTCCGGTCAGATTCGGTGCGACTGGCCCTCCAGGCGCCCTCCAGACATCTTTTCCGGCACTTCATCTTCCTCAGCTCCTCCGTAAACCACGGAGCTGGATGGGATCTGTGCCGAGTCAGAGGTCGCAAAGGCACAACTCGGTCGAGAGCCTCAGCGACCAACCTATCCCAGATGGCCACTAAGTCTTCAACTGAGCTGTGAGCCAGAGTCTCAGGAAATGGCCCAAGCTCCATCTGGAACCATTCAGGATCCATCAGGCACCTGGGGCGGAACCATCTCCTCGGTTCCACTTCCTTGCGGTGGGGGGTGGCGGCACAGAGCCTAAGAAGAGAATGATTGGACCATGACAAGGGTTTTATAACTAGATCCCCAAAGCTACGATCATTCAACCACTGAGCAGAGACAAAAATCAGGTCCAGCGTGTGTCCCCCCGTGTGAGTGGGGCCAGAAACTAATTGCGTCAGGTCCATGGCCGCCATGGAAGCCATGAACTCCCAAGCCACCCCATAGGTTTCACCGAGCGAAGGCAGGTTGAAATCCCCCATAACTAAAAGCCTAGGGGTCTCAACCGCCAGCCCGGCTATCACCTCAAGGAGCCTGGGCAGGGCCGATGATACATGGCAGGGAGCCAGGTATGTTATCAAAAGGCCCATCTGAACCCCTTGACTCCACTTTACAAAGAGGGACTCACAGCCAGCCATCTGAGGAACAGTGGCCTCCCTAGGACAAAGAACTTCTTTAATAATGGCTGCCACCCCCCACCCCCACCCCTGCCCTGGGACCTTGGCCGATGAAATGCATGGAAACCTGGTGGGCACATCTGACCCAGAGGAACACCACCCTCCGGGCCCAACCAGGTTTCAGTAATACCTGCCAGGTCCGCACCCTCCTCCTGAATAAGATCGTAAACCAGGGGGGGCTTATTAATGGTGAACCTGGCATTGCACAACACCAGCCGGATACTCAGGGGCTGAGACTCTACACAACCAGTCCCGCAAGATGGGTCAAGAGGGTCAGAACGCGCTACTGATTGGAGACATCGGGTGTGCGGTCCCATATTCTGATATGGCCCTCTACCCCCACCGTACCTGCCTCTCCCACTTATGGTGTTGATGGACCTCACCTCTGGCTGCCCATTCTCCGGCCCCCTCCCCAACCCCCAACCCTCTGGGCCCTCCCAGGCCCTACCAGCCTGGCCAATTCCAAACCCCCCTGGGCTGTCCCCCAAGCCCGGTTTGGATCCTTTACTCAACCCCAATAAAAATTTAGACAACAAATTTAACAAGCAGGAACCCTCCCCCAAGCGTTTCCTGTGGTCGTGCCATCTCTCAGGGTCCCAGGACCCATCATCGAGGAAAGTCCTAGAGAGTCTAGAGGGCCATTTCCGAGAAAGGGGGATGTTCCTTAGGGCCCAAAGGTCTTCAACAGAATATCGCAATGGCTCCAAGGGATGCGTCTCCACTGCTCGACGATGTAAGAACTTCACCGGTTGAGACCGGGGCCGTGCCTAAAGACACCTGGCCCACGTCCATGTCCCATCCGGCCGTCCTTGTCTCCACCGGCGGCGTCAAGACAGCCATGAGCCAGGCACCGCCGACACCTCCAACGCCGGGACTACCATTGCCGAGGCCGGCATCCCAGCCAAACCAGGAGATGATATCAAAACCCGGCACTGCCGTCACCAGCGTCGGTGCCTCCATGGCCACCCATTCTCCACTACCCCCATTGCCGCCGGGGTCAATGAGATCTTCACCACTGTCATCGGTCCAGGAGACCGCATCCATCAGAGCCGTCGCCGTCCGGGAAACGCCCCAGCGGCTCTGATCTCTCCAACAACTCCAATGTCTCTCTGCAAATTGTCCAAGGTCACCGATCCTCCCCCAGGCCCTTTAACTACCTCTGCCATCGGTGGGGACCTGGTGGGGAAAGGGACTCCATCCATAGCTCCGTCGCCTCTCTGGAATCGCCGCCTAACATTAACCATGGCGGCATTGAGGCCTTGCTGCTTCTTCGGGGTCGCCAACCCCCCCCCCCGGTCTTTGCACCACCTCTGCCACTGGTGGGGACCCAGGGGGGAAGAAAGGTCCATCCGCGGCTCCATCTCTACCCCAGAACCACTGCCGCCAACCAACGCCAACTGCGGGGGCTGGGGCACGGTCACGGCAAGGCCTGCGCCACCCAAAGATCTTCTGAGCTGCTCCAGCACCCCCCACGGCTCCAACATCACCCCCTGCAGCTTCACCAGGGGCCTGCCAACCCCTTCGGTCTTCCCCCCACCTCTGCCACCAGCGTGGGGACCCAGGGGGGAAAGAAAGTCTGTCAGCAGCTCCATGTTGCTGCCACAGCAGTGCCTCTGCCGATCGAAAATCAGCCCTGCAGTTCCAGCAATTCCGGCAATTCCAGCAGATCCAGGCGCTCCGACATCACCCCTCCACAGATTCGCCAGGGGCTTGCCAACCCCCTTGGTCTTCCCCCCACCTCTGCCACTGGTGGGGAGACCCAGGGAGTGAGGGGACTTACTCTGGAGCCCAGCTGGTGCAGCGGAGCTCATCCCGAGTATGTCCGGCCACCATTTTGAAACGTTCACATTGTGCTGCATCAAAAATTTACATCTGCCTTCCACATTCTAGAGGTTATCAGATGTGCTGTGATTATAACTCCCAGAATTCCTCACCAGCAGGGTTTACAAACTGAATTCCAGAAGTTGTAGTCCAGTAAGTTACAGTAAGACTGCAAACTAAGGAAGGCTGATTTACAAGAAATTAACCAAGTTCTTTCTTCTTTCATCTGCTTCTTATTCTATCTTCTGACACTGAAAAAGAAAAAGTATCCAGAGGATTAGTTCTGTTCTTACTGACTTGTTTCTCCTTTCTGGAAAGAAGTAGGCGCCATGACCCAGAGATAGAGAAAGGCTGAGAGTAAGGAAGAAAAAGATTAATTGAGGATCTCTTGCTGAAACCTGAAATTGATATGCCACTATCAGTATACAAAACATAAGCACACCTTCACATTGAACTGACGATATGAATAAAATGGAAAGATATGAGCCAGAAATGTATGTGATATATATTCAGGTTGTAATAAAAGTAAATGGCATGGAATGATATAAATGCATTAGAAAATATTGTAACAAAGTATATAAAAGATAGATGAGCATCAAGACTTATACAGGAAAGCTTTGTGGTCAAATAACTTTTATAAACCTTGTTCCAGGAAAAATAATATTCTTATCACACCTTGTAGACTAATCCATTTGTTATCAAAGCAGTCTGTAGTCCATAAAATCTAATGGAATAAGATACAGATTCAGGTCAAGATTGTGTTTAACTTCCATTTTCTGTCTGTCATATAAGTCAATAGATGTCACAGAAAACAGCAAAGCACTGTACCTGGACACATATTATGCTGTAAGAAAGTTTTGCATCTACTAAGTGCCTAGCACTCAGTAAAAAATGTTCTAGTATCCTACAAGATATGTTATATGCTTACAGATGATTTATTATACTAGCAGGAAGGTGAAATAATTACCAGTAATATCAGAATTTGTATGTTCAGATTTGCTACAAGCTGAAAAAAGATCTGAAAATATAAATTTCAGTTGAAAGTACTCTAGGCAATAAAATATTCTCTAAAAACCTGTTTTTCATATATGATACAAGAATATTATAGTACAAATAATATTTGATTTGACTTGAATTACAATATAGCCTCCAACTTTAAAAAATTGAGATGTTGTAATAAACATATTTGCCAGTAGAGGGCAGAACATACACATGTAACATCTGCAAAGATCACATAAATGAATATTTTAGTGATTTAGAAGGGACCTAATCCTTCTGTTTAATCTTTCATGGCAAAAAAATGACAACAAAACAACCTTCTATTGAAAAACAATATGCTCCAAAAGTTGTTAAAAACTCAAATTTAGGCTCTATTACTTAATAACTGTTGCCAGCCTTCCAGTCCAAATTACTGTGATATTTTAAACTCTGTACCATATTGCAAAGAAAGCCAAAAGAAAAATAACATAACAGTCTTACAAAAGGAGTACATCACACTTGTTTTTAAGGGAAAAATTTACCTTGGCATGGTGATTAAAATGAATGCAGAATAAAAAATTCTCACAAACAAGGCTTGTGTAAACTCTTGACATGGGGAATTGGAATTTCCCAATGCTATTAACACTTAGCAGTTGGAGCCCTGTACCAGCCAAGAACAAGTGATTAAGGGGTATTTGTTTAAACTAATTTCAGTCTGTATATTGGGTCTATGGAGACTGGGGTTACTCTGCTGGAATTTTGCAACACTACTAATTGGTTACAAATTTAACAGTGGCAGAGTTCCCACAGGAGCATTGCTATGTATTCATTAACTGTACTTGCTCTACAGATCTATTTGTGGATTAAGCATTTGTGGCATGAGGTGCCCTGGGCTGTTTCTGAACAGTTGGTTAGCGATATGCCATTGTATTAGTCTTCTCCATACCACAATTTATTACCAATGCATAAATAATAACTGAATGGAGTCCTATGAGATCATTTCAGGAACCAAATTATAATTGCATGCACTCATTGGGGTTGTTCACATATGTCAGCCAAATCACAATTAAAGAAAAAAGACACATAACTAGCATTGCATGTTGGTCTTCAAATTAGTGATCTTTGGACAATATTCCATTGTTCTACAGGAAGCTAAAATGTCTCTATTTAGTTTAGTTTATTTATTTGGTTACTTAAGATGAAAATAATAATAAGAATATAGGGACCTATTAGCTGTACAGTCATACACATAAACAAACAAGACTAATGCATCTATTCAGCAGACTGGGACATACGTCCCAGAGGATGACAGCCATCCATCGATAAAAATCTTTCTTTTTCTCTTGAATCTCATTGCACATCACGGATAGGTATATAGGTGAGCAACAAAGGGACTTTGCACTTAAGAGGTAAACAATGGGATATTAATGAAAGTAGGTTTAATTATAACACAACAATCGAAGAAAACAATAAAATAATAAATGTTAAAATGAAAACATGTTATTTACACATCCACATTTTGTTTCAGTTTCGATTAAGAATCTCTGGAAGCATTATCTTCCTCCTAGGATAAGAGTTAGAGAACGGTCATTTGATCTAATCTGCCAATCATAATGAAAACTGCACCTGGCAGGTGTTGCATTTATGTCTGACAAGCTAATTGATTATTTCCTATGCAAAACATTATGGACACACTAACTAAAGAATTAAGCTAAACTCCCCCCAGATTTCACTTCTTATTTAACAAGAAAGCCAGATCTCTCAAAAGAGCAGTCAATAAAATGTAATTTCCTTGCTGGAGTAATCTATGATCTAAACCACCTTATTAAATAGTATCATACTGATTTTCTGGGATCCAGAACATACTATGGGATGATTTGGGGAACACTTGTCAATGGCTTGAGAATTCTACCCTGTTCCATTCCATACTAGAATTGATGAGCAATCCACAGATTCCCTAATTTGCTGGCATTTATTATATTCAACCCTCCTAATATTTATAAAACCATAAGGTTGTATCTCTTTTATAACTTGGGCACTATTAGTTTCAGTTCAGTTTAACACATGGCCTGGTATATTTTTATTTTTTCGAATACCAATAATTTTACTAGTATTTTCTAGTCAACTGATTCTCCTTCTTTTTTACGCACTGTAAAGAGATGTCAATCATAATTTTTACATTTTAAAAAAGCCTGTGGGGTTCAAACAACCTATTGGTGCTGCTTGAATCCCTTAGGACATCCTAAGTGATTTGGGCTGAATCTTCGTAATGCAGTACTCTCAAAAGTTATCCCACCTTGCCATTCTGAAACGATATCTTGGCTGACAGTATCATAAGATATTGTGAAATTTTAATGTGCAATATCTGAGTTTATGAGTTTATTCACATTTTTATACATCATCAATTAACTTGTAATTTTTGTCTGAACTATAAGGAAAATATCACTTACAAACAAAGCAATAGTTCAGCACAACTAAAAGAAAATATGTAAAATTGGTATTTATTCATTGGTTTCAAATTGGATTTATTTTCCATTGTATGCTAGTCAATAATAACCTATTGTAGAAGGAAAAATCCATCTGGTTCAATTCCAAGCTGGTAGAAAGGTGCTAGAAATAAAATGGAGGCTGATTGGAAAGAAGGATTCAATTTATTGATGAGTAAAACCAACATGTGGTTCTGAGACAGCTGACAAATTGATTGAATGAGTGGGTGAATCTTTATAGGTTTCTGTGCTGTTACTGGGGGTTGTGCAATGTAGTGAGCTCTGTGTCTTTTGCTATTTTAATGGTGGTGGGTTAATCCTATTATGTCCTAAAAGTCGTGTCCTGTTCTTAGAATTTGGGAGGAGAAGGATGTAAATTTTAATCTCATTGCTGAAGGTTATGGTATTTTGTTTCTAAATAGGATGGGCCAGTCTTTCTTAATAGGCACAAAATATCCATCTGTAATGACTTCACTTTCAGGCATCTGCTGGAAACTATTAAGAAAGATTGTGGCTGCTTTCTGCCTCTAAAAACATGTTATTGGGGAAGTATAATATTCGCCTCTTTTAATATTTCCCAAAATATTTCATTCTCTAGGATAAGGGAGGGCTTCCTACACTATGTTCTCATTATTGATATAATCTTATAAGTTTGTAAAGATTTTCATGGATGGAAAAATACTGGTAGCATTGCCTCTAATCAAATATTATCAAACACCAATGTATTTATAATGGTGCTAATCCCTACTTTTATTTTGAAACCAAGTACCCAGTACGGATATTAAGAAAACTCAAGGTCTGCCTCAATATTTCATCATTTGGCACCCACAAATCCCAGAATTCCAATTCACTTTAATAAACCTTTGAGGGAGTCCATCAACAGTCTGATTTTTTTTCAACTTTCATTTCTAAAATATTCCTAGTAGTATCTTGTTCTATAACTGGAAAGAAACAATAGCAACAGGAAGTAAATAGATTCAGCTGCCTAATTATTTTCATTGTTTTGACTAATAAATGTTAAGGCACCAGGATGTTTGACAAGGTCTTGGGCATTAGATGCGGAATATTTTATTTTATTTTTATTACATCTAATCAAAATGTTCTGATTTAACATAACTTGAATAATACGGAGCCTTTCAGATATGTTGAATAAAACTGAAGCCAGACAGATTTGGAAAGCTCTAATCTGGGGAAAATTAATTTAGACCAACTGAGATTTTGCCATTCTGCAATGGCTTCCAAGGCTTGCCACTGACCAGCTAAGGCTTCACATGAACTACATTTCTGGTTATATCTAAATAAGATTTCTTCAGTCTTATATCTTGCAAGTATAATCTTACTTTCCAGACTATTTGTCAAGCTGTAACTTCAGGAAACATGGTAATATTTAAAATCTAGCACTTAGTGCAAGCTTAGTGCAGGCTCGAATCCCACCAGGCTCAAGGTTGACTCAGCCTTCTATCCTCTTGGGGTAGGTAAATTGAGGACCCAAGATTGTTGGGGGCAATAAGCTGACTTTGTAAAAATGCCACTTGGGGGGGCAAAAAGCCCTAGTAATAAGCAGGCATATACAATGGAATGAAGGCTATTGCCGAGCACTTAGCATGGTGCTTCATAGACTGTAAGCCGCCCTGAGTCTCCGGAGAAGGGCGGCATATAAATGCAAATAAAATAAATAAATAAATATTTCATATCCTAACCTGAATATGATCACCTTTATACCTTTATACATTCCAAGATGGCAATTTCCATTTTAATTCTCTGACAAGGAATAATGAGTTTCATAAAGTACATAGATCTGATTTTATTTTACTTTTATTTTCAAATCAATGCTGAATTCTTGTTTCATTATATAGGAATTCTTGTTCCCCTCCATAGCACTGAGACCTCAGCCATTCATATAAACTATGGAGATTTTTTGTGGAATGCAAAGCAAAAAAGGAATGAGAACAAAAGTGTTATAACTATTCTACGCAAGGCAAAAGGAATATAGAAGAAATCTGCCTGCCTAATTCATTCCCTCAGCACTTCTGACTGTGCTGAAGCATCTAAGTGGTTCAGATGACAAGAGCTGGATCTATAACTTTCTGCATTTGCAGAAAGACTTCTGACCCTTTCCACCTGCTGCAGCACATTCCAGACTAACCTGTGTTCTGTTGCTGAGTTGGGAACAGAGGCTGAAAAATCACAACAAGGTGCCAGCTGTCTTAATATTTTATTTTATTTTTATTTATTTGATTTGTCATTCGCTTACAAGATAATAGGTATAAGTATAAACATAATTATGAATACATGAAATGGATACATATATGAAAAATAAAAAAAACAATAGGACAGGGACGGTAGACACGTTTGTGCACTTATGCACACCCCCTACAGACCTCTTAGGAAAGGGGTAAGGTCAATAGTAGACAGTCTAAGATTAAAGTTTTTGGGGTTTGGGGAAGAAACCACAGAGTCAGGTAGAGTATTCTAGATATTGACCACTATTGCTGAAGTCGTATTTCCTGCAATCAAGTTTGGTGTGGTTTACCTTGAGTTTATATCTATTGCTCTTGTATTGTTATGGTTGAAGCTGAAGTATTCATTGACAGGTAGGATATTGTAATATATGATTTTATATACTATACTCAGATCGGACCGAAGGCGGCGTAGTTCTAGGTTTTCTAGGTCTAGAATTTCGAGTCTGGTGGCATAAGGTATTCTACAATGAGTAGAGGAGTGAAGAACTCTTCTTGTGAAATATTTCTGGATTTTCTCAACTGTGTTAATATCAGATACGTAATGTGGGTTCCAGACTGATGAGCTGTATTCAAGTATTGGTCTAGCAAATGTTTTGTATGCTCTAGTTAGTAGTGTGATATTACCAAAGAAAAAGCTACATAGGATTAGTTCAACAACTCTTAATGCCTTTTTGGCTATGTAGTTACAGTGGGCTCTAGCACTTAGATCATTAGAGATGAGTACTCCAAGATCCTTGACAGAGTTTGGATCCTCAACAAGGTCTTGACTATTCAGCTTGTATTTTATTTTCTGATTTTTTTTTTGCCAATGTGTAAAACAGAGCATTTATTTGTTGAGATTTGAAGTTGCCATTTGTTTGACCATTCTGATACATAGTCGACATCTTTTTGAAGGGCAACAATATTGTCTGTGGTGTTGAATAGCTTTACATCATCAGCGAAGAGAACGCAGTTGCTCTTAATATGATCACTTTGACAATAGGAAGAAAAACTAATTGCTGTATGATGTTCATCACAGCACATCTTTCAAAACTACATCATTGGTTGAAACTTTGACTACAGAACCCTTTGATATTGACTTACAGTGGCATTTTTAAATGTGATGACCTCATCTTTTTTCCTCTTAGCATTGTTCTTGGGTTGTCACTTCATCAGTATTATTTCTTGGAGAACATGCATAGTAGCAATCTTCAGATTATTAATGTTCCAATTGTTGGAAAAAACTGACAGAGTTCCTCTGTCAATGAAAACATTTTCTAATAATTGACACAAAATCAGCCGCAAAACCTAGGTAGCAGATTAATACTTTTTTGATGCAGTTATAATATTCAGGATTACAGTGATTCCTATAACTGTATTTATTTAGAACTGCTGGTTCATTTCTAAAGAAGAATTATTGAGTCTGTCATCTGCACCTCTATAACTGTCTGGTTTGGCTCTGCAACCAAACAAGACAGGCACAGACTTCAACAGATAATTAGAACTGCAGAAAAAACAATTGCTACAAACCTGCCTTCCATTGAGGACCTGTTTACTGCACGAGTCAAAAAAAGGGCTGTGAAAATATCTATAGACCCCTCACATCCTGGACATAAATTGTTTTGATTTCTACCCTCAAAACGACACTATAGGCTACTGCACAGCGGAACAACTAGACACAAGAACAGTTTTTCCCCGAATGTGATCATTCTGCTAAACAATTAATTCCCATAACACTGTCAAACTATTTATTCTTCTTCTCATCCTTCCTATTACCTATCTTTTCCAACTTATAACTATAACTGTGTTTTATCTTTACAATTTATTTACAATTGTATCTTTACAATTTATATTGTTTTATTTGTTCCCTAGTATGATTTGATTGCTTATTAGTAACCTATGATTATCACTAAGTGATATTATGAATCTTATGATTCTTGATGAATGTATTTATTTTCTCTTTATGTACACTGAGAGCACATGCACCAAAGACAAATTCCTTCTGTGTCCAAGCACGCTTGGCCAATAAAGAATTCTATTCTATTATTTATCTAGGCTGCTCCATTCGGATTGGCTTAGTGAGGGGCAGAATGGATTTTGTGGATCTAGTACAGGCTTTTAATTCTTCTAGCTCAACAGCACACTGAACAATCAAAGCATAGCATATAAAACTAGAAATATGATAAAACCTACTCCTAGTCTTACAAGCATTCAGTTCTGAAAGCAAAAAAGTTGTTAGCATGATAATTTCAGAAGCATATCAAAGTATAATCATTGTAAATATGATTGCAGAAATATTATTTATTCACTGCAAATGTTCTGTATTATATGTGTACTTCTAAGGATTAAATCTAATATCAAAGTGGCCACATAGGGCACATAGTTATTTATCAGATCCATTTCCAACACACTTGTCATTTAAATAAAAGTAACAGATTAAAAACTAAGTGAGACACTACAAATGTAGAGTGGCAGACAACTGTGTTGTTATTAGAGGTAGAAACTGGGAAGATCCTTTAAGAGCTCGATAATCCAGAAATGATCTCTAAAAAATTCAAAGTTTAAAAAGGTTTATGCTTTTTGCTTAAGGAATCTGTGGCTCTCTAAATCTTGCACTCTAGAGTTGATAGGATTACAATTCACCAGTATATGCAGCATCAAATATTTCTATGGAAATTCTCAATCATCCAGGTCATGGTTGTCCCAAAGGTGCTGTTTAAAAGGCAACTGGACTATCACAAATGAAGGCAAATGGACCTTCCTGTTTTTTTCCTTGAAAGCATTTCACTTCTTATCCAAGAAACTTCTTGGGTGAGAAGCGAAACATTTTCAAGGAAAAAAACCAAGAAAGTCCAATTGCCTTTTCAAAAAGCACCTTTGGGAAATCAAATATTTCCCACTCCTACTATATTGTATTATAGACACTGCCTGCTAGATATCTGTCTGCTGCAAATAAGATGTTTCAGTGCCTCCCCAAGAAACCGTTTGAGATGATAAAGCAGTTGGCAAATGAGAAAAGATAACTGTAGACCCGGGTAGTTTTCTATGGCTTCCTAAGGGGGTAGAGCTCCTTTTTACTTTTGGAACATTTATCACCCAACAGGCAGACTTTATTACTATTGTACCTAGAAAAATGGAAAGAAAAATAGCTTGCTTGTGTGGTGCTGTCATAATAACTGAATATAAGAAACACTGCTTAAGCACAGTTACTGTGAATACCACTATCAAAATCTTCTTTCTATCAGTAAAAGCTAGAATTCCACTAGATATTATGGCTGACAAGTCAGTGAAATAAATTACAAATTCTTGTAATATTATTTAATCACTTAAAATGAAATACACTCACTCCTCTTTCCCCAACCTGGATCTCTGTAGATGTGTTGACTCCATTCCTGGGTAGTTGGGAATTCTGGAAGCTACTGTTCAGCAACCTTTACAAGTGAGAGAACTAGTTTGAAAACAAGAAGAAACTAAATAATCTCGGTAAATAATGAGCTTTGAGAATGAAAGCTATTAGTTGGAAACGTTGCTATCAGATTCCTTCTGATTTTTTTGTTGTAGACTAAAACAGCTGCCAATTTCCAAAATTTGCCATTGTTGCAATAAGCTAAGCTTGTCTCTTCCAAAGTAACCCCAGAATTCCATATTAAAATCCAGCTATCTTATAGCTGCCAAGATTGGGAAATACTGATCTAGATGAAAAAAGTCTAAAGCTTTAGATGCATTATTATATGCAATATGTAGGTTGTAAGATGCTCTCAGCAGTTTAAAACTCATTTTGAATTGAATCTTAATAAATTAGAGCATATTTCACAATACAGCACACTCTTGTCTAACTCTTGAAGGCATAAAACAGTGAAAACACAATAAAGGCAGTTTTGTTCTTCATGAAGGAAATTAGTAAGTGAAAATGAAGAATATGAAAGTGAAGATTAGTTAAAGAAAGTTCCCCAAACTGCTATTCTCCTGAAGTATTTCAACTACAGTTTCCAGCAATCTTAGCCTGCCTGGCCAATCATTTTACATACACTATAACCCTTATTTTGGTATGAGAATAGGACTAGCAGTAGGTACGCTTCTGATAGGTCATTCCTCTGTCCTGGTCCTGTTAGATCTCTCGGCGGCTTTTGATACTGTCGACCACAGTATCTTATTGCGGTGGCTGGGGGGGTTGGGAGTGGGGGGCACTGTTTTGCGGTGTTTCTCCTCCTTCCTTTCCGACCATTTGCAATTTGTGTTGGCAGGGGGGCAGAGATCGACCTCGAGGCCCCTGATCTGCGGGGTTCCTCAGGTGTCAGTGCTCTCGCCCCTGCTGTTCAACATTTATATGAAGCCGCTGGATGAGATCATCCGTGGCTTTGGGGTAGAATTTTATCAGTACGCCAATGATACTCAGCTGTACATTTCTACCCCAGGCCACCCCGACGAAGCCGTGGAAGTGATGGCCAGTGCCTGGAGGCTGTGCGGGGTTGGATGGGGTGGAACAGGCTTCAGTTCAACCCAGCTAAGACCGAATGGCTGTGTTTCCTGGCACCCCGATACAGCCAGCTAGTTCCATCACTGGCTGTGGGGGGGAAATTCTTGCCCCCATAGAGAGGGCGCGCAATCTGGGTGTCCTCTACCCCCTTAGGCTGTCATTAGAAGAACATATAGCGGCCATCACCAGGGGGGCTTTTTATCAGGTCCGTAGGATCTACCAGTTGCGGCCCTTTCTAGATCGGGATGCACTTCACACAATCACATCCGCCCTCGTTATCTCCCGCCTAGATTATGCCAATGCTCTCTATATGGGGCTCCCCTTGAAGAGCACCCGAAGGCTCCAACTGGTGCAGAATGCAGCCGCGTAGGCGGTTTTAGGGGCTTCTCGGAGCTCTCATGTTATGCCACTCTTGCGCGAGCTGCATTGGCTCCCGGTGGTCTTTCAGGTGCGTTTCAAGGTGTTAGTTACCATCTTTAAAGTGCTCCATGGCTTGGGACTTGGGTATTTACGGGACCACCTACTGCCACCATCAATCTCCCATCGGCCAGTGCGCTCCCATAGAGTGGGTCTCCTCGGGATGCCACCGGCTGGATGGCTGGCAACCCCAAGGGTGCGGGCCTTCTTGTTGGGGGCACCTTCCCTCTGGAATGAATTACCCCCAGAGATGAGGATCATCCCTGACCTTCTGACCTTCCGGCACACGTTGAAAACTTATTTATTTCATCAAGCCGGTCTGGCCTAGGGTTTTATAGGGTTTTAAATTTGGTTTTAATTGGTTTTAGTCCTTATTTTTAAACCCTTGTCTCGTTTTTATTATTCAGCCACGATATTTAATCTTTTTAATTGTTTTTAATTATTGTGTTGTTATTGTATTTTTTAATGGCTGTACACTGCCCCGAGTCCCGCAGGGAGAGGGGGCAGTATATAAATCTTGTAAATAAATAAATAATATGTTGCTTATATTTTGCCTTATCAGTGTTATAATAAATAGGCCAAAAGATGCAATATACATTGCTTCAGTATATATGATATATAGAGGTGGGTGAAAAAAGAAAGAAGCAAACCATTATTGTGTAGTTTTATTGTTATTTATACATCATGGACACACACAAAAGCTGTTAGCTCCTCAAATAGCAAGTGTCAAGTTCTGCACATCCACCCAGTTGGTAAAATAAATCAGTTAATTTGGCAGGTAAATATTAAGTAATCAAATTGTCAGAATAA
This sequence comes from Bungarus multicinctus, assembly GCA_023653725.1. Classification (NCBI taxonomy): domain Eukaryota; kingdom Metazoa; phylum Chordata; class Lepidosauria; order Squamata; family Elapidae; genus Bungarus; species Bungarus multicinctus. The sequence continues at coordinate 5,257,043 of CM042851.1, forward strand.
GACATGGGCTAAGAAAGAAAGACAAAGAATGAAAAACTTATGAAAGTTGAAAAGATTTTAAAAGAACTGAACAGAAATGTGGACTCTAAATCTCAATGTACTACTACTTATATTCATCATTTATAAGATCATTTCTAATGTGAAGTGTCAGAGCATAGAGCTATCATCTTTATTAGCTTTCCCAAAACATATAGTATCAAGTTAATCTACGAATTGTATTATTTTCCATCAACAAAAGCCATTCCTTTCCTGGGATATCACAAAATGATGATGATGATTATGTGTCCCCACTCCTTTTTTTAAATTCTAAACACATTGACATTTTGACAGCATGTTGTAAGTACTTAAAGAAAATGGTTGTCATGGGGCAGGGTACCCATTCACAAAATGGCTGCTATAGGGGATATTTATTTATGTATTTATTTATCAAATTTATATAATCACCCTTCTGACACATGAGACTCCAGGTGGTATACAATAAACATAAATGAGAAAAATATATATATAAAATACTCATAACTGCACAATTTTCCTCCCCACAAATTGCCAGCCTTCAAAATACTATTTTGTTTTATTTATTTTTTCCTGTACAAGTGATCACATTTAAGAATAAAATAGCTAAAGACATTCTTCATATTTCATTCTTTCAACTTTGAGACTCTCTTAGTCAGCAGGAAAACTCTCCAAAAACTGAATAGGACCACATTTGAAATAGGCAGAGAATCCAGCAATGAAATTTTAAAAACGATGAGTCTGGGGAGCCAGAAAAAACCCCGATTGCATGTGTTAGATTGGTGGTTGGAAATGAGGAATTAGAGTACATTTCAATGTTTATTCCTCAGGTGAGTACCTGCTAAAATGTAACCACTCTGGGCTCTGCCGGCTGGCAGCCCACTTTTATACAGGGCTGTCAGCCGCTAACCAATAGCTTTGAAATATGTTCCCATGCTTAGCACGGCAGGAGAACTCTAGCCGCAAATACACGGACTTAACACCCTGCTGGAACTTTCGGTTTAACTTCTTACACTACAATTGTAGTCCTCCCGGTATGCTGGGTGGCAACAGTTGCATGTCAACTTGCAATTCTCCAGTATTCTTGACAGGTCTTTGTGAGTTGTCTGCATTCCTGAAGCATCTTTACCTGGAGTGGACGGGTTGCTGATGTTCTCCTGAGTGTTCAGCTGGGTGTGTTCTTTGGCTTGATTCAGGATCAGGGGCAGTCAGGCCCCAGTGGCAGATGTTTCATTTGACGTGGGACTCTGCCCACAGGTACTGATGTGTCTCCAAGTAATCCATTACATTCTTCTGTGCTCCCTCCGAGGTTTGTTTCCTCTGGCTCCATGGCAGCCTTCCTCTCCACTCAGCTCCAGAGCTGGTCGATGTGCCTGCATCCTGACTGGCCATCCCAGCATTCCACACTGTATGAACATGGCCCCATGGCTTCCACAACTTGGGCTGGCAGCCAGGTGGGTGGCCTGTGTAGTTCTGGGCGTATATTTGGTCATCTTGTTTGAAGTTTCTGGCTTGGTCTCCCTGCCCCAAATATTCTGTTGAATATTTGGGGTATAATCTGTCTAGGTTCATTCTCAATCGTTCATGAGTAATTCAGCTGGGCTTCTGCTAGTGGTCATGCTTGGAGTGATGTGCTGGGTTAGCAGGTATTTTGTGAGTTTCTCTTGGTGGTTCCCCGGGCCCATTCGGGCCAGTGCCTCCTTTGGGATGCACACCATCCGTTCTGCTTGTCCGTTACTTGTGGGCTAAATGATGCAACAAGGGCATGGTGTATTCCGTGGTTTGCCAGGAATCCTCAAATGTGACTGCTGTGAATTGCGATTTGTTATCAGATACTAGCACATCCAGCAGGCCACGGGTTGCAAACATTTTACCTAGCACCCCAATGACTGCGTCTGTCATGGCTGACTTCTAGCCATTTTGAATAGGCATCTACCATGACTAGGAATGATTTCCCATGGACTGGACCCCAAATGGAAATGCATCACACACCAGGACTAGTGGCAGGTTTTCACTGTATGGAAATTAAGTATTTTACTCCCACAAACACAGCCGCTTCTTTTCACTCCCAGTTCCAAGGTGCCTTTTTGTCCAAAAATCTATGGAATGGTTCTGTGACAGACGCTTTATGCCTCAGAAATGCACTGTAGAAATTGAGGAGTCCTAGGAAGGCTTGGAGTTCTGTCTTGTTCTTAGGTGTTGGCACAGCTTGTATTGCCTTTATTTTTTATTTGGTGGGGTGCAAATCATTGCATCCACTAGGTATCCCAGGAACTCAACTTGGTTGACAACAACCTTGCATTTCTCTTTCTTTACCTTGAGACCTGCTTTCTGGAAACTTGAAAACACTATTCATAGTCAGTTGAGCAGTTCAGGTTTGCTGAAGTATGACACGACCTCAGGGTTCCCATGTAGCAACCGTTCCATCAGGCTTTGGAACAGGCCTGGGGCCACGCTTAACCCAAACTGCAGGCGGCAACAATGGAATGCTTCCCTGTGCGTTACGATCGTTTGGGCTTCAGCTATAGCTTCATCCACTAGGAGTTGTTGGTAGGCTTCGGCAAGATCCAACTTTGCAAAGATCTTGCCTTCCCCTAAGGAATGCAGCAAATGTTGCACTACAAGTATCAGCTATGCATTCTACTGAAGGGCCTTATTTAGGATGCATTTATAGTCCACACATATATGGACCAACCCATCTGGTTTCACTGGAGTAACTATAAGGGTCTCCCATTTTGCATCATTGACTGGTTCCAATATTCTTTGTTGGATAAGTTGTCCAACTGTTCGTTGACCTTGGGCTTCAGTGCAAAGGGTACCCTCCTTGGTTTCATGGTGTGCCCTTATATTCTCCCAATTTTCCATCGAAGACTTCTGTGAATTCTTTGCCCACATCCTTGGCCATTTGATTGAGCATTGTATTCACTCTGATGACTCCTAGCTCCAGGGACATGAACCAGTCCAGTCCCAGGACCCTAGGCAATGAGCCTTCTACGATGACCAGCTGGAGCAGTCCAGAAAAATCTTTATATTCCATATGGAACATGCCACTTCCTATAATTAGGATGTTATTTCCCTGATAGTCTCTGAGGTGGATGCGTCTGTTCGTGAGGCTGGTCCTCGGCTCTTGTGATACTAATTCTTGGAAGGTTTTTCAGGACACAATCATCATTGCCAACCCCGTGTCAACTTCCATCTGACAGCGTGACCTTTCAATGCAGACAGTGATGTGGATTTTTTGGCATCCTAGCATCCTGGCCTGGTTGCTTACTCTTTCCGTGTGGTATGCATCAGTGTAGGTGGTGAAGCAATTATCTTCCTGGGCTCTTTGTCTTGACAGTCTGAAACTTCCCCCAGCTTGGTGAATTTGTGTTGGCCCTGTTTTGGGGGCAGAGAACAATGCACGGCAAACTTGTGCTAAATGTCCCTTCTTTTCACACCTCCTGCAAATGGTGTTCTTATGCTGGCGCGTGGCCCACGGGTGATTCCTGCCACAACCCAGGCATGAAGATGGCTTCTGAGTGGTGGCCATGTCACGACCCTTTCTGGCTATGTTTAACTTATGGACATCATCATTGTTGTCGTCATCCTCTTTGGTGTCTTCCTGTAGTTCCGTCTCTGCGATGGATGGTTGCCCCCCTTCTGGCCATCTGTGGGCTGTTTGATTTCTGGATCTCATCTGTCGATCTTCTGGATGATTCGACTGCTTGGGCATCCTCCAATGCTGTTTGTAGTGATAACATTGGTCTGGTGAGTAATCATCTCTGTAGTTTAATGTCTCACACCCCACAGACCAATCTGTCCCTGAGGGCTTCATCCAGGTTGCTGAATTTGCAATAGATGGCTGCCTTCCGGAGGGCTGCCACATAACAGCTGATGGATTTGCCCTCAGCCTGGTTTCAGTGGTAGAAAGCATGCCTTCAGGTGATGCAGGAGGGTTGGGGCGTGTAGTGCTCCCGCAGCTTGCTTAGTAAGATGTCCCAGGGGACCGTCTGTAGTGGTTGAGGTGTGATGAAGGCCCTTGCTGTGTCAAATACTTCTTTCCTGCAGAAACTCAGGAATAGTGCCCTTTTTAGGTTGTCGGTAATGTTTGTGTAATTGTTGGCTTCCAGCACGCAATCAAATTGGATTAAGTAGGAATCCCATGTCTGTGTTTCAGGATCGAATGGCGTGAACTGTGGTGGGTTTGCCATCTTCTTCACTTGGTGCAGTCGCTGTCTGCCAATGTGACTCGAGTCTCTGCAACCCTTGATTGGCAATTCTGTGTGGTGGCTCCGTTTCTAACTGATCCCACCTTCATTGCCAATGTTAGATTGGCAGTTGGAAATGAAGATGAGGATCCAGAGTATGTTTCAATGTTATTTCGGGTGAGTACCCACTACAATGTAACCGTTCTGGGCTCTGCCAGCTGGCAGCCCACTTTTATATAGGACTGTCAGCCACTAACCAACTAATTGCCGACATGATATACTCAATAAAGGACTTTCTGAACCTAACTCAAATGTCAGAGTCCTGACTTCCCCGAGTTCATTGATCAGAGGGATAATAGCAAGCTAGCTCTGATTTACTATCAAGCTTTACCTGGGATTCCTGAGACCCATTTGGCCATCCAGGACAAATCAGGAGAGTCAAAGAAACTCAGGGAGTGATGGCGGAAGGAATGTCGAAGGAAGTCAAAGCCAGTGAGGCTGAGGTGACCCCAGTGGTGGCAGCAGCAGAGCCAGTGATGGGAAAGGCCCAACACCTTGACGTCCACCCAAACACTCAGACGGAGAGGGCTGAAAGACCAGCAGCCAGGGGAGATCCAGTGGTGACAGAGAGCCTGTGGCTGGTCGATTCTAGGGGATGGTGGCAGGTGGCAATGACCCCTGGGACTGAAGTTCCTGTGGGATCACTGAAAGTCTCTGGGTTGTACTTGACTAAATAGAGAAAGAGGAGGGCAACCTAAGAGGATGAGGGAGAGGATTGGAGCTAGTCAACCATCTCAGTCAGCCAGGATCTGGAGCAGCTCAGGGAGAGGCTCAATGGGATGAGCTTCCATGCTACCCAGTCATGGCAGGGATGGGAAGCTGGGCCACCTGGCAGTGTCATATGCAAACTGGAGAAGCCAAACCCTTGCTAGCTAATTCTGACTTGCCAGTCCAAAGTTTCATTCAAAAGCTGCCCCTGAGTCCGTCCCAGAAGCCTCGGATGGAGAGGGGAGCAAAAGGCAGAGAGATAGATCAGAGATCCCAGTTGGCAGCAAGAGGCCCAGAAGGGGGAAGACCAGTGCCCATCTCAGCTTAATGGCACTGGCAGCAGCCAACCAACCCAATGGTGCAGCTGCTTCTCCCCCTCCATAAAGTCCCCAAGCCAAGTCAAGCGCGCCTACCCTGGGGTGCTCTCAAATGGCAACCTGTCCACTGGCAGCTGCCACAGCAAGTGATAAATCCCCCCTTATTTCAGGCCACCTTCGATGTGGACCCAAACCAATTGGCACTGTTCCTGAGCCAGGAGGTCACTTAGCTGGATCAGTATGCCCACACCTATCCCAAGTAGAGGGTGATGATTAATTCAGTGGCAGAAGGTTTAGAAGGGGAGGCTGCCAAGTGGGCAGCCGACCTCCACAAAGAAAACATCTGGGAGTTGGGGAATGTGGTCATGTTTCTAGATGACCTTTAAGGCCATTTTGAGGATGTCTCACATGCCCAACGAGCTAAGGCTGAGCTACAAACTGAGAAAAAGGGACCAACCTGTGGAAGCATACATCTGTAAATTTCACTGGATCACAGGGAAACTGAGGCACTGGCCAGAACAACTGCTGGTCCACTACTTCAGACTGGGAGCTACGCCAAGCTGGCATCTTCTGGGGCCTGCCTAACCGACTGCACAACTCATACCACAAAGCCACTGAGTTGGATGCAGAACTAAGAGAGTGCTAGCCCAAGAGTGAAGCCAGCCTGAAAAGTGGCTGAGCCCCCCTGCCATGACAGGACCTCCTGGGAGAAGCACCCAAGCACCATTCCAGTGCTTCAGGTGTGGCCAGTGGTTGCTGAGTGCACAGCACCCATCCCCAGGCCAAAGGAAGCCCCACCCAGTGCTGGGAAGCAAAGGAAGTCATCCCAAAAGGTGCCTGAGAAGCCTGAAGCTGTATGTGGGGCCATCGAGGTCCCCTCCCACAGCCAGGAGGAGGGAACCCTGGCCAATGAGGAGTCCACACTGTCCCCTATGACAGCAAAGATGATGGAGAAAGTTACCTGATGGTAAGTGGAGCCATCTGTTCTTTCTCCATCACCATCACCCTCACAGCTCTCAATTCAGGAGCCCAGGATAAGCTTGGAGCCCCAATAGACTCGAGGTGAACACACTGCCTGATTAGCTTACCAGCCATCACCCCAGTTGGGAATCTGGGTAAAGGAATTATCTAAATCCATTAAGTTCAAGCAGGTGGATGGCTCCCTACTGGGAGGGGCACCAGCCACCCAATTAACTGAGCCAGTCAGGTTAGAGATGGCCCAGCACTGAGAGATAATCAGATTCATTATTGTCCCCAAAATGACAGAGTCAGTAATCTTAGGGCTGGGGACCCACAATATGGTGGGAAGAAGAAAGTCAGAAGATGAGGCTAGCAAGAGGACCTTACCCCAGCCCCCATGAACAAGTCTGGTGGGAAGAGAAGGAGGAAGAACCGGAGCCAGTGAGGCCAGCCACCACCCACCTGCCAGGGGATTCCCCCATCTCCAAGGAGTACCAGGACTTAGCCAGAGTGTTCAGTGAGGAGGAGTGTAACAGTCAGCACCTGACTGACTGTGCTATCAAAATCATACCAGGGCCAAAGCTACGAGGTCTAAGATGTACTCCATGTCCTCCCGAGAGATAAGAGAGCTAAGGGAATAAATCGATAAAAACTTAGCCTGGGAATTCATTCAGCCAGCAGAGTTGTGAGTGGCAGCCCCAGTCTCAAAATTAAATAAATAAAGGTGTCAATAAAATTAGTGACATATTATAGAAAACATACAATGTTCACAATTTATCATAGAACTGCAAGCACAAAATTAACAGACTAATAAGGAAGATTAGCTTTTTATTTGCTTATTTTAGTAATATTTTAGAGTTCCAAAGTGAAATCTTGTAAAAAAAATAAAATAAAGGATTTTCAGTGAGAAGCTCCTGCTTTGTATCCCCAAATATCTCAATTTTCATTCAAAGCACTAAAAGACTCCTACATAAAGATTGTGGAAGGCTGTTCACATATCTGTATAGCCTTCTTTCATGTCTTCCCATGTTATCCCTAACCCTTTTCATCACTAATAAGAGATACAATGTGTTTATACATCTACTTATCTCTTGGTTGTTCTTCAAATTACTTACATCTTGTAAAGCTTTTAAACAGCTGGGTTTACCCATCCTCCTGATTTTGCTTATTGAAATCTACAAAGAATAGCAATGTTTAAAAGTTTGTTTTTCTTCTAAGACACCCACTTTAATTCCACAGCTGTGTAAATTCATTTGAATGCATTAACAGCAGCACCTTAACTTCAATGAACAAGGTCACAAGAAGCAAGCCAGGAGTTGAGAAAATAAAATCATCAAACTTTCTACTTCTTTGACAAAACCAGTGTAGGAAGGCCCAGATTAAAATATTCTTTACTCTTTATACTAAAAAGAGGCAGGATAGAATACTTCCCCTAAAGGAGAAGAGGAGAAACATGTTCTTAAAGGTAGAAAACAGCCTCAGTCTTTCTGCCATAGGAAAATAGCCTAAAGAAGAAGCTTGAAGAGGCTGCCCTTTAGGAATTTTGTATTATTCAGAAAGACTGGGCCAATCTATTCATAAACAAAATGCCTTCAGCCCCAAGCTCCCACAGAAGGCTGGAGCTGATGGGATTAAAAAGTAGAAAAACAAAGACTCCTAAAAATCTACATTTCCCCAACCAAATTCTAAGGACAGGACATGACTTTTAGGAATAATAGGATTTACCCACCACTATAAGAGTAGCAAAAGATATAAGGCTCACTACAACCCCCTGGAGTATCTCAGTCACAAAACCCTATAAAAATCCATCCACTCACACAGTCATGCTGCTGTCACTGAAGTTTCTGGCATCCAAATAAACAGAGAACTTCTTTCTTCGTAGCCAGTCTTCATTTTATTTCCCGCATATTTCTCACAGCTTATGGAACTGGACCGGATTTTTCTTTCAATGCCAAAAATTATAGAAAGTAATATGTGGGTCCCCTATAGAAAGGATATCATAATCATGTATGTTTACATTCTTTGTGAGATAATTAGTTTTAATTGCACATTAAATTATTATTCAATGAAAAGGAGTTGAGGAGCTAGGGTTAATTCATTTGTTTGTTTTTAATCTGTTTGATAGGTTTCAAAATCCTTACACAATTTTATATCAGTCAACTGTTCTAGAAGAAGGTAGATGTTTGTCACTCCCTCTGCATAAATTCTACTCCATGCTCTCAAGGCATTGTGATTTTTTTAAAACTATCTGTTTAAATCAAACATTTTGAATCCTTTAATAAGCAGCACTATACAACAGGAAGTGTGCCTACAATTGTATCCAAAATCTAAATATCACACTCACTGTTTCAGTAGCCAAGTGAATACTGTATGTATATAAAAAATTAAAGTAAATTAAATTAAAAACTCAAATCACTCAACCAAAGCACAGCTGTGTGACATTCATATTTCAAATTCTACCCCTACTTCAGCCTTTTCATTAAATAAATTCATGTTTGTTCATTATAGTTTTGTAAATTGATGAAAAAGAACATTTTCATTTTTTTATGATAGATTTAATACAAGAACTAATACAATTAAATAAACTACTTGGTTGAACAATTATTATATTATTCTTTGTACAAAATTTCTGAAGATATAACATTTTTGACTTCTGCTAATACATGCCCAGTTACATTAATACATTAACATTAATCCCATCTCTATTTGGCATCCACTGGGTTGCATTTAGTTTTTATATGGACTTCAATATTTACATAAATATTTATAATATTTACATACAAGCCATGCCCAGCCAGTCACATGACCACCAAGCCACACCCACAAATGAGGCCACGCCCACAGAACCAGTTGTTAAAAAATGTTAATCTTACTCCTGCATAAGGGCAATGTAATATGTATATTTCAAAAGTCTATTGTTTAAACATCTTGACTTTTCTCCATTTTTCTAGTTTAGTAGTCATCAAGTGTAGAATAAAAGTATCCAGGATTCCTCTGAGAATAGTGCAAAACAAATATCAGTTAACTCTCATTTTCTGGAGAAGTAGTATTTTTGATCTGTTACTAAGGAAAAAGAAGAAGAGATCTCATATCATCTGAAAAGCATAAATAACTATAGCAAGATGTCAAACTCAAGGCCTGCAGGCCAGGTCTGGCACACAGGATGCTTAAATCCAGCCTGGAAATATCAAAGGACCGGCCCGAGGTGCCTCTGGTGGCTAAAATGGGCCTCTGTGCCTCATTTTCACCCTCCATGGCCTCCTGCAGCATTCATCTGGCTGAAACCGAGCTGAGAAACAGGCCAAAAAGGGCCGAAAAATGGGCCGAAAACCAGGCCAAAAATAGGTCAAAAATGCCTGAAAACAGGCCAAAAATGGGCCAAGAACAGGCCAAAAACTGGTCAAAAATGGACCAAAAGTGGGCCAAAATCAGGGGTGGGATTCTACCAGTTCTATCTGGTTCTATAGAACCCCTTATTAACTTTCTAAGCAGTTCGGAGAACTGGTAGTTGAAAGTAATCTCTGTTTTTTCCACCCTTATTATTATCTCTCAGCGGCTTTTGATACTGTCGACCATAGTATCCTATTGCAGCGGTTGGGGAGGTTGGGAGTGGGAGGCACCATGTTGTGGTGGTTCTCCTCCTTCCTCTCCGACTGCTCACAATTTGTGTTGGCAGGGGGGCAGAAGTCGACCCCGAGGCCTCTGTTTTGTGGGGTGCCTCAAGAGTCTGTGCTCTCGCCTCTTCTGTTCAACATTTATGTGAAGCCATTGGGTGAGATCATCCGCGGTTTTGGGGTAGAGTTTCATCAGTATGCTGATGATACTCAGCTATACATTTCTACCCCAGGCCACCCCAATGAAGCCGTTGAAGTGATGACCCAGTGCCTGGAGGCCGGGCGGAGCCGGATGGGTCTTAACAGTCTTCGGCTCAATTTGACCAAAACCGAATGGCTGTGGTTTCCTGCCTCCAGATACAGCCAGCTTACTACATCGCTGGCTGTGGGGGGAGAAATTTTGACCCCCACGGAGAGGGCACGCAATCTGGGCGTCCTCCTGGATGTACGGCTGTCGTTAGAAGACCATATAGCAGCTGTCGCCGGGGGGGGGGTTGTCAGGTCCGTCGGATCTACCAGTTGCAGCCTTTTCTGGATCAGGGTGCATTGCGCACAGTCACTTCTGCCCTCGTCATCTCCCACCTAGACTATTGCAATGCTCTCTACACGGGGCTCCCCTTGAAGAGCACCCGGAGGCTTCAGCTGATGCAGAATGCGGCCGCGTGGGTGATCTTGGGGGCTTCTCGAAGCTCCCATGTTACACCGTTCCTGCGCGAGCTGCATTGGCTTCCGGTGGCCTTCCAGGTGTGATTCAAGGTGTTGGTGATCACTTTTAAAGCGCTCCATGGCTTGGGACCCGGGTACTTATGGGACCACCTACTGCCAACATCAGCCTCCCGCCGGCCAGTGCGCTCCCACAGGGTGGGCCTCCTCGGGGTGCTGCCGGCTGGGCGATGCCGGCTGGCGGCTCCGAGGGTGCAGGCCTTCTCTGCGGGAGCACCCTCCCTCTGGAATGAATTACCCCCAGTAGATTACAACGAATGCACCAAAGATTAAACTGACCCCTGGTATTGGGGGGGAACAGTCCCTTGTCCATCCTTTCCTATTCCAACTTGGCCCCCACCCGAGCTAGCCTTTCATGGAACTTCAGGCTTATCTCTAAACTCCTTCAACCCCACATCAAGTTCGACAACTGTTTTATACCAGTATGTTATTCGTTGGGGAACTCCCCAATATAGACAAACCTGCCTTAATCCTCAGTCTACTCCTGCTCTGGATTCTTGAATTAAGAGACGTTTGGGCCAAGTCTGTAACTTCCCAGCCAATTGTCTGAACTCCCTGACATATTCAACAGCTGGCCATCCATTCTATCTCCTAAACAGGTCAGATGGGCTCTGTACTTTAAACGGTTCAATTTTAAGTTAAGGTACGTACCAGGAGGACAAAATTTTATGGCAGATGCTTTGTCTCGGTTGCCTCAATATCAAACAACGCAAGATATTATCATCCAACCTCTGATTGGTGATGGTTCATGTGGAAATATTGGACAAGTGACTCGTTTGAAGGAAATAAACCAAGACACTTTAGAAATGCTACAGCAAAAGATTACTGGCTTGATAAAAATCCACATCTGTGTTCTTATAAGGATGGGATAGCATGGAAAGGGGATAAGGTGTACATACTAGCCACCTGTAGAGATGAACTACTTACTAAGTGTCATGACGTAAAACAGGCTGGACATTTTGGATTTTTAAAAACACTGGGAGATAAAGTGTATCTTTCTACCAAATATATCAAATTAAAGTTAAACAGCTGGAAATTGGGTCCGAAATACTTAGGTCCTTCTGTTATAATGAAAATCATCAACCCTGTGACAGTTAAACTTAAATTGCCATTATGGTTAGGGCGGATTAATCCCGTGTTTCAAGTTTACAAGTTTACAAGTTTACTAAAGACTAGTGAAACCCAAGACTGAGTTGACACATATGAAACCAGTACTTGAAGAATCAGACCAGGTCGAGATAGATAAAATACTGGATTCCAGAATATGAAGACATACCCTTCAATACCTAGTAAAATGGAAAGGGTATTCTGAATTGGAGGCATCCTGGGTAAACAGGTTGGATATGTGTGCAAACAGACTGGTGAAAAAAATTCCACACTATTCATCCCGATAAACCAGGTCCAGTTATATAAATCATTATACACCACTGTCCCTTTTACTAATTTGTTCTTGTTTTGTAGGCAGAGTACTGGTAGAGGAGGCTGCCTGTCACGACTTCAATGATGAACGATATGAAGCCAAGATAACTGAGGCTCGATACGCCAGCACTCATACCTCCCTTACCTCAAGGAACGAAATTGGCTGTGTCGGTGTTTTGCTGAGACATTCCAAGCTTAGCGAATTCCAGTGATTTCCTGAAACATGATAAGATGTCGTCAGTGCCCTGGGCGGGAGTTGTGCAGCAGTGAAGAATCTCGGCTAAAGACTGCAACGATTGGGAAAAGTCACGGGGGGAGGGGTGATGTAAATAGGTGGTGAAGTAGGCACAGGACGAGGTGAGTTGGTGACGAGGGTATATGGAGTTGCTGATAAGGGGCTGAGAGTTATTATTGCATTAATTTCAATACTCCGGATGTTAGGCAGCAATGGCGGCCGGAAGATAGCTATAGCTATGTTGTAATTACATAATGAATGACATGTATAAATACAGCTCTGGATTGCAATGCAAGCCAGAGCCAACTTTAATATATTTTGTTCGTTGTTACCTGCTGTTTCAGCATGAGAGGCGAATAAATATTTCACTAAAGCTGCATGAGTGAGTTGTCTCTTCATGGCCCCTAACATCAGACGAACAGCTGAGATTGTGTTTGAATTTTTTCTTGCCTCATGGTTTCTTTTTCTATTTGTGGAGGGGGTTCTTCCTTCACTGCTTTAATACTATCTGGCACTGTCCTTTTGGGGTATACTTCCAAGAGGTAGGATGCAAGCTTGGCACTGATTTTTTTTACTGCCTTTCTGAGGGGCATGTGACCTTTCCTTAAATCTGGGTGATTTCCTTAGGATATTTTGTGAGGTGATAATAAGTTAATAAATTAATGTAACTGATTACATTCTGCAATGAAACAATATCACCTCGGAAAAAGGAGAGGTTAGACTTCAAGGTGAAAAGCAGCATCAGTTCAGAGCTTCCTGGCCAACGCAAAAGCATTGGTGCTTCCACGGTGGGGCAGAGAATAAGGGGGAGAATTTTGTGGTTCGTGTCTAATTGTTTAGAAAATCAGAGGCTTTAGTGTCAAAGGCTCCAAAATCCTTCTGGTCTTCCATTATGCTTTAGGTAAATATGAGAACAGTTCTGAAGCTGAACTTCAACATTTCTCTGCCACTGAGTGCAAAGAGGAATTTTTGTTATCTTTTTTATTCTTGAAGGAAGTGAAAGGCAACCTCCAACCTCACCCTTCTATTCTGCTGCTTGCTTGCTGTCATATAGTGGTTTTTTTTAGAGTCTCTCAGAAAATAGCCATGGATTTTCACAATATAGGGTGATTAGCATGATACACTCATATATCACCCTGGTGCTAGTATTTTTAAGTGGTGCAAATGGATCTAAGGATTGCTTTTCCTGGGTCTGCTTTTTCTGGATAGCTTAAATGACCTCTCTGCTAAAGGGTTTCACTTTATGAGCAAGAATTGGCTGCTTGATAGTTATCACTGCATTTAAAATATTTTCATTTCTCAAGGTGCTCAGGCACCCTGCCTGATTTGTAACTCCAGCTTGCAGGTATTTTTAATCTAATGATTGGTATTTAGGGCAGCTTTTTGCAAGCAAAGAAGCTTTTTATATTTTTGTACAGATAATCCTTGACTTACAACAGTTCATTTAGTGACCATTCAAAGTTACAATGGCACTGAAAAAAGTGACTTATGACCATTTTCACACTTATGACCGTTGCAGCATCCCCACTGTCATGAGAGGCCAGGCGAGGAAAAGCGCCCCTTGACATGAGTGATGTCGTGTTGGCCATGCCCACCCAGTCACATGACCACCAAACTACACCCACCAACTAAGCTATGCCCACAGAACCAGTTGTTAAAAAAACTGAATCCCACCCTTGGCCAAAATGTCCAAAAAACAGCCCAAAAATGGGCTATGCAGCCTGTTTTCAGCTGACAGAGTGCTGCAGGACACCATGGAGGACAAAAATGAGGCTTGGGGGGGCACGTGTGGATCCCTCAAGCCCCATTTTGGCTGGCAGGGTGCGGGAGGCATCCACCCCACCACCCTAACCCTGTCGCCAGCCCACAGAGGAAAACTACAGTGCTGATCCATCCCTCGAAGAAATCCAGTTTGACACCCCTGATCTGAAGCATATCTATGTTCCATGGACAACAGTCTACTTCATCCAAAGAATAAAATGATATTCTAAGAGATACAATGGAGGGGATTACACATACACATATGTACACACATATATATATATTGGAGAAATGGAATAGTAAATACTGGGGTCAGAAAATAATACCATGTAGAACATGCAGTGATTAACAAGGGCAATCAACAAAGAATATATTTTGCAGACAAAGTAAATACATTTGTCTGTACATAACACATTAACATTCTAAAATGAACTTAAGCATATGCTTAAATGATCAAAGAACCAGATTCTTGGTGTAAATCCTTTTGCATATTTTATTCTATATCATCTCCTGCATTCCATTCCCAATTGAAAGCAGGATGCTTCAGTTTTGGATAAGATAGAAAGGATCATAACTGCTTACAAACATTTACAGAAAAAGGAAAAAGCTTTACTGTAAGCTTTACTGTATTGTATTCAACAATTTTACAGATTTCTTCACTTGAGCTAGCAAGCATTTTGAATTACTTTCTTTTAAATGAATATAGGGAAAATCTGCCAGATTAATCCATCTCAATAATTTACAGTGTTTATCTAAAAAACTGAGTCATGGCAACTGGATTTTCAGACAACAATGCCTGGATGACTGAGAATCTTCATTGACATAGTTTACAGTGTTTAATTTTTAAGAATTTGAATTCTTATGTACTCATCTATGTTTCCAGGACTGGATGTTTCCAAGATCATTTATTTCTGATTTCTAATTTTAAGAAATAATATAACAGGCAGGAAGTCACAACATGATGCCTTCTAGAAATAACTAATGCTATTGAATTTAACAAGTGCAAATCTATAAGAATTTTGTTTGATTCACCAGAATGTAACAGAATTTGGAAATTGTTTTATAGCAGAAAAATTTAAAAAGTTCAGATACAGGAGAAACTAGTAGTTTCCTCCATCAAAACATATGAAGAGATATACCAAACCCAATGAAGACAAGGGTGGGATTCAAAAATCCCAGCAACCAGTTCGCTGCCCAGTTGCTGGGTGGGCATGGCCATGGTGGGTGTGGCGTACCAGAACTTCCTGGAGAGCCATTTTTCACCTTCCCAAGGTTCCAGAGGCTTCCCTCGGGCTCTGGAAGCCCTTCGGAAGCAGAAAACTGGCTTATTTAGCAACTTTTGGTACTTCCGGTAGAGTCATTTTTTTTGCCTTCCCAAGGGTCTGGAGGCTTCCCTTGAGTCTCTGGGAGGGCAAAAATGGCCTTCCCTGGGCTCTGGAGGCCTTCCAGAAACCGGAAACAGGCCCATTTCTGGACTTCTGGAAGGCCTGTTTTCCCCCCTCACAGAGCTTCCACACAGACCCTGCATTTACCTGCATCAAAAATGGATCACGTGGAGACTCCTGGGAGGGGTGGGGCAGGAGGGGAGGGGCCAGTGATTGGTTCAAATACAAGTTCAGCAAACCAGATGCAAATTTAACATCTGGGTCACCCAAACTCGTCTGAACTGGTAGAATCTCACCACTGAATGAAGGGGTTGCTTCAAGGTTTTGCTTTTCAGAGACTGCTAATTCCCAAGCAGAATAACTCAGTCCCTGAAACAAACTCTTGAAGGCTATATAGGAGCAAAGAGGGACAGGGCATGTTCTTCCTTTCCATTATGTCAGAAAATCATCCTCTTGTTTATTCAGATGCTGAGATTTTCAGGCAGCAGGAAGAATTAAGACTGATTTTTTTCCTAATAAGAAGCCTAAATTGCTAAGCATTGCATTCCTTTTGTCCAAGATTATCTGGCTGATTGCCCATCAACTCATTTCTTATTTGACCTATAAAAAACACCTTATACAATCTATATAATTATTTATTCTCTGTATGGTAGATCTTCAGTTATGCTTTCCTATTTCAGTTTGATTTTTCTAATGATTCTTCCTAGAAGTCATTTTTTTAAACTGCTATTGTATAGAATGTTTTAATAGTAATCTGGTATCAGCAAATGAGACATTGAATTGGAACATTTTACAATGCAGCTTGTAAATAAGATGAATAATGGCTTCTTATTTAGTTACATCAATAGATCAGAATCTCATACCATTCAATAAACAGTGGAACAAAACTGTATTCTGAAATGAAGGCTGTTGATATTTCAGAGTGAATTTAAGATCTTCTTGACTGCTGAAAATCCTTGACACTGGGGGTTCTCCTCTTCCTATGAGAATCAACAGTATAATAGCCTCAAATATTCAATATACCCTCCTCTGCCAATACTAATTTCTTAAAAAACCAAGAAACATTGACAAGGGGAATGGGCTTTTTATACCACATGAAGAAAAAAATTCCAATAAAAGAGAAAATATGTAACTCAGGGTTGAACTGTGGAGTTCTTGGTGTTCAGAGAGCTTAGAGAGCACCAAGGACTCCACAAAAAACATATTAAAATACATAATATAACTTGTCTTAATATACTTTTCTGAGTCTAAAAATATGCCAGACCAAAAGAAACATATTTACATAAAAAGCAGACAAGGTCAAATAACAAAGAAAGCCCTTAATTAGTTGTAATCAACTTTAATTTGCATACCATATATAATTCCTAAATGATTGTTAATAATAACTTTATATAATGGACTTCCAATTTTCATGAAAATGGCACATTTTGATAAGCAGACACAAAACCCTAGTACTAATAAGGTTTAATTTGCATACATTAGACTGATTATCCAAACAAAAGGATTACAGTATTACTTCTCCATACCTTTATGTCCTTATTATGCACATTTATTAACTTCACAAAAGCTAGCTGTTACTGACAAACAATAGCCATGCGTGAAAAAAAAATCTTCAACATGAATAAAAACATTTTAATGCAAAAGAGCAAAGTTTATACAGTATAAATGCTTCATTTAACTCTTTCGTAGCAAAAGACATACATCCTGAAAATCCTAGTCATTAGATCAAGTTATTTTTGTATGATACAAAATTAAAACAAATTACATTTGATAAACTTTTGAAAGGGCATGAACTTTGGCTATCACTTTTGTCAAAAATCTTTCTTCATGTTGACTGGGAAATATGGTATTTATAATCTCAATATATGAGATGCCAGATTGAGGAAGGCTGAGCTATTAGAGTACCTATGTTAGAAGTAGGTTCAGAATTATACCATTTATGAGTAATTGATTGGAAATTGTCTAAAAACTATTGTAAACATTATGAGTAACTTTTTACTTCCAATATTTTTGTAGACAATTTTAGATAACTTCCATACAAAAAAACTGTTATTCTGCTCACAATCTCATCTGCAAGAAAAATCCTAAACCGTGAACTCACTCATTACTAATCATAAAAATGTTGACCAATATTACAAAATAAATGTTTTTCAAAAATATAAATAGAACATAGCTTCTACTAAAAAAAAATCAGCATATATTCATGGATATAAAAATGTTTAAACTAAATGTAAAAAATCTGCCTATAGATCTGTTTAGCTGACAAAGAAGAACTACCTGAACACCTGCTCTCCTTATAGGCTAGACAGGTCAGGAATGGGAGTTGCTCTTGTCCTAGCTGCTTGGACTGAGTCTGTCTAAAAGGCTTATTAGCCTAGCTCCACCCACTCTGGGTAGCTCCTCCCAGCTTTCTGCAAAGTCATCGCGACAAACAGGACTGCCTCTGAGAAAAGACAAAATCAAAAGAGATCATTATCGGTTCCCCCCTTCCATCAATCCACCACAAGGACCAGTCCTGTCAGGGTGGAGCTGACTTGTCTAGCCTACAAGAAGAAAAGGTGTTCAGGTAAATTCTCCCTTGTAGGGCTGCGACAGATCAGGAATGGGACATACCAAAGCTGGATTGTCCTCAGGAGGGACCCATCTGCCAAACGTCGCATCCACTGAAGCAAAGGTGTCCAGCTGGTAGCGGCAGATGAAAGGAGATGGGGATATTCACATGGCTGCTTTGCCCAGGCTGCAGTTATCACAACACTGCAAGTGGAATGTGCCGTAATGCCTCTCGGTACCAGGAGGAACCAACTCGAGTACGCCTTGGCTATACATGCCTTGATCCACCTGCTGACTGTGGATGGAGTCACTTTTCCTCCCAACAAGGAAGGTTGGAAGAAACAAAAAAGGGATTCAATCCTACGGAATTCAAATGTCCTTTTTATATATGCCTTCAGTGCCCTGCGCACATCTAAGGTGTGCCAGGCCTTTTCCAAGTCATGGACTGGATGGGGACAAAAATCTGGAAGCACCAGCTCTTGAGACCTGTGGAACCTTGGGGATAAATGCTGGGTCCAACCGCAAAACTACCCAATGAGGGTGAAAGATATAGAGATCAGGGTGAACTGAA
Source organism: Bungarus multicinctus (assembly GCA_023653725.1). Taxonomy (NCBI): domain Eukaryota; kingdom Metazoa; phylum Chordata; class Lepidosauria; order Squamata; family Elapidae; genus Bungarus; species Bungarus multicinctus. The sequence goes on from CM042851.1 coordinate 5,275,548, forward strand.
AGGATGACCAACTCCGATATTCTTCTGGTTGAAATGACTGCCACCAAGAAGGCTACTTTCAGGATAAGAAGGTGCAGACTAGCCTGTCGAAGAGGCTCAAACCGAGCCTTTGTAAGGGACTGCAAAACCCTGAACAGATCCCATGTAGGGTACTTGTGTACCACTGGAAGGCAAAGGTTGGCTGCCCCCTGAGAAACCTATGGACTGTAGGATGCTATGCGAAGGACTCCAATTTGCCACAAGTCAACCCCAAAGAAATAGTCACCACCTGATGGCAAAGGGTGTTGGGAGAAAGGCCTCTATCCAGACCTGCCTGTAAAAATTCCAAAACATTTGCCACAGAGACATGTAAAAGTTGAATATTTGGTTTGGAGCACCAACTAGAAAAAGCTTGCCATATAGCATCATAGATACAGATGGTCAAGGGTCTCCTGGAGGCCTGAATGGTCCTGGTTACTCCAAACTGTCATATGTAGCCACTGAGGTTCTGGATGACTCAGAGGAGAGAGACATCCTCTTCAGGAATCTAACAAGGATGGGCAACTGGGAGATCCATTAAATCAGCAAACCAAGGATGCTGAGGCCAATAAGGAGCTACTAATACAACTTCAGCTCTTTCTAGCAAAATTTTTTGCACCACAGCTGCCAGTAAAGGCAATGGAGGGAAGGTATATAACAAACCTGGCAGCCACTTATTGCATAAGGCATTGGTCCCCTCTGCCCCAGGGATGGCAAATCTAGTAAAGAATCTGGGTAATTGCATATTGATAGGAGTAGCAAAGAAATCTACTACTGGAAGCCCAAATCTCTGAGTAATTTGTAGAAAAAACAAAGGATTACAGATTCCATTCCATGTGGTCAATGGTAACTCGGCTGAGCCAGTCTGCCTGCACATTACCCGAGTCAGAAATATGCTCAGCCCAGAAGGACAGAAGGTGACACTCTGCCCATCTGCCCAACTGCCCATCGCCTCTGCTTCTGCCATAGGGGATTTGGACCTGGTGCCCCCGTCTGTTAATATGGGATTTTGTGGCTACATTGTCAGTCATGACAAGGACATGTGTGCCAGAGACCTGATGCGAAAATTTCTTAAGGGCTAAACGGACCACTCTTAGCTCCAACCAATTTATGTTATGTACTTGTTCCTCAGCAGACCATAAGCCTTGGGCCATGTGAGAAGCCAGGTGGGCTCCCAAATCTGATAAGGAGGCATCAGTCATGAGGATGAGTCTGTCCTCCACCTTGAAGGACTGGCCCTTGGACATGGCTCTGGAGAGTTACCAATGAAAAGAAAGCAACACTTGCTTGGTCACCTTCATCTTCATAAAAGAGTGACAGATGTGCCCACCCCCAAAAATGGCTACCCAGTGTCCGCAGACTCCTCTTCACCACAGAGGGCTGCAAACGGCCCTGCAGCCTTCTGCAGGCTGCTCCGGACTACCGGAGCAGCTCTCAGCTGTTGCGCAGCTCCGAAAAACAGCTGAGAAGTGAAGATGCATATATTTGAATTTGAGGCTTTTTTGAGGCTTTTTTTCTGTTTATCAAGTAAGGCTGCCTTTGGAGAAAAATTCCAAAGGCAGGAGAGGCAGTGACTTGCGTCCACCCTGGCTGAGGACTGAGTCAAAAGCTGGGAGGAGCTACCCAAAGTGGGTGGAGCTAGGCTAATAAGACTTTTAGACAGACTCATTCCAAGCATTTAGGACAAAAGCAATTCCCACTCCTGACCTGTCGCAGCCTTACAAGGGAGAACAACAATAAACCAGATAATGGCTGATACAGAAATCAATGTTCAAATTAAAAAACCTCCTTCAAAAAAATACTTGAAAGGAGTCAGAATACTGGTGGCCACACATCATGTTCCAGCCTGAAACTTAATGTTCTATACATTTTCAGCCACTTACGGAGTCCAGGACAGTTCCAGTTTTAATGGACTCCTTCATACAAAGATTTAAAGTCATCTACTGTGTTTGGAAAAAAATAATTTTTAAAACAGAAATATCAGTAGTTGAAGCAGTGTTAGTAGCTCACAGTATCTATGATAACTCAGCAATTAACGTTTATGGAAGAAGGGAGGGCAGGGAAAAAGCTGTGAATAATGCTCTCGTATTGAAACACAAATGAAATTCACAAGACCCTGGAAAAAAGCCAATGAACTTGAAATTCAGGCAGAAGAATGCTACTTCAATATGTCTCCAACATATGTTTTGTGACCTAGAGCCATGGAGTTAAGGATGCAGAGGGAAAATTAGAATATGAAATATTTTTTAGTGGTAGCTCCTTTCACAAGGCAAGTTGCACATCAATAGAATGATAGCACTGTACCTCCAAAATCAGTTTTAAATGTGTCAGTTCTCAGAGAAATGGTCTCCACACCCTTCACACATTGTAGCTGTTGCCCTCAGGAAGAGTTCTGATTTTTCTTCAATGTATGTAACGAAATTGATGGAAGCCAGTCAGGAATGACAATGTAGTGAAACTAGGTATACTGTATGTATACCAGGCTAGATAGGAAAATAGAAACACTAAAACAAGGAGGTATTAAGCTGGTCAGTCAGTCAGAAAAGGTGGTGAGCACAATAATTGCTTAATCTGTCTCAGTACAATAGCAGTTCAAATAGAGGAAACAAGCCTAATGTAAGGTCTTGCCTCTCCAATCTTCCCAAGAAAGCAGGACTCTTGAAACTGCAGTTGTTCCAAGAGGAGCTTTCATTGAAAGGTTTGTGATAACAAGAGTCTAAGCAAGAACTGAAGCTTTTCACTTAAAACCAGCAATGCTACCTTCCCACACTACATCATTGAAGGGAAACAAAAACTTCATATAGAGATTAGCACAGTAATGCAGGAAACAAAAACAGAAACTTCATATACGATTACTCCATACCACCCACTTTCCTCCCACCAAAATGCCGGCGTCCCTGTAGAAATATCTGGGACCTGGGACCTAACTCAATAAAGCTCATAGAGGCCATAGGTTCAGTCTTTGGAAAAACTTCAGTGCAGTACTACAGCAAAGCACCAGAAAGGACCAATGGCCTCATCCACACACATAAATGTTAATTCTTGCCTTTCAAGCTTTCTTTCAGTCATCTCAGTCAAGTATCTGTCTCAGTGTTCCTCAACCTTGGTAACTTAAAGTTGTGTTGACTTCAACTTACAGAATTCCCCAGGCAGCCATGCGAGGAGTTGACGTCCATACCCAGGTGATCAAGGCAAGGCAGGCTTCTATACAGTCATCTCTAAATATTATATGAATATTATTTAGGAATTTTAAAAAAACAAATAGTGAATATGGAACATTTTGACTAAAGCAAAATATATTTGTTTCCAATGGGAAATATTAATATGCTAATCCATCAATTTTCTTCAGAATAAAATCAATTTGGTCTTTTCCTAAGAATAATAGGGAAATAAATCATAATATTGTGAACCACAGCAGTACTATTCTTCCCACTACCGTATCTCTATCATCATAGCAAGATGGCACTGTTGGTATTTAGCTTGTCCATGCACAAGGAAGCATCTCACAGCATCTCTCACACACACCCATTCTAACTTAACATAATTTTTAACACAGTACTATATGGCTTTGGCATGTAAAGCAGGAAACAATATTTTGGTTTGGTGGTTTGTTATCAATAGTAAAATTGATGAACATCATGATTGTTATTTTGAATTGTTTTTCTGCTATAGAGAAATATTACTGTAAATCACAGTGATTGTACAAGTAATTTAAAAATCAACTTTTTGTGTGATTTATTATAGTTATGCTTCTTGGGTTAATATTATAATATTAATTACCATGGGAATTTACTCTTAATTGAAAATGTGGGATGTAAGTCCCCACTTACGATTTACCGATTATGTGCCATCAAACTTATGTCAACTTTTGGTAACCACATAAACACATTTTTTCCAGGAAAATCTATCCCTAAATTAAACTTTCCAAGCCTATTTCTAATAAAGAAGAAAATACTTCAGGAAGTGAATACAGGATGTAATATAATTTTGGATCTTAATTTAGCCAAATTTTGAATCTGTTGTTTCTATATTGGTTTTAAAAAAACCTCCATTATAGATAGCAATGATAAATTGATTCTGCAAGTGGCATGAATATTGTCAAGACAGTTCAAATGAATATAGATTTATAATATGCTAACACTTTCTACAAGAACCTGTACTAACACTCAAATTAGTGGTAGATAAGAGTCAACAAAATTCAAAATGGGCCAGAGTTAGGTTTCCTGTGAGCATGAAGGTAGTAAAAATATCACATGCTTGTCTCTTTACTTGGGCTCATCCTGATCATTTTCCCTAAATACAACTAAGACAGTAACCTTTCCTACCTTATTAAAAAAATATTATATGTAAGGCTGAATTTGTTAAATAGCAAAAACCTGTAGTCTTTGAATATGAAAGATTGTGAATTAAAATTTAAGAGTAAACAAGATGAATTAATGGAAGAAACACAATATATTGTGCATTTGTGAAACTAAGAGAAAGGTAAATGATGTAGTAAATATAGATGAAGATGATCTGACCATGAAATGAAGTTGATGGCTACATCCACAGTAGTGACAATTTAGATTTAACTAAAATAATAGGGCTAAAATGTATGTCAGACTGGCATCAATTAGGTTACTATAGCACTATACGAAATTAGGAATCCACAGTCTAATGATAATGAACAAAATTTGTGCCCTTGGGAATCTGCCCATCCTTACAATTGATTGCAGGGACACTGCAGAAGCTTATCTGCTTATTTTGCCCCCCACCCCCACCCCCATTTTGCCCTGTTGGGTCATCACAGACCAAAGGTCTCATACTTTCTTCCCCATCTCCTCATCAAGGATCATTGACTTAATTTTTACTGTAGATCTCCTTCTGGAAGCAGCCACTACACCACTTGGCCTTCCTAAACAGTGCAGGTCTTGTGGCTCTATCCTGGAGGCAGGTGCCAATTTGGGAGCTGTTGCAATTCAGGAAGGCTGAGGGGTTGATCTGCCTTCTTTCATTCCCCAATGTGATCTTCAGAGCAGTCTGCTTTTCTGAAACATCCTACATATGTTAATGTCCAAGAAAACACATGAAGAAAAAGTAGCCACAACTGCTTTCAAAAGTTTGTGAAAGATTTCCTGGATAAACATTTAAACTGAACAGCAGGGACAGAGAATTAATGGATTCAGAACATTTCTGTCCCCAGCAACCTAAAACTAATAAGGATACCAGTGCATGCAAAATAGATGTTTGTGTAGGTAAGATGCCAACCAAAACCAAGCATTTAATTGTGAATACCATACCATGTGCACTAATCAAACAGGTGGCATGAAAGTAGGGGCAGGCAGGCACAACACAGATTATGTAGACAGTAAACACAGTGTCAGACATAAAGATCTCAAGTGCCTATATACAAATGCACAAAGTCTGGGGAACAAACAGGGTGTCAGCCTTCAAGATTTCCTCCTTTATTTCTTTTTCTCCGCTTTGCATCTTTCGGCTGCCATAAGTAACGGGAGGGGGGAAATGGGCTATGATATATTTGGGAAGCGTGCTGGAGTGTGTAGGAAACGAAACTGTATATCTAGGGGAGGGGGAGTTTTACTTAAGTTTCTATTCCTTGCTTTTCTATTCCTTGCTATGCGCAACTGCGACTCCTTATCAAACTATGCCAAGGTCAACGGACAGAGGCCTCATCACCACCTGAAGATGCCCACATGATGCTATGCATACTTCCTCATTGGAGGAGCAATATGGACTGTTGGGGGTGGGAACATTGCCATCACTTTGTATATGTGGTTTTCGCGCTCATTTCTTCAGATTCAGAATTCTTTTGTTGCTACCACTTTGATCTCCAGTAAAAGATATCTTTACTCTAACAAAATGGAGTTTAAGTGTTTCTTTCTTGGATATTGAATGGAGCACCAGCTGACATTATTCTGAATCTCACTTTTACCAGCCCACCCGGAGAAAACCCAAATTTTCTTCCAAGGGGGTTTGCTAACAAACAATGTCTAGCCCAGCCAGCGACCGAGAAGACCAGGGAGCGACTGGAGGACCTGAATCCCTGCTGATGGAGGGAGCAGAAGAGACTGACTTCTTAGCTGAGCTAAGTCTTGGCGAAACCCCAGCTGTGAAGCCTAAATGGTCCCTGGGAGTCGGTTGGAAGAATCCTGAGGAAAGGCCCCCTCCAGGAGTGACCACAACCCGTCGCCGAGGGAAAGATGAGCCATGGCAGGAGAAGGAACGGAGAGGCTTCTCACTAATGCAAGCCGAGCAATTTTCACATGAAGCTGCCGGAGAGGCTCCAGCTGATCAAAGGTACGAGGGGGAAGAGGGGGAGGTAGCCCCAGGCAGAAGAATCAGGGCAGCCCCCCCATAAATCAACCTGGGCCAGCGCAACAGGCAGCAGCAGCAGCACAGGGCCCCCCGGCTGGGGGGATAATTGCCAGAAGGCGTAGAGCTGCAAGAGTGCCTCCGTTGGAAGTAAAATATGGAGGGGACCCCCAGGAATTGGGATTTTTCCTAGCACAAGTTTGGAGCCACATGGAGGAGTATGGGCAGGATTTTTCCTCAGAAGCGGCCAAAGTCAGGTGTGTGACCAGGGCTTTGGAGGGAACGGCTGCAAAGTGGATGGTGACTTTGCATAATGATAATGCCCCTCAACTGCTGAATTATAACCAGTTCATGACAGCATTGCGCACTAGATTTGAAGATCCCCTAGCTGAACGCAAGGCTAGAATCAGGATGAAAACCATAAATCAGGGGCGAAGGTCAGTAGCTGATTACACCCAGGAGTTTAGGGAGCTGGCGTGCCATATCCGCGGCTGGTCCCAGGGAGCCCTGATAGAGGCTTTTAAGGATGGGCTAAATGAAGATGTTTATCAATGCTGCGTGGCCAGAAGAGACCCTGGGGAGCTGCAGCAGTGGTACGTGCTGGCAGCAGAGGTGGAGATTGACCTAACCCGAAACAGACGCCGGGGGGGTTTTGTCTTGAGGAATCCCCCCCCTACCAGGCCTCAAGAAACTTTAAAACCCCTGAAGGGAAGACCAGCGGCAAAACCCAGAACCAGAGCATGTTTCCGATGTGGGAAGGAGGGCCACTGGGCTGCAGACTGCCATGCCAAGCTGGAACCAAAAGGGGCGCCAGGAGGAGGGAGAAGGTCTGAGAGGCCTCCAGCCACGCCTCGTGGATCGGCGCTAAAAGCGGAGGAGGTTGTAGAGGTCACCCCTCTAAAAAGAGGGGGGTTGGGAACTCCAACCTCTTCTGAAGGGAGTGAATCCGAACTGGAAGACGACGCACTGGTAAGTCCGAACCAGGGCCCTATGACCATTCCAGTGAGATTAAGGGTATCCACGTCGGGGGCTGAAGGGGACATGTTGGCTTTGTTAGACTCTGGATGCACAAGGTGCGTAATCAGTGCAAAGATGGTAGAGAAGCTGGGCTTAAGGCTAAAGACTCTGAAAACGCCCATAGCTTTTTGCCAATTGGATGGATCGGTAGCCGGGGGTGGACCTGCTCATTTTATAATGGAGCCAGTGGAGATGACAATGGGGAACCATAAAGAGACTCTGTGTTTTATTGTGGCCCCTGGGATGGAGCGCCCCTTAATACTGGGTTTGCCTTGGCTCCGGAAATGGAACCCCCATGTTAATTGGAGGAGGGGATTACTACGCATACGCACAGACCAACCCCCAGAAAAGGAAGGGAAATCCAAGTTGAGACCCAAAGCTCCCATAGAATTGGCTTCTACTGGCACCGAGACTCTGAAAGGGGAGGAGAAAATTCCAGAAGAATACTGGGACTTAAAGGAGGTGTTCAGTGAGAAGGCCTCGGATGAGCTCCCCCCTCGCCGCTCAACGGATTGCAGTATCGAATTTTTGCCAGGAGTGAAACTCCCAAAACCCAAACTGTATTCAATGACCCCACGGGAATTAGGGGAATTGCGGTTGTTCATTGAAAAAAATTTAGAACGTGGTTTCATCCAACCTGCTAGGCCCCGGGTGGCGGCTCCAGTGTTGTTTCGGGAGAAGAAAGATGGTTCCTTACGCTTGGTGGTAGACTACCGAAATCTGAACGCTATCTCGGTGGAGAACGTGTACCCCCTTCCCCTGATGAAGGACATGCTGGCCCACCTTGCTAAAGGAAAGATTTTTTCAAAACTCAACCTGAGAGAGGCATACTACCGAATCCGAATCAAAGAAGGGGATGAATGGAAGACTGCTTTCAACTGTCCGATGGGGTGTTTTCAATTCAACGTCCTGCCGTTTGGCCTACAGGGGGCGCCTGCGGTATTCATGCAAATGATAAACCAAGTGTTGCAAGAGCATTTGTACAAAGGAGTGTTAGTTTATCTTGATGACATTCTTATCTACACAGAGACTCGTGATGAGCATGTGAAACTAGTGCGGTCAGTCCTGGAGAAACTTCGAGCGGCCCAGTTGTATGCCAAGCTGTCAAAGTGTGAATTTCACCAGGAGAAAATTGACTATTTGGGCTATCGCATATCGCACGACGGCATAGAAATGGACCCGGGGAAGGTGCAGGCGGTTTTGGAATGGGCCCCTCCCCGTACCAGGAAACAACTGCAAAGCTTCTTGGGATTTGCAAATTTTTACCGTCAATTTATTCCTGCGTTTGCGAAGATCGCGATGCCTATCACGAATCTCCTTAAAACCAAGGGGGAGGTGAAACCGAAGCCCAGTACGCCATTGAAGTGGTCCATGGAATGTCAAGCTGCTTTTGAGAAACTGAAACGTCTGTTTGCTGCTGAACCCGTACTTAAGCACCCAGACATGGACGTTCCGTTTGTAATCCAAGCTGATGCAAGTGACGTAGCCGTTGGAGTGGTGCTACTTCAGGTAAATGAAAAGGGATACCTGCAACCATGCGCCTATACCTCCCGTAAACTAACCGAAACCGAGAGAAGATGGGCCATCTGGGAAAAAGAAGCTTTTGCAGTTCGATGGGCTTTGTTAACGTGGAGGCATTTCCTAGAAGGAGCCAAACACCCTTTTGAGGTTTGGACAGATCACAAAAATCTGGAAGCTCTGAAAACACCTCGGAAACTGTCTCCCAAGCAAGTTCGCTGGGCGCAACATTTTAAGCGGTTCAATTTTTCTTTGAAGTACATTCCTGGGGGGAGAAACTTCATGGCAGATGCTTTGTCCAGATTACCTCAGTATAATAGTGCCCGCCAGGAAGTGATAAGACCTATCATCCCAACCGAACAGTTGGCAGCTCCAATGGTTACCAGAGCTCAGAAGAAAAAAGAGGTTGATGTGTCAAACGATTTATCGGCACAATTGAAAGAAGCTCTAAAACTGGATGATTGGTTCCTGACCCACTCGAATGACTGTACTATCAGAGATGGGTTGGCCTGGGTGGGGGCCAAATTATATGTACCGGGAAAGCTAAGGCACGAAATTTTACATCAAGCTCATGATTCTAAACCTGCTGGACATTTTGGGTTCGTGAAAACCCTACACTTGGTCAAAAGGCAATTTTGGTGGCCCACGTTGAAAAAGGACATTGAGACCTATGTCGCTAGTTGCCCTATTTGTGCTTCGGCTAAGAGGCCGCCTGGTAAACCAGCAGGCTTATTGCAGAACGTGGCTAGACCAACGGCCCCATGGAAGGAAATCTCCATGGATTTTATTGTAGAATTACCTGACAGTGGAGGAAATACAGTCATTTGGGTAGTGACAGATCTGTTTTCCAAACAGGTACACTTTATACCCTGCGCGAAGATCCCGTCAGCGAAGACGTTAGCTAAGTTGTTTATTCTGCATATCTACAGGCTACATGGAGTCCCTGAACGCATAATCTCTGATAGGGGTGTCCAATTTACCTCAAATTTCTGGAAAGAGTTCCTGAAGTTACTAGGCTCCGCCCAGGGTTTAAGTTCCGCCCATCATCCACAAACCAATGGGGCCTGCGAGAGAACTAACTCGGTACTGGAACAGTATCTGCGGTGTTACATTCATTATCAACAGGATGATTGGACTGATTTACTGCCTTTTGCTGAGGTGGCATACAACAATTCGGTACATAGCAGCACCGGATTCACTCCGTTTAAAGTGGCCTCGGGACAAGACTTTGTACCCATACCCGAGCTTCCGCAAGAGAAAACTAATATTCCCTCGTTGGATGAGTGGATAAGGCATCTCCAGATGACTTGGCCAGTTGCCCGCAAGGCATTGGATGATGCTCATCAAGCTCACAAAAAGTTTGCAGATAAAAAGAGACGTCCACAGGAACCATACCAAGTTGGTGATAAAGTGTTTTTATCTACCAAATTTTTGCAGACCACACAGAAATCGAAAAAGCTTGGACCTAAGTATGTGGGACCTTTTCCGGTTGAACGAGTTGTGAATCCTGTGGCGGTTCAGTTGACATTGCCAAAAACTCTCCGTCGGATCCATCCTGTTTTCCATGTTAGTTTGTTAAAACCTGAACGTACATCTGATCTGAGGCCTACTCAGGTAGCCCCCCCTGTGCCATTGCTCATTGAAGGTGAACAACATTTTGAAGTTAAAGAAATTTTGGATTCTAGGAAGAAGCGGGGTCGAATCCAATATTTGGTTGCGTGGAAGCATTTTCCTTCTTCCCAGTCTGAATGGGTAGACGAGAGAGATGTTAGAGCCCCCCGACTGGTGCAGGCGTTCCGCACCATGTATCCTGATAAACCCCGAACGAATATGCTGTTGTTATTTGTTTGTAATATCTTGTCTTTTATTCTTATATTTTCTAGGACTAACGTCTTTTTGCAGGAGGGCCGAATGTCAGCCTTCAAGATTTCCTCCTTTATTTCTTTTTCTCCGCTTTGCATCTTTCGGCTGCCATAAGTAACGGGAGGGGGGAAATGGGCTATGATATATTTGGGAAGCGTGCTGGAGTGTGTAGGAAACGAAACTGTATATCTAGGGGAGGGGGAGTTTTACTTAAGTTTCTATTCCTTGCTTTTCTATTCCTTGCTATGCGCAACTGCGACTCCTTATCAAACTATGCCAAGGTCAACGGACAGAGGCCTCATCACCACCTGAAGATGCCCACATGATGCTATGCATACTTCCTCATTGGAGGAGCAATATGGGGTGGGAACGTTGCCATCACTTTGTATATGTGGTTTTCACGCTCATTTCTTCAGATTCAGAATTCTTTTGTTGCTACCACTTTGATCTCCAGTAAAAGATATCTTTACTCTAACAAAATGGAGTTTAAGTGTTTCTTTCTTGGATATTGAATGGAGCACCAGCTGACACAGGGTGACCTCGAACTACGAATACATGAAGGTAAATATGATATAGCTGGAATAACAGAAACTTGGTGGGATGAAACCCATGACTGGAACATACTGGTAGAAGGATACAAACTATTCAAAAAAACCAGACCCCATAAAAGAAGAGGTGGAGTTGCACTGTATGTAAAGGACCACTATATTGCTACAGAAATGCATGAAACCAAAGATGAAAATCTCCTAGAATGCATATGGGTCAATATAAAAGAAAAAAAGAATGACATGACCATAGGCGTATATTATAGGCCACCCAATCAAGCAGAAAATGTATTTTGCCAGCCAACTAACAAACATATGCAGGAAACACACAACAATAGTAATGGGAGACTTCAATTATCCTGATATCAATTGAAAAACTAATTCTGCACCAAGTGAGAAATTAAACAAGTTCCTAACCAACCTAGCTGACAACTTTGTTGTCCAAAAGATAGAGGATGAAACTAGAGGGACAGCCAAACTGGACTTAATTCTTACAAACAGAGAAGAAGTGATAGAGGGAATTGAAACTGCAGGAACCCTGGGTGAGAGTGACCATGGCATACTAGAAATCAACATAACACAAGCACAAGCAACAGAACATAATGACACCAGAGTCTTGGATTTTAAAAGAGCTGATTTCAATAAACACAGAGAGAACTTGGGAAAGATTCCATGGATGAAAATCCTAAAGGGGAAAACAACTCAAGAATCTTGGGAAACTCTAAAAAGTATGATCATAGAAGACCAGACTAGCACAATACCATTGAGAAAGAAAAACAAGAAATCCAAGAAGAAACCAGCATGGCTTCTTGAGAAAGAAGAGAGAAAGCAGAACTGTTTAACTCATTCTTTGAATCTGTCTTCACACAAAAAGCTCAACCCACCAAAAACATAACTGTAAAAGACAGACCAGAAATAAAAGTTAAAATAAGCAAAAAAATAGTAAGAGAACACCTGTCTGATCTTGATGAAAACAAATCACCGGGGCCTGATGGATTACATCCCAGAGTTTTAAAGGAGCTGGCAGAGGTCATCTCAGAACCACTGCACCATATCTTTCAAAAATCCTGGAGCACTGGGGAACTACCAGAGGACTGGAAAAGAGTTGATGTGGTTCCCATCTTCAAAAAAGGAAAAAAACAGACCCAAGAAACTATAGACCAATCAGCCTAATATCAATACCCGGGAAGATACTGGAAAAGTTAATAAAAAAACAGATCTGCCAATATCTAGAAACAAGTAAAGTAATAACTAGCAGTCAGCACGGGTTTGTTAAAAACAGATCATGGCAAACCAATCTTATTTCATTCTTCAACACAGTGACTAAATTAGTAGACCAGCAAAATACTGTGGACATAATATACTTAGATTTCAGCAAGACATTCGACAAAGTAGACCACAACCCACTTCTTAGTAAGCTAGAAAAAAGTGGAATAGATAGCACCACCACTAGATGGACTGGCAACTGGCTGGCAAACCATACTCAATGAGTAGTCCTTAATGGGTCTAAGTCTACATGGAGAGAAGTAAGCAGTGGGGTGCCACAAGGTTCTGTCTTAGGCCCAGTACTCTTCAATATCTTCATTAACGACTTAGATGAGGGAATAGAAGGGGAACTTACCAAATTTGCAGATGAGACTAAGCTGGCAGGAATAGCTAATACCCAAGAAGATAGGCTCAAGATCCAGATGGATCTTGACAGACTAGAACACTGGGCCATATCTAACAAAATAAAATTCAATGTAGAGAAAAGTAAAGTCCTACACTTAGGCAAGAAAAACCAAAAGTACACATATAGACTGGGTGAAACCAGGCTCAATAGCAGTAACTGTGAGAGGGATCTTGGAGTCTTAGTGGACAACCAGCTAAATATACAGCAGTGTGCAGCAGCAGCCAAAAAAGCTAATGCAATCCTAAGTTGTATTAACAGAGGGATACAATCAAGATCAAGGGAAGTACTAATACCACTCTATAAAGCCTTAGTAAGACAACACCTAGAGTACTGCATCCAGTTTTGTTCACCATACTATAAAAAAGATGTTGAGACTCTAGAAAAAGCACAGAGAAGAGCAACCAGGATGATTAGGGGACTGGAGGCTAAAACATATAACGAACGGTTGCAGGAACTGGGCTTGGCTAGTCTAGTAAAGAGAAGGACCAGGAGAGACATGATAGCAGTCTTCCAATATTTGAGGGGCTGTCACAGAGAGGAAGGAGTCAAGCTTTTTTCTAAAGCACCTGTAGGCCAGACAAAGAATAATGGATGGAAACTGAACAAGGAGAGATTTAACCTGGAAATAAGGAGAAACTTTCTGACAGTGAGAACAATCAACCAATGGAACAGTTTGCCCTCAGAAGTTGTGGGAGCGCCATCACTTGAGACTTTCAAGAAGAGATTGGACTGCCATTTGTCAGAAATGGTGTAGGGTCTCCCGCTTGGATGGGGGGTTGGACTAGATGACCTACACGGTCCCTTCCAACTCTGATTATCTGTTATCTGTTAATATTAAAAAGTGGTAAGGCTGCAAATGTAGATGGTTAAGTGAGAAAATGTTAAAATATGGACATGATCTGCTATTTTATATGCATCTGCCTGATTATCATTATTATTTCCTCCTAGAAAGGAAAAGATAGCAAGAATGAATGCAAAAACAACAGGAAAGTTTATGTGGTCAATGTCCTGTAACACTTGCCACAATTAAGATTTAAAAGTGTCTTATACATATGTTGATTTAGATAAGTTGTAAAATAAAGGGAACAGGCTTAAATTATGAAACATTTTGCCTGAATATAGAATTGAAATTTAGTGTTGAATGCAATACGAAAGATATACTGCATGACAGAACTGAACTATATGTAATAGAATAAATGAGATGCTTAACATGTGTTAGCAGAGAGTTAGACAAGAAATGCTGAAATTAGAGGACATTGTGTTTGCTGTGTTGGAAGAAATATCCTTCTGGTTTCAGTTCCAAGTGGGGGAAAAGACACTGGAATCATGGAGGTTGCTTGGAAATAAGGTTTATTGATGAACAGGATCACATGCCTTGGAGATCTTGGGTGAAAAAAAAGGAAGAGATGCTGAGAGTGCCTGGGTTTTGTGCCCTCTCTGAGCTTTGAACTTCTTGGGGCACAGGAAGAGTATTCCGACTGGTTGCTGTCAGAGGTCAGAGCTAGCTTTGTAGGCTGTCTGTATATTAGGTTTGGTTGAAACTTGATGGGTGGTGCAATGAAGGACAATTAAATGGATCTGCCTGAAGGAGGTAGACCTTTGTTATCTAGAATAGACTGGCCCAAGCCTTAATGGTCCATTAACAAAAGTGGGGGGCTGAGTTTCTGTTTCCTGTTTAGGGGAAATATTCTGCCTTTTTAATATTTCCTAAAATAATTCCTTTTTTTCTAGGAGTGGGTGGATTTTAACTTCCTACAGTTGAGGACATTAATATAAATTTATTTTTTAAATAATAATGATTCCATGTTGTTGACTAAGAACTAAGCTTATATACACACACAAAAAAAACCTTGAGCAAATAGATGGGTTTTTTGTACCTTATCAAAATATAGTATTTACTAAAAATTAGAAAATGGACTCAAATTTTATGACCTGGAAACAGAAATCTAATGACTGATATATGTGATCTGTTGTAGGAAATGAATGTTTTTCAAAAGAAAGTCAATGGTGCGGTATAAGAGCATTTAACATTACCTTTCCATTTCTATCGTATCGGTAACTTTCATAAACAATATATAATATTCAGAGATATCAATTTCAAAGGGTTTCCTTTTTCAGATAAAGAGTGCAGTATCAGAAACAGATAATGCTCTGTGAGAAGCATGATGAAAATTGCTTGTTTAACTCAAATGTTTTATAGTACTGTATAAGGAGTTGGACTGTTCATTTCTTAAGCAATAAAAGTAGTTCTTGTCTCACTAGCCATCCCCTATAGAACGGCTAAGGCTGAAAACAAAGAGCAAGTTCCATGCCAAAGCACCCAATATAATTTTTTCTAATTTATGAGTACAAGACCTTCACTTAAATTCTTAGAAACAATATATAATGAAGGTCAGGGAATCATTTTTCTATTTATATTGTTTTCCCCTGCCCTTAGTACATGAAAAAGATGTGATGTCCAGTTTGACGTTGCTGCATGATTGGCTCAGGGGAGCAGAGCTCCGCATCTGCATTCACATGCCAAATCCTCTTCATCAGAGCCCCCCCACCCAAGGGGCTAAACTCACCCTCTAGGGGTGACTCACAAGGAGGGGCATCTTGCAGGTCGTGGAGAGTGGCAGCTCTCTTGCTGGACAGGGCTTTTTCCCTCTTTGCCAAGGATGAAGACAAGGCAGCCAAAATGGCCGTCATAAAACTGGGGCAGCCAAAAAAATCAAGATTGTGCTGGAGTGGTGTGAGTGGACAGTGAATGGAACTGGGTGAAGTGATTTTTAAAATTTGCTTAGGATTTACCCTAAAAGAAAATCAATCCGGAAAAAGAGGCTCTCTGGAATTAAGTGGTGACTGAAGAGAGGTAGTCAGAAACTGCACCCTAACAGGAAATAAGCTAAAGCTGTAAAATACAGAAAGATTGGATATATAAATCTTACTGGCATGACTTAGAACAGGCAATTTAAAATGCTGGACTTGGATATTTTGCTTGAATCAACTTGAAATAAACAACTGGTAGAACATATTTAAAGTGGATTTTTAATGTTGATTTCTAAGCTGAAGGCACCATCTACTGGTGAATGGATTTATACTATTTCATACTCCTAGAATAACAAAATGACTTTGGAAAATTCTGATAAGAGAATAACAACACCTGGAGGTCTGCTGTATTATCTACTGTTCTATATTTATCTACTTTATTGTGACTAGAGGATCACCCTTGAAAACCTGGAGGATATTTAATGGAATGGCTTTTGAACACTGAAACTAACTAGTAAATTAAAGTGTGGATTTAAAGAGTTATTTGGAAAATCCCCAGGATTGTATAAATGGAATTTAGTGACTAACTGTGGGATATAAAGAACTATAACTATTGGATCTCCTGATGAACAATACTAAGACCAAGTAATGTGCTGGTTTGGGAAGTCAAAAAGAATAGAGCGGTGACAGGTTATTGACAGAACATTGAATATTATTTGGACTTTTTAAAACAAAGTAAGATGGCTCATCAGGAAGAACTGGAGGCACTTCAAAAAGAAACCATGCTGTTACTCAAAAGTATTCATGATACGATGATGGGGAATTTCAAGGAGATAAAGGGCTTACTATATGATATAACTGGAAAGACTGAAAATGTGCAACAAGGAACAACGAATCAAGATAATAAACTCCAGGAAACAAGGGAGATGACTTAAAGCTGGTCGTTTGCATTCTTTTAGAGAGCCATTGAGGACATTTGGAGGTTTATCTGTGTCCTCAGGGACACCTGAATTCCAAAGAGAGTGAGAGATTCAGAAGAAAGATTCAGATTCTTGAACTATTAAAGATCAGTAGATACAATTTGTTCTGAAGCTTTCACACTTAAACACATTTATGCCCATCTTCTGCAGGGTTTTCCAGCTTCTATAAAACACAGCTAAGTGCTAGCATTACTTTTGTGCTCAGTTTTGTATATAAACCTAATCTTGTTTCATTCTATTCCCTTTTCTTTCAAAGCACAAGCCTATTTATATTGGGATAGAATCTCAGCTGGTCTGAAATGGAACAGCTCCACTCCTTCCCTTTAATTCTAAGCTGCAATTATGTACTCAAGAATCAGAGACTTTTACTACAACTGCACAAAAGCAATACAAGAGCTCAATTCAGCATTCATGCTCTGCCTCTTGCCTGGGCAAAGGGTGGGTTGCTCTTTGTGCATGACCCATTCCTTTACGAAAATCTGGAGTCCCTGCAGTAAGCAAGAACATTCATTGGACATTCGTCCCCTCTGTCCCTTCCTGTGTTTTTTCTGCAGAAAAGAAGCAATATTATTTCATGCTGCAAAGATATTCTTTTTCATGCATTGTATTCCACATTTTAAGGAGAAAAAAGCTGAATTCAAATTATTCAGAGAACAGCTCCCATTTCACCTATATGCAACGAAGTATTTCATTCATTAAAACTCATTTCATACTGAATAGGTGATATAATCATGTTCTACCCATAAACAGGTAAAATGTACTAGACATTTCAAGGTAGAGAAAGTTATAAAAGGCATGAAAGAACATACAAAGTATTACTTTATTACACGATGAAACAGCAAAGGTACCATTCATTGGACAGGGAGTACCACAAGATTTCAAACAAATAACTTGCTGTGCTTAGTGAGTGACTGAAATCAGATGAAGTACTGATTTATTTACTTATATATACAGTAAATCCTATTTATTTTAATACAAATTATTGTATAATTCACCTGGAAGTAAGCTTAGCTGAACATAAAAGAAGTGAGCTTAGAGTAGAAAAGTAAAAGTTTATATTTTTACTTTGTAAAACTCACTTGTAATGAGTTTATATATGCATAATAAAACTTATAAATCTTGTTAACTAAAATATTCCCCAGTTACATTAATTTGCTACCAGATGCACTACACATCATTCATCCTGAAGATTATACTTCCTGTAACCAAGAACACTATAGATTTTTAACTTGTCTATGGAGATTCTCAATCATCCAGGTCATGATTGTTCATAAGGTTCTTTTCAAAAGGCAACTAGACTTTCTTCAGTTCTGAACTGAAAATCTGAAGAAACTTCTTGGTTAAGAAGCAAAACATTTTTAAGGGGGAAAAAACAAGGTAGTTGCCTTTTGAAAAGCACCTCTGGAATTTTTATCTTGTTCTTGTGGTTCATGACAGTTCACTTATAGATCTCTTCAAAAACAGAAGGAATCCCACCTATTTTAGCAATTCCAAAGTGCACATACCTTGCTGATGGCAATTCTAAAAAGACCATAGAGTTGCAAAAACACAAACCACTACTAAGGATTTCAAACAGCTTAAGGGCAGATATTATTATCAATGTTCAGAATGTCCACGCATGTCTGTATTTGAGACCGTTTAGGTTCATCTCTTAAAAACTTTTGTGTTGGTTGATTTTTTGTAGATAATGCATGCTACATTCAAATTGATCCCTAAGGTCCCTCTGTTAAAGTACTAAAGTTTACAGATGATACAACAGTCATTGGTCTCATTCAAGATGGTGATATCTGCATATAGATGAGAGGTTGAACAACTGGCCCAGTGGTGCAGCCAGAACAATCTGGAACTGAACACACTTAAAACTGTAGAGATAAAAGGGATTTTAGGAGAAGCTTTCCTATTCTACCGTCTCTTACTATATTAGACAACACAGTAGAGACAATTCAAGTTTCTTCTATAATCTCCCAGGATTTGAAATGGACATCTAACATAAGAACTATCATTAAACAAAGAAAGTTCTTCCTGTGTCAACTCAGAAAGTTCAGACTGCCCCAGGACCTATTATTGAGGAATTATTGAGTCTGTCATTTGTTCTTCTATAACTGTCTGGTTTGGTACAGCAACCAAACAGGACAGATACAGACTTCAGTGGATAGTTAGGGCTGCAGAAAAAGCAATTGAAACTAGCCTGCCTTCCATTGAGGACCTATCTACTGCATGAGTCAGAAAGAGGGTTGATAAAATATCTACAGACCCTTTACCACCTGGACATAAACTGTTTCAACTCTCCCCTCAGGATGCCACTATAGAGCATTGCATGCCAAAACATTGAGACTGCTTTTTCCCTAGAATCAGAGCCATAACTCTGCTGAACACTTAACTACCACAGTACTGTCTTATGTCTATGGATATTTACCCATGTGGTATGGCTGTATTAGTATTATCCTTGTCATCTTTTTCAACTTCCTTATTGGTATCATTATTATGATGACATTACTTTGTCGTTTGTATGTACACTGAGAGCTTATGCACCAGAGACAAATTCCTTGTGTGTCCAATCACAATAGAATACAATACAGTATTCTATTCTACTCTACTTACTCTACTCTACTCTACTCTACTCTACTCTACTCTACTCTACTCTACTCTATTCTTATTACACTCTTGAGTCCTGTAGCCAGAACATTCACCAGATATTCAGGAACTCCAACATCTAGCATGGTCCTTGTAAACATTGGGGAACGACTGAGCCAATTTGGATTTCTGTAATTTAAATCTCACCATAATTTTTATGCGAGAGACATTCTTTGTCTGACTCCTCTAATGAGACTTGTCCAGTATGTTTGAAACTTATTTTCTTCAGAGTACACAAGTCCCACAACCACATCAAGGTAGTGCCCCACAAATTATTATTATTGTTAAGGAAATACAAAAATTCACTTCTAGAATTTCATTTTTGTTGTTGTTTTTCTTAATTAATTTACATTCTCCATCACAGACCTCCATTCTTTTTTTAAAAAAGTTAGATTCTGTATCTAACTAGATACAGAATCACTTGTTCATCATGCGGAGAGCACTAGTACCTAAGTGAGTTAAATATTGATCAATCAATGTTACAATGTAACTCACATTATCTTTAAATATAATAACCTAATAAACAAAATGGAGACTGCATTCTTCCCTGCTCCACCCCGTACCTAGGATATTACCATACCTAGGTTTTCCTCTCTTTGCCTGATCCCATCAGATCCAAATTGATCCTCCCTGCCCCAGACAAAGCCCTCTGCAATCCTATCTAGACCAAAGAATAGAAGCCTCCTTGCCAGCATTAGGAAGACCCAAAAGCAGCCCTAACAATTGACTTGCAACATAGTGGGCAAATTATGTCACAACATTCTTCCATATCAACGATATTACATTGGCTTGTAAATAAATGTAATGTGTATTCACATTTTACATATACATTTCTAAAAAGGAAACATTTTGAGAAACAGCATTTAATCTGGTTATTCCACAATTTTGATTTTAAATGTTTCTTCAATTTCAACACTTGTTAACTACACCAAATCCTGCTTCACAACAGTCTGGTTTATTTCTTTAGCTTATAAAAGTGAGCATGAAAATCATCATATAAAAACATAAAAAGACCTTGCTTCAGCAAAAATATAGAAGTGCAGAATATTGTAAATGAAAGCTCATTTACTATGTATATTTCTCTCATTTACTATTACTATTTGTCACTATTTAAAATACAGGAAATTTTCTTTTGATTGCAGATTTCAAAGAATAGCAATAGTCTTTGCTATAGAGAAGCCCAAGCATTTAGTTCCGAATATATTATATTTGACTGAAGGGACTGAAAGTTTTCAACTTTCTAAGGATTGAAATGAGTACTTAACAGAACATGATAGCTGGGTAAAGATTTGAGGAGGGAAAGTACACACAGAGAGGGATAAATAGTAGACACATTTATAGAGGGGTGCCATATAAGTATTTATTAATGCTAACCTCCAAACCAAGAAGAGAAACTAGGGTGCTTATTCATGTTTTAAAGGAAAACAAAACAAAGTGGAAAAGTTCAGAAACAAGCATTCCATACAGAAGGGGAGTTAAATGAAGTAGGAATATCAAAGGGAAGTTCTCCGCACCATTACTACAGATGACAATAGTAGCCCCAAAATATTAGTTAGGAATGTTAAATTTATTGTTCGTTGTTTGTTTATTTGACTTTAGATGGCTTACAAGCTTCCTACTTGATCCCTACCAGGTCAGATCGTATTTGTCAGTGGAGAAGCAAAATGCCTCTGGGGTCTGTGTGGGATGAGATTAGAATTTAGAATTTATTTGATTTGTCAATCGCTTACAAGATAATAGGTATAAGTATATACATAGTTATGAATACATGGATACATATAAAAAAAATAAAAGAAACAATAGGACAGGGACGGTAGGCACGTTGGTGTGCTTATGCACGTCCCCTACAAACCTCTTAGGAAAGGGGTGAGGTCAATAGTAGACAGTCTAAGGTTAAAGTTTTTGGGGTTTGGGGAAGAAACCACAGAGTCAGATAGAGTATTCCAGACATTGACCATTCTGTTGATGAAGTCGTATTTCCTGCAATCAAGTTTGGTGCGGTTAGCCTTGAGTTTGTATCTATTGTGTGCTCTTGTGTTGTTATGGTTGAAGTTGAAGTATTTACTGACAGGTAAATCATTGCAATGTATGATTTTATATACCATACTTAGATCAGACTGAAGACAGCATAATTCAAGGTTTTCTAGGTCTAGAATTTCAAGTCTGATGGCATAAGGTATTCTACAACGAGTAGAGGAGTGGAGAACTCTTCTTGTGAAATATTTCTGGACTTTCTCAACCGTGCTAATATCAGATACGTAATGTGGGTTTCAGACTGATGAGCTGTATTCGAGTATTGGTCTAGCAATTGTTTTGTATGCTCTAATTAGTAGTGTGATATTACTAATTAGATTATATTGTTAGAAATGTAATTTATGCTTAAAGCTGGAGTTTCTTTGCAAATAAAACCTCAATCAGTCAAACATGACTGCTGATAATTTCATGAACATGTCTATATAGTTTTCTGGGAAATGATATGCAAGTAGTATGCTTTTGACATCTTCCAGGTTAGTTTGCCAGCTTTCCAGTCAGGCTTACAACCTTGGATTTTCCTAAAGTTCTTCCATCCAACTTCTCACTAGATCTTTTTTTGAGATCAGACAAGGCCAATTATGTATTGCCATCTAGCTGGATACAATGGCATGGTAAACTAATCTAAAAAACTAAAATCGGAAGAGGCAGAGACCCTTATAGGCATCAAAAATACATATTACTATGTCCAGCAGTGATCCTGGGCACAAAATTAGGGACTCAAATTATGTATTATTGAGCCTTGCACAAAAAATATGCATCTATGCTAATATTTTAAAATAAAAACAAAACCCAAACCAATATGAGATAGCCTTCTTACCCTCAAATATACATATTTGCAAAACTCAAACAAAATTATTCAGAACAATAGAACAGAGTTATTTGGTAAGCTCTCAGGATTGGAAATCCCAGAAAACCAGTGCTGTCATATGGTTACGACTTGGGGAAGCCAAAAGTCAAGTAAACTCTTACAAAATAATGATTTTATAATTACCCTTGATAAATTTTTATCTCAAAACCAATCCTTAATATTTCATATTTTCTTCCCTCTTACATAAATTTACTTCCATATATAACTCATTAAGTTATATATATATATATTAATGTATTTATCAGACATGAAATGTTTACTATATTTTTTGTAATTGCAGTACTTGATGTTGATATAGTAACATCTGTGGCATTCAGATCCCATCATCCTGGGCATAACTGTCCTTGATTTCTGGACTACTCCTATTTGAAAATACCAAAGATTCCATAAAGCTTATTGAATACACAGAATGAGGACAACAATCCTTCTCCTATAACCTGTAATAGTCAAAGGGATGTAAGGACGAATACCAAGAACAAATGGCTATCAGAAGAACTATTATTTTTAAACAAGCTTAAAGAAAGAGGATTTCGACAGGGTACAGCAGGTCACAACCACTGTAAAAATTCATTGTGTGGAAAGCAGATAATTTGAGTAAGTTCTACACATCTTTTCTAAGAAATAAGTTTTAGAAGTATATATAATATTATAACCTAAAAATACATGGATGCTCACAGGAGTTTTCCAGGATGAGCCATGTTGGTGCAGTGGTTAGAATGCTTTACTGCAGGTTACTTCTGCTGAGTACTTACTGCCTGCAATTCAGCAGTTCGATTCTCACCAGCTCAGCCTTCTATCCTTCCAAGGTTGGTAAAACAAGGATCCAGATTATTGAGGGCAATATGCTGACTCTGTAAACTGCTTAGAGAGGGCTGTAAAGCACTATGAAGCGCTAAGTGATATTGCTATATTAGTATAATTTGCATGCGTAGATTATGCTTGTATAACACATCTGTTCACTTTTCCTAGAAGTGTGTACTGGATTTTTGGGGCAGCACTACATTTCCTACCACTTGACAACTTCACATTATTTACTAGGAAAAATCCCAAGGTACTAGAAAAAAACATGGAAAGAAAGCTCATGGAAAGCTGCTTTATATCACATCAGATTTTGGCTCTCTAAGCTCAATATTTATCTTCATGGCTTTGAAGAATGTCCATTTCTCAGTGATTCTAGACATTGTACAATATAAAAATGTCAGAATAATAAAATAAAATACTTTTTGTCATTATAAATAAAGCATCATATCACCAAGGTTTCAGCATTTGGTCTTTCAATCTTTCTTGTACATGCTACAGGTTGGCTGTATCACTGAGCTCCATTTTGAAAATGTGGTGAGTATCTCTAAAGAATCTATAGAAAGTATCTTTTGCAGGGAAAGTAGCAAAATATAGATATGCTTGGTTGGGTTTTGGATTCCACTGATTTTTATAGTTGCAGACAACTTTAGCACAATATTTACATTGTATAAACGTTATACTGCACTATAATGGAAGTTTTATTCCTAGAATTGTGGGGTCAGTTAGCAAATTTGTCAGGTTTTATTGCATTTAACTAATTCAGCTTTCTGTCCCATATACAAAACCTAGCAATTCTGTTATGCCTATAAATCAGTCAGCCTTACAAGAAGGATATACCATATGAAATATAGAGAAAATAGTGCTTATGTGCAATTTGTTTCTGCTGTATATTAAGATGTTGAAATGATTAGAACTGAGATTAACTTTTATGCTCCCATAAAGACTGAAGGATCATAATTTAAAACTATAGGTTTCAGTCCAAAATAAACTGATCTGGGAATAAATCCCTTTGGAATTGAACAGGCTCTTCACAGGATTTCACTGTCAAGATTGCAATCCTGCATTTATGTGTTGGTTTACACATCACATTAAACCAGAGCTTTTAAAATAATGGTTTGTTGAAGATACCACTGTGGTGTTCATTTGTTCATGCAATAATCCAAATCACAGTGGATAGGTTCGTACATTATACTAAGCTAGAAACAAAGAAATCACATTATGGCTTAATCAAATCAGCAAGATAGAGAACTGTCTGCGAATTTTGCAAGTAGGAACTTACATTCTCACTGACATCTTAATTATGATGAATTTTTAGAGGAATCTTTTCTGTTTATACCAGCACTTTAATTAGAAAGATAAGAGAACAAGGCAAAACAATAAATCCACTAGTGCTCTTTACATGTCATGCACTTGGAACCATGTTTAATACTGGAAACTGCACACACATACATACACACACACACACATACATAAACATGGTATTTCATTACACTAATAGGAAAGCAAGCTCATTAGCTATAACCTTTATGCTTATTCTTTGCACTCTCCCCAAAGGCAGCCTCCCAATTCCTTGAAATATTTAAAACAGGAATAGGAAATAAATTATACAATTACTTAGCCCATTATACAATTAGCTCACCATAGAGATGGAAATCAATCTGTCTTCCAAAACATAGCTCTGCAAGGGGGGTGGCAAGGCTTATCAAATACTTCTTTTTACAAATAGTTCCCTTACTATTCTTTTCCAGTCTGTGTCCTGGCACGTATTTAAAAGTTAATTTACTCCTTTAGAAGCTGATATTGGTCTTTTATTTCTTCCTGATCTTCTCAACTGCTTTCTTTAGGAAATATTTTTATTGATATTTGAATACTTTCTAATCCCTCTGCAAAGCAAATTGGCAATTTCTAGTCACAAAAGAGTGGTGCCTTTCCTATATAAATAGTACCATTATCCATGGCTCAAATTGACAGAACAGAAATAGCAAGACATATTAGCATCTCTTTGAATCTCAGGTGAAAATTGAAAGGAAAATCCACAGAAAAAGATCTCTTTAAAAGCCACAGAAAATACCTGTCTCTTGTTTATAGCAATACATCTGTGCCAAGCTACAAGCTAGCCAAATGGTGAGATATGCACTAGAAGAGAACCATCAAAAGCAAATATATTTTAGAAAATGGAGGTGGGAGATGTTCTTTGTGAAAATGTCTCAGACAAGGAAGACGGTTTATCTTCCATGTGTTAATCTAAGCAGGGTTAACTAAGAAATGGAAGGTGTATTGAAACAATGGGAAAAGAAGATGTGAAGCCTTCATCCCCAGACAGATGGCACATGAATTCCCCAAAAAATACATGGAAACTACAAGGAAATAAATAATAATAATTGAAAGAAATCCAATGTGGGTTTGTGTTCTAGAATTGTCATTCAGGGATATCTCCTGAATCACTAGAAGGCAATCCACAAAAACTTCACTGGTTGAGAAAGTGAGGCAGCAGGTTCTCTGAAGTGGAATTGTCTTTGGCAGCAAAATCTGTGGGAAAGGTTATTTGCCTTAGGACTATGTTTGAAAAATGAATGCAGACATGTTGTTCTGGAATAGCAGTGCAAGAATAAAGCATATCTGATGGTTAATATAAACATGATAAAATGGCAAATATGGGAGTCACTTATTTCAATAAATGCACCCACATTTTTCCTTAATTTTGATTTTATTGTCTGTATCATTTGCTTCTCACTTTTTCAACAAAAGCTCAAAAATACATGCCTTTTGTTTCTAGGAAATTTAATAAAGGTTATGATTTCTTTAAATCCTCATATTCAAGTAGAAATTAAAAACCTGCATTCTTTTTCATATCTAAACTTGTCAACCTGGACACAATATATCCACATCTGAGCAGGATTGCATCTACAGATATGAATGTGTAATGGCCATTAGGGATACCAACAACTTTCTTTTTTAAAATCTTATCACTCAGTTATTCCTATATTGGTAAATCCAACACATAAATTTTAGTATGGAATCTTGTTTAAAAGATATTTGGAAGATGGACACAATAATAAAGTATAACTGGCATGTAAATATTTTAATAAAGCCATTAAAATAAATGAAAGCATCAGAAATTGCTTCTTGAAACAGATTACAGTGTATTAAACAGATGCATTTTCTGATATTCTTTCATTTCTGGCTACAAGTAAAAGGGAGGTACCACTTTTAGGCTCTTATTAAAATCAAGAAGGTGTTCAGCTTTGCTGAACAAAAACTTCATCCCTGTATTGTATTTCATTCCCCCTTAAAAACATCAGTAGGATCCAATAATGCCCAGAGCATTCTGCAATTTCCATTCCTAGCCTGGCTCAGTGGATGAGAGCCACCAAGACCTCACTCATTGTTTGGCCTAGCCAAGGAACCTGGCATATTCTCCATCAGCACTTGCCTTGTTTCCAATCATTTTGCATAAGAGTGTTACCCTATAAGGGCAGAGCTTTGAACTGAAAGTGGACAAAGACACTATTTCTCAAACCATTAGAAGAGGTGTGGAGTGCAGAGGAGTTGAAGTGGAAAGCCCCACCTAAAGCTGTTCATGTCTGCCAAAGCAACTTGCTCCTGCCTCACCCACAGCTGTCAGTATCCCAAGTCTGTTATCCTTCCTTGACTCTGGTTGTAAGAGGAACACTCTTATCTCCTCCGAGTAAAACTAATCACTTTGTATCATTTGTACCACCGCACTGTTGTTTTCCCTGCACTTCTCCAAAAGGTTACAATAAGACAGTTCAGGGTTAAATTAGGATTAGTGGAGGGAAAAATAGATGGTTAGGGAAAGAAAGTTTGCAGGAAGGCAGGAAGAATCCAGAAAACTAAAAATATGCAGGGGGAAGGATCATAGGGGGATTCCAGAAGCCGATAGATCGACTGCACAGTTCTGCCTTTGGACTTGGCTTATTTAATTGTTCTGATGGGCATGTGGGGGATCTCTACGGAGGAAGTTGCTGAAAAATCCTCAAGAATGTCGACGTCCAAATTATCGAATGCGGGGTGTAGGCTTGAAATCCGTCTTCCGCGGCAAAAAAAAAAAAAGCGGGGGGCGGGCGTGCTAGACTCGAGATGAGCCGCTTCTCGGCTTCCTGGAAGGAGAACAGACAGACGGGCTGAATTTTCAGCTTCTACCACATCTAGAAGCAGAGCCTTCTCTTTAGCCCTCTCGGCAGGCCCGGGGCAGCTGGATGAAAATGCCAAGCAAAGAAGCGGCAGTTTTGCGCCGATTTAAGCAAGCGAATAACTAAAAGAAGTCAATGCGGACGACTCAAAAGAGTTTCATTCCCTTTGGCTGACAACGTTAACAGTTTCCCCGAAAACTATCGAGTGATTCACTTTCACTTCCCCTCCTTGCCTTGCCCCGATCGCTCCCGCGGGTCAGACTGATGTTGGGAGTTTGGAGAGGCCCCTGGGAACAGGGTGAGAGGAAACAGACTACTAACTTCGAGGTTCAGCATTTTGGCCCTTTGAGGGCAATCCTGTGTTTTATTCAACAAATGTGGGTGGGGGAGAGCTAGATCTGCCCCTGCCGAGGCCAGAGAGGGTGGCGGGGCCTAGAGGCTGCTCCTCCGGCGCGGTGAGCTCTGGGGCGGCCAGGCAGCGCTCCGAGTGTGGTGGCTTTGACGGTTGGATGCACCGACAATAGCTAGCCATTCGACGCCGGGGACCGAAGAGGCCATGTTAAGAGGGGAAAATGAATATTGCAAAACAAAGCGCGTCCGCCAATTACCCGGTTCGCCCGAGAGGCGGAAAAAGAAAGGCGAGTGCGGGGCGGCGGAAATTGGCCCTCTGAGTGGAGCCTTTCCGGCGGAGCAAAGGGCGACTGAGGGCAGGCTGGACTGACGCTCTACTAACCCAAATCGTCCTCTGCCGGCCGTTTTCTCCTTTCAGGCCTCGGCGCTCGGGACGGGCAAGAGCGGAGATCAGGGCTCCTCTGGTCGCTCCCTTGAGGGGAATCGAGGAAGAGAAAGAAGCACAGAGCAAAGCCGCCCCTGCGAGGCCCTCGCGGAAGGCCTCTGGGGTGGGGGGGGGGCTTCTACTGGCAAAAGGGCTGCCTCCGGCAAATAAAATTCCCACGGCAGGCAGCGATTGGTTTCCCGACTTGTTCGCCCTTCGGGAGGAATTGACGCTTGCCGCCCGATCCCGCCCTTCCTTAGGGAACGTCTCTCTCCTCCCACCTCTGCCTCTCCTCTGGAAGAGGAAAGCGCCTCGGTGGAATCGCCTCGTCTTTAAGAGTTTTCTTGAAGTGAACTTCGACGTTCAAGTTGCAACTTTTTAGCCGGGTCGCGGTTGCTGCGCTTTGGGCTTTGCAGTCCAAGTCGATGCTTTTTAAAAAGTCCCCATGAAACCCTTCCCCGCACGGACAGGGGCCAAATGTTGCCTATAAAGTGAAAGGACTTCCGACTTTTCCAGGGCAGAGAAAGGCAGGGTGCTTAGGAGATGGAACCGAGCGCCACCGAAATCGCAGCGTGAAAGTATCCCGCGGGAAGAAGCGGCTGGGAATCACTGCGGTCTGCGCCTGGAGCAGCTGGGGTAGAGGAATCGAGAGGAGAGCCCTTTGGGGACGACGAGCCTCCTGTGGGATTGTCTTTTAGGGAAGCGGGCACTTGGCTCCCCTTCCTTCGCTTCTCTATTTCGCCGCGAAACAATTTTGCCGCCACGGCACCGGAACGCTGCTCTCCCATTAACATTTCAAATAGTCTTAAGGATATTTATTACAGTAAAAGAGGGCGAGTGCACAAGAGAGGTTCCAATTAGAAATCCTTATATTTTTAAATACGAACTGTAACCGATTCAAGTAGATATTTTTGTAAATTTTTTGACACGCTCGGGGAGGGAGGTTCAGTGAGAAGAAAACCAGGTCTGGAATTTTTCCCTTGTCCCAAACCTGGATTTCAACCACAGTTTCCTTACTCCTTGCCTCTCTGCCTGCTTTTCTCTTTAGAAGGTACGAAAACTTGCCCGACAAAAATAACTGCAGAGCAAATTTGCAGTCTCTGGCACTGATCCTGACCCTCCGAGGAAAATATTCAGTGACCTTCAGTTCCTAATCCATTAATATTTCTGAAATAAGATGTCATTGACCCTATTAAAGTTTGCTTCTTTAAAAATGAACGTGCGCATCGAGGACGCCAGCTGGAATTACCCATCAGTTCCTTGCAGTGCTTAAACTGTTTCTGACCTTGGCTCGTTTTGATTCTTGCCCAACTTCGGTTAGCGAGGCAGGTCGAATTCGCGCCCCGGGAAAGAGCAGCGAAAACGTGTAGATCAAAAAGAAAGAGTTCTTATTCTAGAAAAAGTGAAGGGCTTTTGCCAGTTGCCCAACTTTAATCTTTAGGCATCCTTGGCCCCCCTCTCTCGGGGTAAATAAGCTCTATAGCTGAGGCCGCTTTGTGCCAACGACGTTCTTTTTTAATCTTAGGTAGATCCGGATTTGCTTTGGTGAGAAAAGAAAGAGTGAGGGAAGGAAGGAAGGAAGGGTTATGAAGATCTGTGTTTCATAATTCCTACCCATAGCACTTAAAATTACATATTACCAACACATCACAAAGTCGGTAATGTGGTCTGGTTTGGATGACCGGACTAGTTTTCAATTTGTCGGGTGTTTAACCTCTTAATTGTAAATGTTTTTTATTTGTCTAGATAAATATTAGTATGTGAACCTTTTCAATCTGTATGTGCATTCTCATGTTAAGGATGCAATTCCAAATATAGTGCCCAAGAAATAAATATGATCGATTTCTGAATGGGTAAGCGCGGATTTGCACTCTAAATTACTATTACCGGTAGCTTTGCTCTGTAAAGAAAATCAGCGACAGAAAGTAATGATTAATCCAGTGATTAATCGTTCAAAAATTTAAGTCTCAACAATTTATTTCTTAAAATTAATAATGGGAAGATATCTTGAATATTGCAATTAGGCTTGTAAGCAAAATATAATCGAAGCAAACAAGTTTCTATGTTTACTCAATTCAGTCGGGATTTGCTGTACTGTACATGGGATAATCCTACCCATTCCTTGTAGGGGGGTTGTCTTTTCCTTTTCAGGGAAAACGTGATTCTATTCTTGCCAGTTGTAGCAAGAAGGATGTCCAGGAAAACCACTCAACTTCGTCCAACCTGTACCATTCCCCTTCTCCTCCATGATCCAGGTCGCATTTTGCCTTCGGCCTGAAGCCAGAGGCAGCCCAGCCTCTGGCAAGAACCAATCAGAGCGCGCTTTCCAGCACGTGGAGGAGAGGGAATCAAGAGCTAAGCGATTGCAGCGCAGTCACTACCCTGGTTCCTCGTGTCCTGGGCAGGAAGAGGGACTAGCCTCAGCTGCTGCTTAGTGGGGGGAGGGGTATCAGCCCCAGCCAGACTTCAACCTCCGCACGGCCCGGGAGAGTGCAAGCAAGCCAAAGCCATGAGCAGCCAATACCAAGAGGAGAGCTGCTCCGAGAGGCCCGAATGCAAAAGTAAATCGCCAACTTTACTCTCCTCCTATTGCATCGACAGCATCCTGGGCAGGAGAAGCCCTTGCAAGATGCGGATTGTAGGAGCACCTCCTAATCTTCCGCCTCTGGCCAACCGGCTGGAGCCGGACAAGGCCGGGCAAGGTGAGAAGGGTGGAATGAGGGTGGGAAAGGGAGGGAACATAGCTTCGAAGAAATGAAAGACTGTCTTGCCCGCAGTCTTGAATATCGTCGGATCCCTTCCACTCCACTCTTGGCCCAGGGACTGCATAGGGAGGGGGGCGCTTATAAGTAACTGGGTCCCAAACTCGGGCAGTCCCAAGTTGAACAGTCGGGCAGCTGAAGGCCGAATCTCTCTCTCTCTCTCCTCACTTTACGGGTTTGTGCGGGTGGCGTTGTGATGACAAATGTCAACCGTTGTCAAGATTCTGTGCGGGTATTTTCTCCAACTTGGCAGCGCCTTTGCCTGCCAGGCCTAAATTAAAGGCGAAACCATCTGGGTGAGGGGGGGGGGGGAGTTCAAGTCTCCAAAGCTTGAGGGAAATTGGATGTTCGTTCTGATTTTCCTCATGAAGGGAGAGAGGAAGAGAAATCGGTTTCTTCTAAACCATTTTGTCTCCGGTCTGGAGTTTCAGGTTTGGCTTCAAGGGCGGGTCTGTCTTGCTACGTCCAAAGAAATGTGGAAATTAATTTGACAGAACCCCATAGGTGTCAGATGCCAGATGGAGGAGGGATACTCCCTTTAGTTGGTAGTTGGAGGTAATAATGTTTGAAACCAAAATGAGGTTGGGAGACGTTTGTTCTCTGGCAATGCTGTTTGCTGCAACTTCTTTCAAATATAAGCTTGGTTCTATATTATGTAAACCTGCCTAACGGAATTCCTTTTGGCTCTATTGACCCAACCTAGACAGCTGAGGACGAAGATGGGCGGGTTGGGATGACTGGCGCTGGGACTTTTTGCTGGAGGGGTCCAAGTACTGTTGCCAAGAAGTCTATCTTCCTCCTCAGCTGGACTGACGACCCGTGAATGTCTCTGTCTCTGGTAGGACCAGGCAAGGGCAGCCCGCCCGGTTTCGAGATGGGCGAGCTGCATCTGCCACCCAAGTTGCGCCGCCTCTATGGGCCTGGTGGGGGTCGATTGCTGGCGCGGGCGGAGGCAACCGCCTCGTCGTGGGATTCTCTCAAGATCAGCCAAGCGCCACAGGTCAGCATCAGTCGAAGCAAGTCCTACCGGGAGAACGCACCCTTTGTGCGTACCGCTCGTACCCTCGACGACTTGAGCAGCCGTGGAGATGAAGGCGACCCCGACGGTAGGCCAGGCCGAGGGGAGGAACTGCTGGAGGAGGAAGACGAGGACGAGGAAGAGGAAGAAGAGGAAGAGGAGACCGAGGAGCTGGATGAGGAGTTGGACGACGAAGACGAACTGCTAGCCGAGGCCAAAGATGCCCGACGCAGCTCGGGGTCCGCAGGTGGGACTGGCGTGGGACCTGCGGCGATAGGAAGCGAGGGTGCCGGCGACTCGCCCAAGGAGGAGCTGCTGCTCCCTGCCGACGAACTGGCCGACGGCAAGGATGGTGAGGACAGCGTGTGCCTGTCGGCGGGCAGTGATTCCGAGGAGGGGTTGCTCAAGAGGAAGCAACGCCGTTATCGCACCACCTTCACCAGCTACCAGCTGGAGGAGCTCGAGAGGGCCTTCCAGAAGACCCACTACCCAGACGTCTTCACCAGGTAGGGAATGAACTGCTGAGACAAGCTAGCCTCCAAGCGGCTCTAGTGTGGGAAGGGGTTTCTAGGTCAGAACTCTTAGGAATGAGGAAAGAAAGCTGCAAGATCAAGAAAGGCGGATCGACTGGACATAAGATCCCCTGGGGCGAAAGTTTTTACAATATTGGTTTCTGTTTTTGCATGTACAAGATCAGGAGGAAACGGAAGGACGAAACAGGTAAGGGGTAAGAAAGGATACTGCAGGCCTGGAAAGGGAAAAGATTTGGTAAAAAGAGGAGATGCGCGTTACGGGTCTTCTTCAGGTCGTCTTTCAGAAAACTAATTTTCGTGCCCCGCTTTGCTCCTCCCTTCCTCTATTCCCGTGCTTTAAGGCAGTCACCTTTCCCCAAATTCAGCGGCCTTTACGATTTAGCGTGCCCGGCTCTCCGCTGGACTTTAGGCATTAAGCTAGTCTGCCAAGGATAGGTGTGGCCGAATTTTTGACCTCATCGTTGCCAAACCAATCTATTTTTGCCCTGATCCTCTGGCTAGTCGGTCAAGTATCAGTTTCATAGTTTTCCGCTGAAGCTGGAAAGTTGCCCTCTCAATGGAAGTCACATACATACAGATAAGAAAAGATCAAAGTATTCCGCTTTCGAAGGCTAAAAATATGGATCGAGGCGGCAGCGTTCGGCCGGGGCATTTTGGCAGAGTCTGCAACGACTCGCTTGCCTGCTCGCAGACGGTAGTAATTTCTGGACGGAGTCCGGAAAATAGGAGATGGAAAAAAATGGAGCTGGCGACTGGAAAGTTGTTGCTATTCTTTGGAAGCGCCTCAGTTTAGAAAGAAAACTCCGGTCAAGCTGAGAATTACCAATCTTCTCCTGAACTTTCGGTCTCAGCCTCCATCCAAAAGTAAAATGGCTTCCTGAATATTTGCATATTTAGTGGGAAAATCTTCGCCTTTTCTTGGCTTCAGATTTACTTTGGGTGGGCTTAATTCTTTGTATTAGCCCTTCTGAATTAATAATTAATAATAATTAAGTATTCAGCCCTTGCCTTAGGAATTCCTTCGTTTTTGCAGGAGCGCAAATGCTCCCAATCTATTGCCAACAGATAAGCAAAAGTAGATGCTCCTAATAAAACTCAACTCAGTCCCTTCTCTAAAACGGCAGTGAGGCCCCATCCCGGAGATATTCATGTTGAACTGCAAAAGGCGTAGATTCTTTGCCAGAGCGAGCTTACTCTACCAAGTTCGTAGGCAATTCTCCGTCTGTAAAGTCGTCAGTTAATTCGGTCTTCTCCTTTTTATCAATTGTCTGGGATTCTTCCTCTACTTCTCTTCTGAGAAAGAGAGAAAGAGGGAGGGAAGGAGGGATGTCCCTTTAATTCGTTAACCTGCCACAGTGCATTTTATATCCTCGGGAAAAGGGACTGCCTTTGGATGATGGAAAGAAACTGGCGGATCCCTTGCTAAGGCAGTTTTTTCGCTAGCCTTTTATAGATGCTTATTCTGTACCGTCAGTCAAATTCGGTTGTGCGGCTACAATGCCAGGTTTCGTCACTGATATGCACGCTACCTTTCTAGCCTAGGCAGAACCCAGAAAATCGCTCCGTCTTTTCCCTGGAAATGGGTCAGCGGAGCACGCCAAGCAGCCTGATTCCAGTGCCAAAATCCCGATATATGACCATGGGAGTGATGCCGGTTTTTCCACTGCCCCGGACACACCTCAGTGCAGAAATGTGCCGGGTTCTTTAAATCGTTCTTGCAGATCGGTCCGGGGGCTTCCCTTTTGGCAGCCCGAAGGTGCTGGCTATTTTTTCTTCTCGAATCCGGCCAGACTCCCACTTTGGTTGGCACTGCGCTTTTCTTCGGAGCGGAAAGAGAGCCTGGAAATTATCCCGGGAGTCTCCCGGATTCGAAGTAAACAGATTGTGAGCAGTATCCTAACATCCTAATGGTTTCCGATTTGCTTTAATTGTTGCAATAATCACCGCAACGAAGGGCTTGTGTTGCAGCTCAATGGATCTCCCCTGTGCTGCAGCGTGGTATTTGGAGGTGGGAGCCTTCGTCAAAGGCCTTGGTTGGGGGTGCCAGAGAGGAGGTGGGCTCGGGCGTGATTCCTTCTGGGCAACGCTGCCCTCTTTCGCACCTTCTTTGTGGAGAAAAAGGGAATAGTAAGAAAGTAAATTGAGTTTGGGGAAAAGCAACAAGTAAAGCCTGTCTGGGTCATCTGATACCAGGCATCGAGCTTAAGGCTTAGGGTAAAGTATTTCCAGCTTTGACCCAGGAATGGAGAGGAAGAATGGTCCAGGGAAAGCTCAAAGTGTGGGATATCCCACCACCACCAAAAGACTTTAAGGCAAAAAGCAGAGGCCTAGTGTGATATGGAGCTGAGCAGATGGGGTCGCTTTGATCTGAGCAAGGAAGGAGGAGGTGGAATTGGTCCATGAACTTCTGCAGATTTTATCTCACTCTACCTGTTCCCAGACCCTTTCAGAGTTTCACCTGAGCACCGGTCTTGTACTTCTTTCCCTCCCAGGGAAGAGCTGGCGATGCGTCTGGATCTGACTGAAGCCAGAGTGCAGGTGAGTCAAAGGGGGAAGGGTTGGAAAAATATCAGTTGGACAGGGGAACCAGATATCAGTTGGACAGGTGAGCTTCTAGTAGGGCAAACAAAATGCTTTAACCATTGGCTTCATTCTCTTGGCTTCATCCTCTTTTGTCCACCCCAAATTAAGTTAAAAAATTGAGGGAACTGCTGTGCTTCTCCAATTTTTTTCTTTAGGAGACAATGTTCAGGAGGTCCTCAATAAAGCTTCCTTTCTTTCCCCAGTGCAATTAACACTTCTGGCAATTTTTATCCTCTCCAAAAATATCTCAAAAGAGCAAGCTAGGCATGTTGGTGCAAGAGTAAAAAGGATTCAGAAGAGAAGAGGGGGTTTCCTTCTCAATCCCCACCCCAACCTCTGAGAGCCAGCTACTGCTCCTGGTTTGCTTTTGGGCTTGAGCATATCAGGTGATTCAAGTAAGTTGGGCAGGAGGCAGAGTTGCCTCTGCAGCAGTGCAGGAGACCAGCCATACTGCCCAACAGATGGCTCGGCCTTTGGGCTCTGTGCTGAGTAAATCACTTTACACAGAAAGCCAAGTGCAGCAAAAGCATCATAAATTCCATATGGCTCATTTAATACACAACAGCTTCTCGCATTAGAGGAGCTAATGAAGAGTTCAGTTCCCTTCTCTCTGTTGACACATTTCTCTATTGTCAAACAGAGCTGTGACAGCAACTCAGGATTTTCAGCTCAGGGGAATGAGTCGTGGGAAAGTTAAATAACTAAAAAAGAGTGAACAAGAAACTGAGACTCCCCCTTCCCCTCATCACCATCTTTCTTTCTCACCCTCCCTTTTGTTCTCATTCATGGGAGAAGATGTAATTAAGAATATGAATTATTAGAATCCCTGGGTTTACCTATGGGTATACTCAGACTTATTAATTCAATAAGAGGCAGAATTGGGGGGGTGCATGTTGCTAATTGAGTTGGAAGCAGGAAAGGCGCACTGGGAGATAACAAAATTTTCATTGCATTAATGCTCAGTTCCTGGGCTAGCTGTGATAGGGCTATAAGGAGAGCCTTTTTGGAGGTGATCAGAGCAAACCAGGAGCTATGCAAGAAAGTCACATTTTTTTGCCAGTGTAATGTTTTCCTTCTTTCTCTTTCCCAAATTATTTTCTTTGGTGGAAGTGAAACCAAAATTCTTAGAGAGCAAATTCTCATTTCCTGTTCCTTTCACATTGTTGTAATTGTTAATGTGACTATGCTACTTAAACTATAGCACTTTAAAACAGGACAAAAAATGCCAATGGCTGATATAAAGTTATATTAGTTACTTTATGGAAATTCATTTAGTCAAATTTTAGTTAAAAAGACATAGGAATGGACAAATTTGCTCTTTTTCAGGAAATAACTAGAGGAAGGGCAGACCTGCAGAGATTGTTAATGATGCTGCAGATGAATAGCTGCAAAAGATTATTTACTGTTATTCTGCCAAATATCAAAGTCTTTAACATGTTTAACCTGCCACTTAACTTGCCAAAAACACTCAAGCATTTGCCAAAACCTTTGGCACTGAGAAAGGGAAGGATAGAGAAAGTTAAATGTAAAGTTTTAAAGACATCAGGAAACATTAGATATTGCTTATTGGATATTGTAGCATATTTATTCATTTATTTATTGAATTTATATTGCTGCCTATTCGCTCATGGGGACTTGACTATATCTTATGCAGTAGTATACACTTCCCATTCACTATTCCCAGTCATTGGCAAGGCTACCAGAGGATGGATGGGAATTGCAGATCTAGATCAGATAGAAAAAGACCACATCAGAGAAAGTCTTCCAATAGAGAACCAGTAACAAAATGCATATTTCTACTAAGAGAAATGTATTTTAAAAGCTCATTCCAATCGCTCAATCTGTTTTAAAGGGACAGATAAAGAATAGACATCAGCAAAATATAAATAATTAGAATAATTTTCTATTTATATATGTCCAAGGGTTTCCTAGATACTTTGAAGACAGGGGGACAATGTATATTTACCAGCCAGGGCTAACAATGTAAGTCCCCCAAAACGGTAAAAGAAAAAAGAAATTCTGCATTAATGATACCATAAAAAGTAGTTGTATCCAGTTGAATTTTTACTTTTGAATAGGAAAACTTGAGAATAAGTCAATGTATGTCTCTGCCTGTTAGAATCTTTAATTTAGATGTCTGCACAGCTGATTTCATAGGAAACCATGAAAAAGTTGCTCAATACCTTAAATTTAGGTGACTTTCTGTAAGCCTTTGTTTTGGACATACAGAATGAAGGAGCTTTTGATCCATTCATCTCTGCAATCTTGGCTTACTTCTCTTAATAGATAAGAGGGTCCATTTGCTTAGCTTCCTTCTAGAGACCAGATGAGAAACCCATAGTCTATTAGATAGATTTCATAACTTGTTTCCAGCAGATGGATGGCTTTCCGGAGTAACTTTCCGGAGCAAGCTTTGGGGCCGAATCTCCTCTTCCCCTGCTGGACGGGTCTGGCGAGGTTAGGAGCCGGTCTCTTGTTGGCTGCCCTCCGCAATGTCTCAGTGCAGCCCGGAGGCGGGTGGTCGGGTATTTGAAGATCGTTTGCTGGCCGCCGAGGAGTAGCAGCGGAAAGGAGCGCGCTTACTAATCGCCTTGCCTTTTGTTTTCTTTTGGCTTCCAGGTCTGGTTCCAGAACCGGAGAGCCAAATGGCGGAAGAGGGAAAAGGCCGGCGCTCAGAGCCACCCACCCGGCTTGCCTTTCCCTGGCCCATTGTCGGCATCTCATCCGCTCAGTCCCTACCTTGACGCTAGTCCTTTCCCTCCTCACCACCCAGCTCTCGACTCCGCCTGGACGGCGGCGGCGGCGGCGGCGGCCGCCGCCGCCGCCGCCTTTCCCAGCCTCCCACCTCCACCTCCGGGCTCTGCAGCCTTGCCCCCCAGCAGCACTCCGCTAGGCCTCAGCACTTTCTTGGGAGCGGCTGTATTTCGGCACCCGGCCTTCATCAGCCCAGCTTTTGGCAGGTAAACTCCCCATCCCGTCCCTGGTGCCAATTGATCAGCGGAGGGCAACAGAAGAGGTACTGAACTTGTCGCGGGGCACAAAGGTAAAGGGGGCGGTGGAGTATCCATATGCCTGTAGATCTAGCAGCACCTACTTCTGAAGTCAAGGGGGCGGAGCTAGGGCAAGTTGGTTCTTGGGGAAGATGGGTGGAACCCTTCCGCCAAAGGATTTGGAACACCGACATTAAAAATAATAATCTAAGAATGCTCAGGGCCAAGATTACATCCATGAAAGCTAAGGATGGGGGCCGATGGATGTACCCTACAACCTCCCAGATTTGCTGTCCGGCCCTGGCTGCGATTAATCAGAAGTTCTCTCTATCCAACGTAGGCTTGACTGCGATAGGAATGGTGGTCCAATCTATTCACCTCATCTAGCTAAAAAATTCCATTTGGGAGGCTGTAAGAGTTTAGTCTCTTTGGGGAGGGTTGCTCATTTCAGGAGTTCGTTTTTAAAATTATGGATTTGAAAAAAAAAATCGTGCGAATCACGTCTGATTTTCTAAGTTCTAATTGGATAGAGCGATTTATAAAAGCTTTGGCAAGTGCCTTTCGAAGTTTAAACGTGCCTGTTAGAAGTTGGGTATCCCCCTCCCCCAATGATCTGGAGGTTGGGAATTATTTCCCTATAATAAAGAGTATATTTTACTCCAAATGCTTACAGAAAAAAACTGCAATATACATTGACATAAAGTGGGGACAGGGAAATCATAGGTAGGCCATATTTAATTAAACCCAGTGCAACTAAAAATTCAGTGTTCGAGAGAGGCGGCCAAGTTCCCTTCCTTGGACGGCAATCAGCTGGATAGAAAAAAATATAAATCAGGCAGGGGGATATTGTAGTTACATTTCCTTAGATAAATTCAAACAATAAAATAAAAAAGCCTGTAGCTACAACGTGGCATTGCCGAGTTTATTAAAATTGGAAAGATGAAAATACAATGGAAATATTAACAGAACAAAAGAAAAATATATTCATTGAGGTGCGACGCCAGTTAAAATGATCTCTTGGAGGAGGAATGGAAATTCAAATTAAGATTTTAAGGGGTGGGGAATGTTTACCAGTGAAAATTAAACTGTTTCTGCTTCCTCTGCACAAGTAGAGTGACTCGATTTCCCAAATGTTACTGGATTACTACGCCCCCTACTGACCACGCTGTACCCGCGCTTTAAATGTTTTTATTTAAACTCTTAAGGTAGCTTGGTGTTGCAGCTCGCTCCCGCCCGCCCGCAACACTGAAAAATAAGTTGAAAAAAAGCTCGCTGAGCAGCTTTGACCGGACAGCCTGCAAGTGTAGGGGCAGGGTGGACGCAGGGAGAAAAAAACGCTCACATCCTCTTGAGCGAGATTTCCCTTTGCTCTTAACACGCCACGTTTTTAGGAAGCGTGCAGGCGATTTGAAACGGCTTCGGTTTCTATTACACCTATCAGATTCCCCAGAGTTGCGGGACTAAAACTGGATAATATTCCCAATCTCGAAGTTCCCAGTTGAGGAAGACAGGCATTGCAGATCTACTCCCGCCCCCTGCCCTGCTCCTGCAGTTGCTGCCGGCCTCCATTCTGCAAAGGAAAGGCTACAGAAGTCTGGCGTAGTCAAAACCAGGGCGGCCCTTCTGAGTTGCACTGTACACAGCTTCTCACTGAGCACGGCGGGGGAGCTGGGGACAGAGAAACCACTCCAGACGGAAACCAGGCGCCAACCCCGGTAGCCCGTCCCAGAGCCTAGCCAGTTTGGTCTTGGTCCCTCCCGTTGCCTTCCAGGCCCGCAGTTCAATTCCTCGCCGCGCTGATGTCAATAATCACCTCCTTGGTTAATGGAGAGCTCGTGTCTCTCGACGTGCTGGTCAAAAAGGGTCAGCTGAATAGCGTCGGGAGAAGCGCGGGCGAAAAAAGGAGCAGGGAAAGCATGCTGCAGATTGTGTCATTGCGAGGGGTTGCCGGAGCTTAATTGGAGTTCCGCTGTGAGGCAATCCGCTAGAACGCCACTCCCCGCTGGGGAGGGGGATCTGCGCGGCAGCGAAGCCGAGAGACGGGCGTCGTTTTGGGCATCCGGGCGCCAGGAAGTTTCTCATAAGGTGGGCGAGGGGAGTCACAGACGGACATCCTAATTGAGAGGGCGAGCGCAAGTTCGGCAGATCAGTTAAGGTCTATCGAAAGTCACCCCAGTCGTAGGTTGGAGGGAAGGGGGGGAGAAGAGCCGAGGCAGCCGACCTGTGCCTCGTTGCCTGGCCTCGCTCTCAGTGCAAGCCAGTTTCTACCGATTGCTAGGTTCTTGAAACGAGCTTCGGTCGCCAACACGCCCTACCAAGCTATAAACGCGACTCTGCCTGCCGGCATCGAGGTTTTTCAAGCTTCCTCTTTCTCGAGCTTTCTCCCACAACTTTCGGGTTCAGAAGGGCTCGCGAAGGCTGTCCCATTAGAAGCGGGCAGAGTTGCAGGCAGAAGAGGCGCCTAAATAGCGGGAATGCGGGATTGAGTCCCCGGTCCGGGAGGAGGCCAGAAAGCGGACGCTCCTCGCTCTTTTGCGATTTCCTAATCAGGCTCCTCCAGTTCGAGCTTGGCAAGTTGTCGCCTTCCCGACTTTGGAGCTCTGAAAAGCCGTCTGTCCTGCAAAGAGAATAAAGCCGAAACCGAAATGGCAGCCCCGCTCTCGCCGCCATAAAAGCAACTGCAGAACTTTCGGCTATCTTAAGACTGACTGTCCCGCGTCTCCTTTGCTTGCAGGCTCTTTTCCACCATGGCCCCGCTGACTAGCGCTTCCACTGCGGCTGCTCTGCTGCGACAGCCAGCGCCTGCCGTGGACAACGCCGTGCAATCGAGCGGCCTCTCTGACCCGGCCACCGCGGCAGCGGACCGGCGCGCCTCCAGCATTGCGGCGCTGCGCCTGAAAGCCAAGGAGCACGCGGCGCAGCTCACGCAGCTCAATATCCTCCCCGGGAACGCGGGCAAAGAGGTGTGCTAAACCGCTCCCGGGGGGATTGGTGGGCGAATCGGCCGAGGCACGAATCCAAGACCAAAACGGGAGGGAAGCCAGCGGACACACGCTTTCTGGAGGGGGACAGGAGGCGGGGAGGCGCCACTTCTGCGGCTTCCCTTGGGCCAATCCGCAGGAACCTACCCCTCTTCGCCCGGGAGTTTTTTCCTGGCTAGATGGGCGACTTGGTCAGCAAAGCACCTCCCGAGTTGCGGGAGGCTGGAGAGAAGACCGGAAGGTCGGTGAGGTTGCTAAGAAAACGAAGAGCAGCGGAGGCCAGGTTGCGCTCTTCGCCTAGGCTGTTCTCACCGGCCCAGAAAAGATGCTTGCTGACAGAGCCAAGGCTGGGTCAAAGCCAAGTAGCGCACTTGGGGAGGGGTGGGTGCGGTCTCTTGTCCACTGATCACATCAATCAAGGGTTTTATAGTAAACCAAAGGGAAATATAACGTTAGTATATGGACTGTTTAAAAGTTGCTATACTGTGATACTCGACACTGTACATACCATTGTTATTAAAAAATACGAAAAATAAAAAAAACCCAGAGCTTTGTATATTTGAAATGTTATATAATAATTGCACTCAGTGTAGTGTTTGTACAAGTTTGTTATTTCTGTAGATTTCTGTGATGTAGATATTATAGGGACCCTAGACAAATATTTATGTGCAAATTCTTTAACTTATTAATTGTAGTTTCCCAAACCCCCGAAAGAGAATACCAGCAAGCCAGAGAAAGGCCATCGGAAACGTACGTTTGTGTAATGTTGTTATTGCTCTAACTTTTCCTTGCGATTAAGTGGGAAAGTGTTACCCATAGAAAATAAATATATCTCTCTATATCCACACGTTTATCAGTAATTCCAAAAGCTACCTAGAGGTTCAGCGTCATTGAAAACAGCCATGCTAATATCAGGAAGGGGGGGGGTTGTATAAGCAGGTGCGAAAGATTTGAATCCTTTACAGAATGTGGAGAAAAGACGGAGTTTTTACAAATGTTCGAGCTGATCAGAAAAAGGCTTTGCGCCAAATTTTCCGAAAAAATTCTCAGACTTGGCTTTGGTTAATGTAGAATCCTCGCCCGCCTGCCAAACGGCTTGGATGGGAATTCTGGAAATTGTAGTCGCAGAATAACTGGAAGATACCAAAGAGGGAAAGTAAGTCCTGAACTGTGGATGTAAAAGGATATGGCCCAATCCTGCTCATGTCTGCTTAGTGGAAAGTTCCACTGAGATTTTTGGGAAATGGGTGTAAGATCGTGGCCTTAGGCAGGACCTTTAAAATTGTTAACATCAATAGGAGTGGCTTATAGAGCCTCGGCCATATCAAATGCACTTATTGGGGAGTAAAAACAACCAAGCATAATAAGAATTATTCCCAAATCAACATCTTGCCTATTCTAACAAGGAATGTTTACTTCATCTTTTTCAATGGGCACATTTTTCTTTCGCTTTAAACGTGAGTAAAGATGGTATGCACGCGCCTCCCCCCCACATTTTTTTTCCTTCGCTGAAAATATCTCTCTTCACAAGGGCGACTTTGGGAGGGAACTGAGTGGCTTCTGCTTAGCGGCCTCCATTCCTAAGCTTGGGCTTGTAGATCAGGTCTGCCTGTCTCGGGAGGCTTAGGCCAGCCGTGTACCAGCCAGCAACTGTGGGGAATGAGCTGGAGGTGTCTTGGCGTCCGCTCGGAGCCCAAACACAGGCTGGTATGAAACTAAAGGGCTGTCAGCGGCTGCTAGGCTACATATCTCTCCTGCCTGGAAATTTGGCGGGACTTTTCAGGGCCAAGCGCTGAGGAACGAAAGTGAGGCTTGCCACACATCGGGTTTCTCTTTCCACAGGTCCCAGAGGCAGGAAGAAAAACGGCGCTATTTTGCCTTTTACTGGCAAAAGCGGCAGATGCTGCCTGTCCCTTTCCGGGAGTCGGACAGTAGCCGCGGCTGAGCGCCTTCCTTCCCGCAGGCTGCAGCCCCATCTCTCCCTTTTCCAAGCCATTTGACCTGCTATGGAGCTGAAGCAAATCGCGTGAAATTGCCTCCAAGGATTACATCGCCGTCCCATTGAAAAGCCCTTGAGCCCCTGGTTTACCAACCTCCTAATCCCATGTCACTCGGCTGCTACAAATAACCCCCCCCCCAAGTGAAAGGCCCCCTATTCTTCCACAGTGGAAGGGGGGGCGGCCTTTACAGTCGGCCATGGTGGACGAAGCTTGTCCTTGCGCGCGCTTCAAAAAGGAATTTCTGCCTTCCCCGGATTAGAAGAGGGCTGGGCTGTCACGCCTGACAAAGCCCTCAAAGCCGCCACCGAAACCCACGACCTTTCCCTTTCCTGGCTCGGTGGCTGTAGGGAACACCTATCGGGACCTTGCGAGAGCGCACCAGGCTTCTCAGCTTTGAATGGGGCTCTGGCAAGGTAGGAAGGCCTTTTTTATAAGGCCTTCCATAAACCCCACCTAAGGCTTCCCAGGAAGTTTCACAAAGCTGAGCTCCCTGCTCTCTTTTCTTTTTCTAAGACACTTTTCTCCCTCCCCCTCCCCTTGTAGCCTTCTATACCTCCAAGGGCTATGTTTTCTGAATAAGCTCAATAGCAAAAAATGGAAACATTTCACTTTGGGTAGTTCACCAGAAATAACTGAAACCAACTTCTCCTGAATTGCTTCATTGTAAATTGATGCTATATGGATAAGAAATGGTTGTACAGTACAGCACCTTTCATGTATGCATTACATATTCCCATTGCCACCTCCACCCAACATACACATACATACTAGGTCAAAGGAATTGGATCACAATACACCAGCACTGCAATAACATAAAACAGGCCATGGCTTGCCCATAAAGGAAGACTTTTGGTAGATGCTGCAAAGAGAATTTAAGAAAAGGCTTCACTGAGATGGCTCTAATCTAATGGAAGGCCTATATGGTGAGAATGGCAAATTTTCCTTCTGTGGATATTACTCTTCTCAGAATTTGCATTCATATACACAGGAGTGGGCTCTTCAGCATGTTTGTTTTTATGAACAAACTGAAAAATTCTTCCAAATAACCATAAATTTAACTGACACCATCTTACACACATATTCATTTTGGAGTATATATATTTAAAAACACCATAGGTACAAAAATATTTTTATAGAAAAAAACATTTGCCCCTGGACATGATTAACAGTAGAGTTTGAAGTACATATTTTACTTTAAAGGAAAGGGAATCATTATCAAGCCATTATGCATTAAGAAATGTCACTCAAGTCATTTTTATTCTTTCTACAGAAATCATTGTAAAAGCCAGAATCATACTTCTGCAGGCAGCAATTTTGTTAATCCAGGGGGTTATTACTTTGGTCCCTTATTAGGATCTATACTACTGCCAAACAATCCTATAACCATCTCAAAAGAAGTTTACCTTCATGTTATAAAACCAGTAGTAGTATTTATACTGTGCAATAATTAGTGTATTACTTGAATCCACTAACAGGTTCATTTTATCTCTTCACAAAACCTCTAGCCTGCTTATAGAAAGCTTGTGCCTCCTTTGGTGCTGTTAAAGTGGTGAAAGAGTGAATGAAGGCTGGTAGCACTCTCTCTTTTTGCCTTGCCTTAATTCCCATCTCTTTTTG
The DNA here is from genome assembly GCA_023653725.1 of Bungarus multicinctus. Lineage (NCBI taxonomy): Eukaryota > Metazoa > Chordata > Lepidosauria > Squamata > Elapidae > Bungarus > Bungarus multicinctus. The sequence continues at coordinate 5,319,974 of CM042851.1, forward strand.
CTCTCATCCAATTAGTGCAGTGTATTAAGCAGTTTATCATCTCATAGTCAGCTATTGAGAGAAACAAGGCGAACACTTTGCAATAGAGCCTGCTCTCCTTTGACACCCTCAGGTACTTACATATTCCACTGTGCTATGAATAATAGAGGAAGAATAGAGCACTAATTCCCTCATCAAAGAATGCCTTGTCTGCTGCTTTGCTCAACAACACCATTCTGATCAAAAGAAAAGCAATAAAGCTTAGCATAACAAAACGAAACCTACTTATTAGCTTAGTGGTTAAATTAATGCAGAGACGCTGCTATTCAAGACCAAGGTTTGAAAACAGCCTCCAACAACCTGATAATGCTGCCTTCAGGATGAAGGAATTTTAATCTGAAATTTGAAGCTGGTACAAATGAATTAATCTATTAAACAGCTATAAGAGGAGTGCAGGATGAGTGGTTCAATTAAGAAATATTTAGGTGGTCAACAGAAGAGAAGCAAAGGAGGCAAGATCAAAAATAGGCTGAAGTTGGGAAATAGAAAAGTAATTTTTATCCAGTAAGAAATGATTCTGACACAAGATGAAACAATTCATTGGGTTTCTTTCTTTTAATAAATACTCACTGTGAAGTCTGGCTTCTAAGCTTATGTATCAAAACCTCCTTCCCCATCCATCAAACTTTGTTGTTTATTTTTAATTACACACAGGAGAGTAACAGAGCCCAGATTTCTCTGATGAACTCAGGCTTGTTTTTGGTGTTGTATACAGTTCAATGAATTTAATATGCACGTATAGATTGATGTACACAAAAAAAGATGACTGACTATGTTCTCCTCAATTTTTCCATTGTTAAAATAAGGTGAAACAGTCAAAGTAGGCTGTATAGTCAGCAAGGGTCATATCAGTAGCAGATTTAGTTGATGAAACATTTACTTGTAACAAAGCATTAAACAAGCTAGCTTTATTCATTTTATGGTGAAAAAAATCTTCTCTAGCAATTAAGAAAAAATGCAAAATTCCATTATGAAATCTATATTGATAAAATTTACATTTGTAGAAATAAAATATTTGCTCAAATGTTCTGCAGAATTCTTTAACAATGTACGTGAAACGATAATCTTGCTGAGATTATGTCATGTGCTTGACTACACATATACATTCATTATTTTTCATTTCCTCATATTTTACAAATAAATATTCTGAACATGGGCTATACCAAAACCTATGCAATATTTGTAAATATGATATGTTATTCTAATTTAGGAGGAAACTGTGCTTTTATCCCTCAAAGTCTGAGCTACTGTAATTGGGCAGCTGATTACAGTAGTAATAGGTACTATTAATACAGTATGGCCATCCATATGATAGTCTCTCTTAACCAATACTAATAATTTACTGGGAAAACAGAACATCGCAAAATAAACTTCCCAATCTAGAGCTGTTTACAATTAAATATCTCTCTACGTCAATGCAAGGATGGGTTGAGCTACTAGAACTGAACTAATGCAAAATCTTTTAGAGGAGTTCTATTGATACTCACCATTGCAACTCACTCTTCAGCAATGCAAGATAAATCAAAGCAAACGTTTTATCTGATGCCTGTCAGTTGTATTAATGAAAGCTGAAATAGATGGGGCATCACTACCACATTTGTTTATTCATCTGTCAGTACAATCAGGCAAGAAGTGGGGGATATAAAGTACAAATGCTTGTCCACCCATATCATTATTCTGTTTCACAGATATATTTCATATGAATGCACCATTCAGATATTTATACCAATAATTTTATTATATTTTCTTCAACTGTGTAAATGTTTACATCCACATTTAAAATGCTTTTACAGATACCAATAAATGTTATTACAGACATAGAAGTTAAGAAATACATAAATCTATAAGGAGTCCAGCATCTCCCTTTCCCAGCCCAAAGACCCAGCCAGTGAGGTTGGATTGACTTTTGTTGTACCTGTTAATTGTTTATTGGCAATTAAAAGATTATAATCATTATAAGATAATGTTTCCATGCTTTTATTTGCTTACTATAAGGCCATTCCTTTTGTCATCTTAAATTTACTCCATTTTTATCTTAATTGGTTTCTTCTAATGATAATAGGCTTCCCTATTTATTTTGATGACTCCCAATAAATTAATGACTAACATTCAAACAGCTGAAACAATTTGCAATACACAATCTCTTTGGCCTATAAAGAAGTCAATTGATTCCTTTATATATAGTTTTAATTCAGTTATGCTACATCATTGCAACACAATACTCTGGTATGTCCTCCCAGAACAAAACACGTCACAACATCATATAGTAGATAAATTATGAAAAGATAATCCATCAGTGCTCCTATGCCTTTGTTAACTTCTTTTCCTGAAAACGCTTCTTGCTAAATGCCTTGATTAAAGTCTAGGATCAAATACATTCCAGCAACTCTCACTAGAAATTATTGGGTTAAAGGAGCTATTTTTCTATTTCTTGCTTCCATTCTAGGTCTCAATTTACAACGACCTATTATAAAATCTAAATTGTGAGCTGCCTATTATATTCATCAACTTTTAATCTGCTTTTCTTTTATATATTTTAGTACTGAATAAACTTAGATTTTAAAGTATATTAGTTTTCTTAATCTATAGCCATACTAGTATGCCTCAGTAAACAGAAAATAAGAGAAAAAAGAGGAAGATTACTGCCTATAAACGGAGGCCACAAACAACATTTTTTAAGTACTGGACTCGTCCCCAGATTTTACTATACTGAATGTCTGAAAGAGTTTGCCAAGGTTTACTTCAGAATAGCTGCTCATAGACAACCATTTGTCTACTGTGTTCTTCAGCTTTTTGTATCCCTCCTTGTAGGCTTCCAACATCATCTTCAATTCATCTATAGGGATAGAGAAAATTAAAAGATTAGAAGGGAGGAATGAATTACTACTCAGCCATGCTTTGCAGAACTTTTATCTCTTTAAAACATGATGATCTCAAAACCCAGAATTCTTTGCAAGATGCCAGCTGATGAGCTTACTATTCCCCTGCTTACATTTTTAAAAAGTACTTGGTTGGTATATTTATGCTTGTGTCATACTTGTTATTTACAAAGATCAAGTTCATCAAGAATTAGTCAACCCACTTGTCATGCCCAAATATATTGGCACACCAGCTTCTATCAGTAAATGCTAGGAAGCATAAGTCCATTAATGCTGAGTAAATTGGGATAGAGAGGGTAGAGAAGAACAGGAATGAGGGAATAAGATTTAGTTATCACAGAACCAACTGATAGCAAAGAAGTTTAACAAAGAAAACAAAACCATCTTTAGTGCCACAATTATCTGACCATCTGCTTTCAATGTTATGAACCTTGTCTCCTGACTAAATTACTGAAGAGCTTTATAATTATGAGGACATTGGGAACTTTCTTTAATTGCTTATTATAAGGCATACAAAAGTCCCTACAGAAATGCTCTGAAGGCTATTAAAGTGAAATGAACATTCTGTTCCACACTTACATTTACCCCTCAAATTTTTAGAAAAGCCATTTATGAGGGCTGCAATCAGAAAATCAGAAATTCTCCTTATGAATTCATTTATGCACTTTTAAAGTGCTTGAGGAAATACTTGCAGGCACCCTTCCCCCTTTGCTATATGCATTAACACATTCAGTGGGAATAGCAAGCAAGTTGCATATTTTATTGAGCTACCTTTTTGGGAACATATAGACAAATAGGCTTTATAGCTAGATAGCCCACAGCTAACTTGAGAAAACAAAACTATATGCTACTGGAAGAACAAGAATGACTACAAGAGGTTGTCTTATATCAGATCAAGCTATCCCTTTAGATCAAATTGTTGACTAATTGGTAGTGGTCTCAGAGGCCCTTTCAAATTGTTTGCTATCAGAAATTACCATTCTCTCTGAAAACTAGGCAATTTATTGATGTTACGACATAGGTAGGTAGGTAGATAGATGATAGACAGACCAGCAGATGGATATAAAATTATTACAGGTAGTCCTCAGGTTATGATTGTAATGCCTGCCCATTCCATTCGTAATCCAAGGATTTGTGAGAGTGAATCTTGTATCTTGAACAGGATCAGCCCCTCCTTTTGCTCAAGCATTTGCTAATCGAATGTGCGGTTTGTTAAGTGCACATGAGGTATTTTATGGTGGGAAAGGCCATAGGGAGGTCTAGTGATGGGACAGGCCACCTGTTTAAGACCACCCAAGGCCTCCCTGACCAACTGAAATACCTCATGCTCCCCACAATTGCTTTTCCCCCACCCAACCTGCTGCGCCGGGTCACTTGCATGGGAAGATCTAGCAAGCTGTCTCCTCTCCAGTCTGTTTGCTGCATGCGCCCCTCTGCAGCTCCATTTGGTGTGCGCAGGCCTTACCTGGAACTTTGCTGGCCAAAATGGAGCTCCGTTTAGGCCTGCGCAGACCTTGCCCAGAACTTTGCAAGCCAAAATATAGATTGCCAGCCCCCACCCCTCCATTTAGGCCTGCGCAGGCCAAAATAGAGCATGGTGGGGAGGGCATTTTGGCTGGCAATATTGCAGAGCCTCTGCGGTTGTTCATAAGTACGGCAAGATTCATATGTTTGGGACTTGTTTGTAAACACTAGGGGGCGCTGATTGTGTAAATTCAATCATTCACTAAGGGAATGGTCGTAACCTGGGGATAACCTATATACTGGAATTTACAAGAGCAGATCACTGTGGAGCCCTTAGTGCTCTCTGAACTTGATTATTTTCTTGCGGATATTTCAATATCCAACTGGTTGACATCTTCAGTGCTGTAGTACCACTGTAACAGAGCATTTCAAGACACTGAAGTTTGAAGACACCAAAGTCTAACATAACAATTCTTCTAGTAAATGTCCACTGCAACTTGCCTGTGAATTAGACTGAATCAAAGTCATCTAGTGAAATTATGTGACTCAGGATGGGCTTAAAATTTTAGAACTCTTAACCTAATATCTTTACCACTACATTACACTGGCACTCTTAGTAAATTTGGAAGAAATAATAAATATACAAACTGTTTTTTCTATTTCATAAGGTGCATTATTCTAAGGCTCTGAATTTTTTTTTAAAATAAGCATTTTGGAATGTGCAGGAGAATGCATGAAACATGTTTTAAAATCATTGAAATATCTAAATCTTTTTCCAGGTTCACATAACTGTTTTAAGATGATGTTTCTGGTTGTCTCTGAAACATCTTGACAACATTCTGGCTGTCTTCTTTTTGCAATTTTTAGAGAAAAGCAATGTGCTTTTTTATCCATTTCCCAGAAAAAGATGCAACTGCTTTAACTATTTGAAAGAGCTACTTTGTATGCTTTCCTATAGCTTTTAAAGCATATCATGCACAGGTTTTGCAGAATTCTAGTTTATCGGTTTTTTATTGTTTTACTTTTCTGTTTTTAGTCATTCTCATTTTATACAAATTAGAGAAGTCCCAATGAATGCAGTGAATGTTACTAGTTCAAGAAAGTAAATCTCATAATTTTCCATCATCAGTCATATGGTGAGACATGATGAGCATCTAGGAGGGCCATACTTTTACATTAAAAAATTAATAAGTAAGAATATTTCATTAAGGTTTACTATTACATGTAATCCTCACTTAACAACTCATTCATTGACTACTCAAATTCATTATGGTGCTGAATGAATGGTAATTATAACTGGTCTTCATAGTTACATTGATTGCAATGTCACCATGGTCATGTGATTGCAATCCAAGTGCCTGGCTCTCAGTTGTGATATTGCAGCATTTTGTGGTTATGTGATCGCCATTTGAAACCTTCTTTGCTGCCATCCTATAAACAAAGTCAGTGGAGAAGTCAGCAGTAAATTTATTTATTTTATTTATTTTGTCAAGCATGCATTTGATAATATATATGTATAAACATGATTATCAATACAGGAAATAGATATGAATAAAAGGGAACATTAAGACAGGGACGTTGGTGCGTTTATGCATGCCCTTTACAGACCTCTTAGGAATAGGGTGAGGTCAACAATAGACAGTCTGAGATTAAAGTGTTTGGGGTTAGTGGAAGAAACCATAGATTCAGGTAATTCCAGGCATTGACCACTCTGTTGCTAAAGTCGTATTTCCTGCAATCGAGTTTTGTGCGGTTTATCCTGAGTTTGTATCTATTGTATGCTCGTGTATTGTTGAGGTTGAAGCTTTAAGTAGTCATTGACCGGTAGGACATTGTAATGGATACTTTTATGTACTTCGTTTAGATCGGACCGAAGGGGGCATAGTTCTAAGTTATCTAGGCCTAAAATTTCAAGTCTGGAGGCAGAGGGTATTCTGTTGTGAGTAGAGGAATGCAGGATTCTTCTCATGAAATATTTCTAGACTCTCTCAATTGTATTAATGTTCGATATGCAGTGCGAATTCCAGACAGATGAGCTGTATTCAAGAATTGGTCTAGCAAATGTTTTGTATGCTCTAGTTAGTAGTACAATATTACCGGAGAAAAAGCTTCGCAGGATTAGGCTAACAACTCTTAATGCCTTTTTGGCAATGTTGTTACAGTGGGCTCTAGCCCTTAGATCATCAGAGATGAGAACTCCAAGGTCCTTGACAGAGTGAGAGTCATCTATAAGGTCTTGTCCGTCCAGCTTGTATTTTATTTTTTGATTTTTCTTGCCAATATGTAAGACAGAGCATTTGTTTGTTGAGATTTGAAGTTGCCACTTGTTTGACCATTCTGACACATAGTCAAGGTTTTTTGAAGTGTAGCAGCATTGTTGGTGGTGTTAAATAGTTTTACATCATCTGTGAAAAGAATGTAGCTACTTTTAATATGATCACAAAGGTCATTTATGTAAAGTATAAAGAGAGTTGGTCCTAGAACGCTGGCTTGGGGGACACCACTGTTAACAGGTATGGGATTTGATAGGGTGCTCCCTATTTTGATCATTTGTTGCCTGTTTGACAGGAATGCAGCTATCCAATTTTGCAGGCGTCCAGAGATGCCATAAGATTTTAGTTTTAGAAGTAGTTTGTTGTGTAGCACTGAATCAAAGGCTTTATCGAAGTCTATGTAAATTGCATCTATTGCTTTACCCTGATTGAGTTGTGTAGTCCATGTTTTTGCAGTGCAGGAGTTACAGATTACAGGATATTTTTTTTCTGAAACCAAATTGTTTGTTAGAGAGTAGGTTGTTTGTCTCTAAGTGGAGGGTAATGGATTGGTTAATAATTGATTCCATAACTTTGCAGGTGATGTAGCATAAGTAGATTGATCTGTAATTTTCAACAAGGCTGGGGTCTCCCTTTTTGAAGATGGGGATGAAAGTGGCTATTGACCATAGGTTGGGCAAGGAGCTAGTCCATATGACCATGACATTCTTACTTAGTGATCCATGGTGATTTGCTTAACAATGGCAATCAGAAATGCTGGAATTTCTGTCCAATATGACATTACAATTTATAACCACATTGTTTCAACAATGGAAATTCTGATCTCAGTTTCCATCATAAAGTAAGGGCATCCCGCATTCACTATTTTTCATTGTAATGGTTTTTACTGCAATTTTTGTCATTTGTCTAGTCACATCCATCCTTTTATCTTATATAATATATACTTCTATATATTGTATGGTTTGTATATTCTCTTGCTTGGGGTTAGTTTTTAAATAATAATTTTATTAATCATTACATTTAAAAAGATAAAAGCTAATACAAAATACAAAAAAGAAAAAGTAGAAAGTTTAGAAAAGAAGAAAAATAGAAAAGAAAGAATAAATAGGAATATAGTAAAGAAAAAGAAAATATATACAAAGAAATCACTTTCTTCTCTCAGTACCACTGGAATACAATTCATGGCCAGCTGAGACCTAGTCTGCAGTATCCTCCTCACTTTTTAAAATATACATCTAAAGTAACTTATATTAGCATTTGTTTAACAAATTTACTTGAATTAAATTTGTCAATTAGCACTCCTTTAGCTTTTTCACCCCATTCTTGTTTTATTAAACCATGGATCAGTGAAAACTGCCTTGCTGTCATGCAGTGCCTACCTTTCTCCTTAGCATTTCATTATTATGATACATATATTAACACATATGATTAAAAAGGGCTAGTTATGCTAAAAGGTTGGACACCCATGAAGTAGTTCAAATAAAAAAACAAAAACAAAAGTAACCATGAGAAAAATTTAATCAAATTTAATTTGTCGTCCCCAACATAGCTATTGTTAAGAATATAGAAAACTGAAATTTATGCACCTAGAAAGTACTGAAGTTGGGGACAGTTGTTAAATAATGATTTGATTGAAGACAGTCATGTTTTTGTGAGGTTTTTTCCATACACAAAGTTGTAATTTTTTTCATCCAACTAAAAATATTGATCTTAATGGAGTAACTTAGCAAGTAGGACCAGCCCAAGAGATTTGACTGTAACTGCTATTTCAAGCAGCCATCTCACTAGGTCTAACAGTAGGAACACACGCACACGCACACTGTACATACATATATACATACATACATATTTCTATACTATATAGTTACCAGAATATAAATTATATATACATATAATTATGTATATAATGTTGGTAATATAGAAAAGTGCTTTGCAAAATTAATGAGGAATATTTTATTTTAAAATACAAAACAATAAAAGAGAAAGTGCACCACTAAATTTAGACTACAGCCTTATTTGTACTGCAGCAGTATATGCATTTGAATGACAGAAGTGCATTTGATGACTGGGGAGAATAGATTTAAAGAACTGTAGTAATATAGAGCAGGGAAGATGAGAGAGGACATAGCTCCTGATGTGTTTACCTCCTCTGCTGATGGGATATTGACTTTTCCCACCAGGTTGGTTAGAAAGGGGACTATTTGCGCTGCCACACAGCAGAGTAAGAATGGCAACCAGCATCGTTCTATGCTCTCCTTAGTAAAAGACAATTGTGACCATTGTATAGCACACAGTCAGTCAATACTTTCAAGCTACCACACCATCCAACTTGAAGATGCATATAAGAACTCTTTTTTTTCTAAATAAATTTGAGATCAATAAAATAGTTCATCTTATTTTGAGAACAGTGTTGTTACATGATAGAAATTGCTTGTGGAATATTCAGATATATGGACAGAACACAATTTTATACCAACTGCTACCATACCCTTTACATTTGTGTCAGAAAAAAATCCAAACAGTCTTTTACAACATCAGAACAAAATATTACTATGCAATGTTTTCACACAAAGAGCTTCCTAAAGGTTTCCTAACCTTTAAACACAAAATATACACATAGCATTTAAGTTTTAAACTGAATGATGTAAACTATAAAAGAAAAACAATTTAAATCAAACATTTATCAATCGGTATATTAATAATTGAGGATAATGTGGAATATATAAAATGTATTAGCATTCTTCTAAATATTTTCATTATTTAATTTTGCTCCTCATTAAAATAATGCACAAATAAATATAGAAGCCTTTTTTGGCTTGCTTTCACTTGAATGGGAGATGTTTATGTTTTATATCCAATTAGTGGACACTTAATCTTTCCATGTTAAATGTTCCATGTTAAATTATTGTTGAGCAAAACTGCTAATTTATTGTCTCAAATATTACTTGATTTTTGTTAATTCTAAAACTGTGGATAATTTTATCAATTGATGATTTTTCATTTAGAAAGTTGCAGGTTGGTACATACAGTTCTTATTCAATTATTCTTGTTTGTTCAGGAGTTCAGTGCATCATTCTTATTTAGTTAGCTTTTTATTTGAAGAATGTGCACAAATTATAAACCATTAGAAGCTGATTTTTTAAACTTTAAAATACATTATTGTACTATATTTAATTATATCAAACACAGGAGGCTTTGTTCTAAATACCTGTGTTTCATCTATTTCTATGCAAAGGTAGCAAACAACAGTCAGTCATAATTGATTCTGTCAGATGTTATACAGTCAGTCATAATTGTCTGTCTAGAGGTGTGTCAATTTACAGTAAGTTAAATAAATATTCTGTCAATTATAAAATCAGTTAAGGCAAGTCTTTTTTTAGTTACAGATTCCCCTCTTTGCAACACACAGCATCCTTATCCATGATGATAGTTCTATCATTTCTACTATGTCAGCATAAAAGAGGAAACATTAGCAGCATTATAACCCACCCCCCAAAAATATCTATTTAATATCAGTGATCATAAAAAGTAGGAAGAGTAATGTTAATTTATGATGTTAATACAAATGTGTTCAAAAATATAGTAATCCTATTATCATAAATACAGGCCAGCAAACTCTTGTATTGGGCATAACTCTATAGACATATCTGAACTATATACTACACTAATTTCAATTCAGTTAATTTACACATTACATGCATAAGATGTATGCAAGGAAAGCTACAGTCAATATTTGGACATTAAAGCTCTTTTATTACTTCCACAAAAAACCCTCAACAATTTTTTACCACATTCCAACTTTTGTTTTATATATTCTTCTGGTAGCGAACCTAATTTCTTCTGTTCAGTAAGAATCCAGCATAGTATAACTATTCAAATACCTAATCATTCTTCTATTCTGTTAGATTTTTTGACAGCAGAATATATTTAATATATGAAAATTATCTCTCTCTTACTAACAAAGAAACCCTTCAAACAAAGACCATTGATACTATCACCATTAGCTGCTGAAGTCCACCACCATTATTCTACAAACAGAGTCTCTTTTGCTTAAAAATAATTACTTTCACTTTCCTTGTTCTGTTACAAAAATATACCTTCTAGGCTGAATAAAAAAAAATAGGGTCTGGGTGCTTTATTACAGTGATCTCACAAATATTTAGAAGTGTGATTATAAGTCCATTCATTCTTGGTTTAATTCAGATTCAAATCAACATGGAGAACTATTTTCCTTTGCTGCATCCAGTGCTATGGAACAGTTATTGCAGATGTGGGTGAGGAGGCCTGGCCAAGAAACCTGTCTACTTATAAAGAACACTGTGTTGGGGTGGGAAAATATTGTAGGGAGGTATCAGAGGGTGCAAATAGTGCTTTTATCATATTTTACAAGAGCAAAGTTATCCAGAAAATGATAAATTTCAATAGGATGAATGATTGTGGTTGGGGAAAAAGCTGTTTTGTATTTCTAACTCCAAAAGAAATTGCACATGCCCTCTTGCTGTGGATATAAAATACTGTCAGCATATTGGTCAGAATTTATTTTATTTATTTTGGGGAGTGTGTATGTACATGCGGGGGGGAACATTCTGCAGGATCATTAAGCACTGTTGTATAAATAAAGTTAGAAGATCAAACGAAAAAGGGGCCTCGGGTTAAATGCTGGAAGACAAGCTTAAATAAAGTTCTGCAGAAAAAAAGCAAGACATGCTGTAATTCCAAGAACCTATTACTTCAGACAATTTACTTCAAAAAATAAAATCAGAATGGTAAATGATTACCCCAAAGCAATCATGTCATCATCACTGAAAGATGGAATAAAATAATTTTTTGTGAAGTGGCTGAATGAGAGCAACTTAAAAGCCACAGAGCCTGTCAGAAGCACATTATTTCTTTTTACACCCCGTTTCCCAATTCATCTCAGTGCTGCTGACTAACCTTGGCTCCCAGCAGGTGGAGCATTTAAAATAAATAGCATTTCCTACAAAATGCGCTCCAACTGCCCCATGACAGACGCTTCCAATTCCTGGCCAGCCACTATATCAGCTTCAGCGGTATCTAACAAGGTGTAAATACAATAACAAGCATGTAATTAAGTGAACATGATGAAGTTAATGGAGATAATTCATTCCATTTTGGGCTTATGAATATTCTATTAGATGTTATCAGGCAGCTGGAATAGCTGTTAATTTAATCATCATTCAGACCAGCAAAATGTTCTTTGTGCGAGTATAATTGCAGAGAATGAATAATTGATTTGACAATTGTACCAGTGGATTTCAAACAGTTCTGTGCGCTCTCAGAGCAGGAAGGGAGGAGAACTGGAATACTCAAAGCAGTGAAGAAGTGGCAGAGAAGCCAGCCAGTAAATTGAACATTATCAGGACATTATCAGGACACAGATAAAGGACAATTTTTATTTTATCAATGCAACACAATTACATTACAGAGCGCTAGTAATCACTCTGCCCACACTTTAAAAAGGGAAATAAATTACTCTTCGTGTAAAAGGACAAAAAAGAAATATCAAAACCATTTAGAAAACGTTGATATTGAATGTTTAATTTTTTGCATTATATTTCATTATAGAAAATATCAAACTGTGCTTGAAATTGCTGCACATTTAACTCTGTTACCTGCAATCAAATACACATATTGTATTTTATACGTATCTCTGAATAACAGAACGTTCTATGAATTACAATTATTTATTTCAATTTTTAAAGAACTTAAAGAACTTTTAATATATAAAGTACTATATATCTAAAGCATTTATATTTCATATGGACAAAGTGTGTTTGACTCTGTATTTGTCCAAGCACTCATACAAACCTACACACATATATAAACATTAACATTCTATGGGTTTTATTTCCTTGAGTAGCAAAGCAGGAAATATTTACAATATCATCAAGAGAGGCAATTGTTATCACAAAATTTGCTTTCAAACAGTGAAGGCCCAGATCTACCAGGAGTACTGACAAAGGCAACACTAATATATACTCACTCTTTCTCTTTAAATGCATCTAATATGGATATGCCTTCAAATATGTTACAATAGATAGGAAAAATGCAACATTTCTGTATAACGTTTGCTAAATCTATTGAATAACAGACATGCAAACCAATGAATATGTGTGTGCCCAGGAAAATTTAGTGCACAATGCACATAGCGAGACCAACCACCAGTAAAGTCTTAAACTCTTATTGTCTGAAAGCTTTAATAGATCCAAAGGAAATTCTGAAATTTTGATTTCTAGAGAAAAGAAGTGTGCTGAGTCCCAGAGACATATGCTCTCAATTGCATAGGTAACCTAGAACAAAGCACACTTCTCACAGTATGGGATTGCTTTGTCTCCTCACTCACTTAATGTTCTTCCCACTGATCCTTCAGCAACTTGCAAAGTCATTATCTGTTAATCTGGTTAGATACGTGCAAAGGTTAAGATTTAGTATATAATTCACTAAAATAAAATTAATATTTAGATGCTGCAATATTTAAATTTTTCATCAATTATATAAAACAAGAAATTTGTGACATTTAGAAATAATTAAAAATGATGTACTGATAATTTGAATTTTCTTTTAAAAATGCTGAAAATCTTAATAGAAAATTTATAATATTAAACAATGCCTGAATTTTTCTGTATTACCATTTTTGAAAACATACATACAGAAATTACAGGTGTTCTAGTCTAATCTTGCATAGCTTAATGCTCTCCAGGTATGTTAGATCTATCACCCTTAATTTCCAGCAGTTATAGTACACTGGCTATTTTTTTTCTTTGTTTCTAATTATTAGCACATTTCTAACCTCTGTAATGTAAGTACTAATCCAATTGAAAAGTAGAAAAAAAAGGGAAAAAACCCTAATCTTTCATTTCCCTCAAGTAGCTTTTTGAATGACCTTCATACATATCTATTCTTTAAAATATTTCCTTAAAATCTAGTTGAAGTCTCTTTCCCTCTCATGCTTAGTTCCTTTCATTACTTGGATATATCCATATTATTTTCTTGGCAATAATATTAAAATGCTAGTGCCTTCTTCCAGATTTTTTAAAAATCAACTTTGCTGTTTACAAACTGGGACTACTTGGTGTTGACCAAGATTCAAGAACTAATCCTGTCCAATTAACCTTGTCTAGGAGCGGCCATCTCTGTGATTTTTTTTCACTTAAAATTTTTAGCTTAAAATGGATTGCCAGTTACATTATAAGGGTTAGCATATGCAAGTTGTACAGATAACATTAGAAACTTTATTTATATGCCTGGCATATATAAAACACAAGAATAAAGATATTATTAATCCAGATATAGATGCTATTGCAGATTCAACCATAATAACAGGTATATGTTAGAATTTGTAAAGATCACCTAATATGTTTTAGTAAGTATATTCATAACTTAATGAATAGTAAGTATGAAGAGTATGATAAATAAGCAGATATAAAGTTAATAGTCTAATCATGCAAGTCAGTAAATAATTTAAAATTGGCCAGTCTAAAATTTCAGCAAAAGTAATCCTTGTTGTCTGAAAATCCTGAAGTTGTATTCCTAACACATCTGAAGGATAGCAGGCTAAGATAATAATCAAATTTTATTATAACCTTGTATTGCCTTTAAGTTGGGTGTCATTCTTTCTGTTTCAGAAAGCTTTATATACACACCCATTAGGCCCCTAGGCCAATTGCCAGATCCAAGTCTTTAGGCCCTGTTGGACGATCAAAAGGATAAGTGCAGATTTCACCTTGGAATGCACAATGTTCCAGAGGATGAGAGCTATCACAGAAAAGTCTCTTCTTCTGACTTCCTAGACCAATGGTGTCTGCAGCAAGCCCCTTCTGTCAGTATGGATGGAGTAGGTCAATCTCACTGGGGTTCCTCAAATACCCTGGACCCAAAACATAAAGGGCTTCTAGGGCAATAACCAAAACTCGAATTTGATCCAGAAGCAAACCAGCAACAACTGGAGCTTGCAGAACAGTGGTGCAACATGGGACATCCTAGGGACCATAAGAACCTTCCAGCAAGCTGCATTCTGCATACCTGTAGCTTCCAAATACTTTTCGAGGGCAGCCCAATGTAGAGCAAGCAAGAGTTATGAGTCTAGGAGAACCCTTCAAGTTGTGCACTAGGTCTGTCTGAGGCAGTGTCCATCTAGAACTAAAGATGTTAAACCCACAAGTGCTTTTTCAAGAGGCAACTGGACTTTCTTGATTTTCTTTGAAGACATTTCACTTCTCATCCAAGAAGGTTCTTCAACTCTGAACCACCATGACCTGGATGACTGAGAATCTCATAGAAATAAAGATGTTAAAGTTCTGGATCCTGAAGCTTCACACACTTAAAAGCCACTCAGTCTTTCCAGGCTAAGCCAAAACCTGTTGTCCCCCATCCAGACTTCAAAGTTTCTAAGCACCGCAAGAGAGCAGCAGCATTTGGGTCACCAGGGATAGAGATATACAGTAGCTCACAGAAGTGAGTACATCCCTCACATTTTATAAATATTTAAGTATATCTTTTAATGTGACAACACTGAAGAAATGACACTTGGCTACAGTGTAAAGTAGTAAGTATACAGCTTGTATAACAGCATAAATGTGTTATCCTCTCAAAATAACAAAACACACAGCCATTGTCTAAACTCCTGGCAACAAAAGTGAGTACACCTCTAAATGATAATGTTCAAATTTGGCTAAAGTAGCCGTTTCCCCTCCCTGGTGGCATGTGACTCATTAGTGTTACAAGGTCTCAGGTGTGAAGGGGGAGCAGGTGTGTTAAATGTGGTGTTATCGCTCTCACTCTCTCATACTGGTCACTGGAAGTTCAATATGGCACCTCATAGCAATGAACTCTTTGAGGATCTGAAAAAATGAATTGTTGCTCTACATAAAGATGACCTACGCTATAAGAAGATTGCCAAGACCTGAAACTTAGCTGCAGCACAGTATGCCAAGACCATACAGCGGTTTAACAGGACAGGTTCCACTCAGAACAAGTCTTGCCATGTTGACCAAAGAAGTTGAGTGCCCGTGCTCAGTGTCATATCCAGAAGTTGGCTTTGGGAAATAGACATATGAGTGCTGCCAGCATTGTTGCAGAGGTTGAAGGGGTGGAGATAGAGTCAGCCTGTCAGTGCTCAGACCAAATTGGTCTGCAGGGCTGTCATCCCAGAAGGAAGCCTCTTCTAAAGATGATGCCCGCAAACGGTTTGCTGCAGACAAGCAGACTTAAGGACATGGACTTCTGGAACCATGTCCTGTGGTCTGATGAGACCAAGATAAACTTATTTGGTTCAGATGGTATGGTGACAACCAGGTGAGGAGTACAAAGACAAGTGTGTCTTGCCTACAGTCAAGCATGGTGGTGGGAATGTCATTGTCTGGGGCTGCATGAGTGCTGCCAGCACTGGGGAGCTACAGTTCATTGAGGGAACCATGAATGCCAACATGTACTGTGACATACTGAAGCAGAGCATAATCCCCTCCCTTCGGAGACTGGACTGCAGGGCAGTATTCCAACATGATAATGACCCCAAACACACCTCCAAAACGACCACTTTCTAAAGAAGCTGAGGAAAAAGGTGATGGACTGGTCAAGCATGTCTCCAGACCTAAACCCTATTGAGCATCTGTGGGGCGTCCTGAAACGGAAGGTGGAGGTGCCAAGGTCTCTAACATCCACCAACTCCGGTGATGTCGTCATGGAGGAGTGGAAGAAGATTCCAGAGGCAATCTGTGAAGCTCTGGTAAACTCTATGCCCAAGAGGATTAAGGCAGTGCTGGAAAATAATGGTGGCCACAGAAAATATTGACACTTTGGATCCCATTTGGACATTATCACTTGGGGTGTACTCACTTTTGTTGCCAGGGGTTTAGACATTAATGGCTGTGTGTTGCATTATTTTGACGGGACAGCACATTCATACTGTTATACAAGCTGTATACTCACTACTTTACCTTGTAGCCAAGTGTCATTTCTTCAGTGTTGTCACATGAAAAGATATACTTAAATATTTACAAAATGTGAGGGAAGTGTACTCACTTCTGTGAGATACTATAAAACTGAGTATCAGCAGCATACTGATGGTACTTCATACTCAGCAGTTTCATGTAGATGTTAAAAAGAAATGGAGAGAGTACCGAGCCCTGCAGCATATTACAAAGGAACTCTGTGAGAACAGAATTTGCAGCTCAAGCAAAAATAGCTAGGAGGACAATGCCCTGTGACAGAAGTGGAGGAAATGTGCCCCCATAACTTCAACAGAAACTTGTAGTTGACAATGTCTCATCATATCACCACTAAGATAATGAATGAGTCATTGTTGATCATTCATAGGCCAAGGATGAAATCAGTCAACTTCCTCCGTGAATTTGGGATGAAAGACATCTGGCAGTAGATTGATGAGAGGAGTCAGAAAGTATTTGAAAAGAAGGTATAGTAAGTATGGAAACTCAATTTTAAAATTACTAGATTCTGTTGTTTAAAAAAGAGAAATGTTATTGCTAGTATACAAAAGATATACAGAGCGCTTTCATTGAATATTTTCTTCTATTAATACATCTAATAATCTTGAAAATTCTAAAATAACTAATTACTTAGTAAATTATAACTTAATTAGTGAATGAGTTTGTTTTTGGCTTCACAAACCCAGTTTTTTTTCTGCACTTTGTGTTGCCACTAAACAAACCTGAGTTTTCCCTCTATGTCTAAGCCTTAAATAATCCTGTCATTACCTCAGTATCCTCTGTGCTCCTTACCTGACAAAGTAAAAACCCCTGCCCTCTGCTTAATTTTCTGTATCGTTATTATTGGGAATCATAACACATGGTAGTGCATGAACTAATTATTTTATTTCTGTAAATTCCTGTATGAAAGGTTTTGTTAAAAAAAACCTTCCTATTTACTAGCTATGTGTGAATAATTTACATGAAATAATAACTGCACAGGAATTTGGATAATAAGACAGTAATTCTTCATCTTGTCAATGTGTGGTAATTGTTAGCATGTTGGTCTTTCAGGATGAAAGACAATTAAGTTCCAGTGATATATCCTAATTTGTTACCAAAGGAACACTCTGATCAAGTAAGTAACAAAATAACAGAGTTGGAAGGACCTTGGAGGTCTTCTAGTCTAACCTCCTGTTCAAGCAGGAAGCCCTATACCATTTCAGACATACACTGTCCAATTTATTGTTAAAAACTTCTAGTGTTAGAGCATTCACAACTTCTGGAGGCAAGTTGTTCTACTGATTAATTGTTCTAACAGGAAATAGTAAGTACTGTTTACTACTGTTTACTACTCTTAATACTATCATTATTTATATTAGGAGACAAAAATATTTTTAAGCCATTTGAAGCAATCAAGATGCGTAAGAAAGGGATACAGCATAATCTTGAATACCTTCATAATGAAAGACAAGTGAGGGAAAGCAAAAAAACCCACAAGTTGCTCCCATGATATGGAAATGTTTCTCTTCTGCAGGTGGAATCACGGTATGGAACAAAGGATGTCTATGAAGAGTAATGTCTCTGGATGGGTTTATTAAAATATAATCCATATATTGCTTTAGTGGTTGTGGTGGAGATGATCTGAAGGTTGTAAACAAATTTCCTGCAATGTCTTCCTTATTATCCCAAAAACACGGGGGAAAGAATGCTACTTTTTCGCTGATGGTTAGCAAACTCAAATAATAAAGAACAGCTTGCTGTACTTTCCTGCTATCCAGAGTGAACTGAGTGGATTTTAGTCTTGTTGTGAGCTGCCTCAACCATTTGGAAAAAGTTACTAGAACAGGAAACATGTCTTACAGAATCTATATATAAAAGCGAAATACCACTCATGCATCATCACAAAATATCCAGAACTGTAAAGCCTACAAACTTGAAATTTGGCACCTATGTTCCTTTTGGCTTCTAGGTGTTCACTCTAGAATGGATTTTTCGAAATGACCATCAGAGCATTAGTATTTCGTATATTATTATTAACACGCTCTGATGCTAAGGAGTTCTACTCCCCCTCCCCATCTGAAAACAAATCTGTTCAAATGCAACACCATAAAAAGAAGAGAGGAGTTTTAGTTTCACAGCACCAAGCAGCTGTGTATAGTTGAGCTAAGCCATGCCCAGGCTCCTTGCTGTCTCCTTCTTGGTCTCACAGCAAATACTGTTTCACTTTCCAAACAGCCCTCAACTCTCTCACACATTGACAGGACGCTAGCCAGATGAATATCGATGAATGCTGATAGGCAGAGGCAGAATTCCCCCCCCCCTATTTTCCTCCCCAAAAACTAAGCCCGATCACATCATTTTGTAGCAAAGCACGGGTATAGAGCTAGTATCTAATATTCAAACAATTTTATTAAGTTGAAATTCTGAGGAAAATAAGGAAAAAGTGGCTTGGTGAGTAGTATAGGTCGGTATATCTCCTTATGACATGACTTAAATTCTGGTCCGGATTGTGGTTGTAAGTTGAGACTACAGCCAGTGAGTGAACCATTAAAGACAATTTTCTCATACTCGGTTAGAATGGTGATATATATGATAATTCCATCTATATAGTATCCTTTTTATTAACTGAGAAATCAGAACATAGTTTCTGACTAATAATAATCATGCAATGCAGTTCTATAGATTTGGTTTTACAAGAAACTAGGAGAAAAAAGCAATAACTTTTCACAATAGAAAAATAGGATTTATTTATTTATTTATTTTATTACACTTTTATACTGCCCCCTCTCCCAAAAAAGGGACTCGGGCAGTGTACAGCCAAAATAAAAACGACATAAATAGTAAAAAATTTAAGAGATTTAAAAGAAATTAAACGAGTGGCTGGAATGATATTATAAAAGCAGAGTAAAAAAGGTAAAAAAAGTTAAAAATTTCCAAAATTTAAAGCCCTAGTAATTAGTAGTAAGAGACCCTAGGAATAGAGTCTCTTGCCCAAGGTTTGTTTTGGGACTGGCACAATTCATTAATGATTTGAAGTAACATGAAATGGTAAAATACCCATTTTTGTGGATGATAGCAAACTGAATGAAGGCAAATATACCTGTCCCAGAATAATGTTGCAGAATCCAAACTGAGTCAGTCACCGGGACCAGAGGTTTTGTCTTCTGAGCTTTCCGACTCATTGGGCTCAAGCACGAGTTCAAAAGCTCAGAAGACAAAACCTCTGGTCCCGGTGACTGACCCAGACTGAATCCTGCAATGCAGCGAATTATTTAAAATGATAAAATCATAAGCTACGGAAGAACTTCTCTAGGAATTACAAAGAAGTAATAAAATGGCAAACAGGCAGTATTGAGGGAAAAAGCACATCTTATCTTCAGTTGGGAAAGTATTTGCATTGGGGTTGGGAGGGCCAATTTGGTGTAGCGGTTAAGACATCCGGCTAAAAAGTGGGAGACAGTGAATTCTTAGGCAGAAAGCCTTTGCTGAGTGACCTTTAGTCTGTCATTTTCTCAGCCCTAAGAAAAAGGCAACAGCAAACCATTTCTGAAAGTCTTGCCAAGAAAACTAGGGATAAGTCTCGAAATGACTCAAAGACACAAAAGGAGAAAAAAATAGTGGTAAAAGGTGAAAGTTTAGTTTACTCTTTCTTGCCATTTAAGCTGCTGAGTCTTTAAAGAATACAAATTCATTAATTAGCTGCAACTTTATCTCAGACTTCTTTTTAAAAATTCTTAAAGAATACCACTAATGTTAGTGATGTTGACATTGACTTTGTTAATTATTTTTAAAAATGTTTTATTTGTTATTCATTATTCGCCTTTGCCCAAAGTATTACCTAAAAGAAATTTTCATATAACCCTACACAGTGAAGACATATAGGAAAAATATTCTCTACAATTTCCTTGTCATATTTTATGTTTTTTTAAACCTCTATGATCTAATATTATTAAAACTTCTTGGACTAGCTTCATGATTTAATAATTAGTACAGTTTATAGTTGTAGCAATATGTTACATTTCTTCTTTTGTACATATTGCCGAATCAAATTTATTTTGTCAGCATTTTAGAATCTTTTAAATTTAGTCAGGTAAAATGTCAACTTTAACACTAGCAATTTTGAATGCTTTTTGTGACTCCATTATTTAGTACTTGTACTTTTTAGAGGATGCATATTTTATTGCTTAGCCTCATTGTTATTACTGATTTATTTATTTTAGCTGCAGTCAAAGTTTCATTTTTCTTTTAGGAACACTCTTTAATCATACTCAGAAATGGGGGGATTTCAAAATTTTTAGCAACCAGTTCTCTGCCCGGTTGCTGGGTGAGTGTGGCCATGGTGGGTGTGGCCTAGTTGCCCTCCTGCATGGCAAGGGGGGGATTTTCGCCCACCCCAGGCTCCAGAGGCCTTCTAGAGGCTGAAACAGGCTCATTTCTGGCCTTCCTGAACTTTCAGGAGGCCCGTTTTTCACCCTCCCCAAGCTCTGGAGGCTTTCCTTGAACCTCTGGAAGGGCACAATGTAAAGTAATTATTTTCACTTTGTTCCACACAGCTTTCACTACTCTTTTCCATACCCAATTCTTTTGGGAAACTAATTCACCTTTTAATACATTTTCATACAGTAGGTATGCTTTTCCAACAATCTTTCTACTTTCATTCTACATACATTCTTTCTTTTCTTTCCATGACTATTTCCCCCCCATGATCCACTCAAAACTATTCAAAATGATCTTTGCATTCAGTGCTTATATTATTCTTGTATGTTTCATCACAAACAATCAAATCAATCATCCTTTTAGATCTATGTACATTTCATTGCCATGTGTAATATTGTAAACTACCCATATTTGCCTTGTGGGGAGATGGGCAGCAAACAAATTTAATAAATAATAATGTGCACATATCACATGCACATTCAAGTGTCCAAGTATTCAAAAGAAACAGATTTTTCTAAAGCGAAAATCAGCAAGCAGTTTCTGTTCCTATTCATTGCTAGTCTCTGTATGGTGCAAAACCATTTTTATTTATATTATCTTATCCTTTTCCCACCCATCCTTTCCTATTACCTAGGAAACTTTTCCTCTATATTGGAAAATTGAATGTTTTCCTGCAAAAACATTTTAATTATCTCATCTACCCAGGGGTGGGATTCAAATTTCTTTCTTTCTTTTTAAACATTTTATTGAACTAAACAATTAAAAACATTGAACATAGTGAAACTGGCTTGACATAACTTTTGGTCAATATCACATAGATATATATTTTTCTATATACAATTATTCAAATATATACATATATAAATTTGTTCCATATAGTGCATTTTCCAGCGGAGAAATGCAATATATGAATGAACAACGGAGCCAGGTGTCAGAGAGAGTAGTGAGATCTCCGCTTTGCTAATCCACTTTTCCCCTGTGTTCATGGGATTCGTCGGAGTCAAGGAGATCCTGGAGGGATAGCTGGAAGAGAGGGCATCCTGTGAAACACTTCTGAGCGACGGCTTGTGGTAGAACACAGTCAGAAACCCGACAAGAACTGATCAAGGTGACCAGGAAGAAGATAGTCATAATGGCTGACTGAACAGCCTGACAGAGGAACAAAGCTAGCGACGAGCAAGCAGAATGACGGTGGAGCGGCTTTTGACTAAACTGTTCCCTGGGCTTCTTCTGCAGACGAGGAAGTGAAAGGGAGCGCCTTTTTGTGATTCGTGGAGTGAGTTCCGGCAGAAGAGAAAGTCCAGACGGACTGGAGGAGAAGCGACGAGAGAGTGGTAGTAGCAGAAAGATCAGCAGGAAAATAAGCCAAAGTGGAGATAGCAGTAAATCTGGACAATGATAAGAGTGGTCTGTCAGTTTAAGAGCTGCGGTGAAAGAGGAGTTTTCTTGATAGCTCACAAGAAGTAATTTGAATTTGCTGTTGCTACTTAATAACTTTTTGAGAAGAGTATTCAAATTTCTTAACAACCGGTTCTGTGGGTGTGGCCTAATTTGTGGGCATGGCTTGGTGGTCATGTTACTGACTTGCCGTGGCTTGTATGTAAATATTGTAAATATTTAGTTAAATATTGATTTTTTTTATAAAAAAAGAGCAACTTTTACCGCAAAGCAGGTAGGCAGATTGACTTGCTTACAGAATCACAGATTCACGCACAGATCTACTTTTCTGCACTGAAAAATAGAAGCTTCAGTCCTAAGGAAAGTTCAACTCTGCTCTCAGGCCACTTCTCCCCCCCCCCCCCCAAACCCCTTGAATACCACCCCTGACTGGGCCTCAGGGAAGCTTCCTGGGTGAAGGCGAAACAGTACAACAGCGATTTAGATTAACTAGAAAGCAAGAAATCCGATGAAATCAGATTTCATCTGATTTCATCAGATAAATCACTTGGCGCAGCTGATAGTTGGAATAGCTGATCGCCAGGAAAAAAGGAAAAATAGCAATTTACCAAAAATTAGGCGAAGGCACAATGCAGGCAAGTTAGATGGCATGCATGCCAGGTAAGGAGTGACTGGGTGGGGCAGGGCAGGGCCAACCAGTGGCGCGATTTGCCAGTTCTCTGAACTGCACAGAATTGTAATAACCAGGTCTATAGAACCGGTCTGTACTGGTAGAATCCCACCCCTGCATCTACCAGTGCCTAATATGCAACTATCACTAAACTACAGATTCCTATAAACACCAACAATTCTGTAAAAGTCATTTTCTGGTATACATTTTAGCCTTTTCACTTACAATTAATCTTATACCTTCAATGCTATGTGTTCAGCAAGCCCACAGGCCATCTTCATTTGCTTACATCCTTCCCTTATATTTTACACACACACACACACACACACACACACACACACACACACACACACAGAGAGAGAGAGAGTGAGAGAGAGAGAGAGAGAGAGAATGTCATTAATTTGCTGATTTATGCTCTTTACTATTTGCTTTTTTTATATTTTAAGTCAGAATCTTCTCATACTGTAGTCATATCACAGGAAACCCATGCCACCCTTCATGGTTTTTGTCAATTGAGGTTTTACATAATGCTCTTTAATAAGATGAAAAAGGCGTAGATATGATTAACCACCTTACCTATACCCATGTCACATGTAGCATTCTCTATAATTAGTAAGGATAATAGCTATCAGCACATTTTGGTTCTGAGGTAGTCCAGTCTTAGACCATGCAAGCTTTCACTGTTTTAGGCAAAGTAAGATTTCCAATCTAGAGACTATCTTGTAAAGGAAAATATATTTACTCACATTTACCAACACAGACATACATGCTATGTACTAACACAACTGAAAGAAGTCAAATTTATACAATCTTATTTTGTGATATGTGATATTATTTTGTGGTAAGTTAATATATTAACTTATATTAATTTTCTCTTATTCAACCAGCATCTCAACAAATTGTTGATTTTTAATCGCTGAACTCATACAATAAAACAGTCAAATTTATGAAACCATTTAAACTTAATTTATCTTTTTAAAATTGATTATTAACAGCATAATGAAACTATGTAACAAAACACATGTCTTATGGTAAAATAATCTGTTGCAGATGATATATCCACCAGGTATATTTACCAAGTATTATTTTTATTAGCTTAAAAAATAATCTAGTATAGATCTTGTTACAAAATAATTATTGCATGCTTTATTTTCTGGGACTATATTTAATATTCTAAAGCAGTTTCATACATTATGTTATATATAATCCAGTATATAGAAACATCTCATAATGATTTTTTTAATTTAGTATATTTTGGGAAAATTAGAGCCACATTAGGATTTTTACACCGTAGAAGGAAGGGTTCAAAATAATACCAGTACAAGTTCATGATGTAGCAGGGGTGTCAAACTGGTGGCACACAGGCTGGATGCGTCATGTGCAGGCCATGCTTACCCCAACTCCACAAAGGGAAAGAACATCGCAATGTCACGTGATGGCAACGTGATTCTATGAGTTTGACACCCGTGATTTACAGTATATCTAAGCTACCTGGAACTTTTAAATACACAATGGCTCAGTTTATCCAGAAAAGCACCTAAAGAATTATATTGTGTTTGGACCACTTTTTTAAAAACTCAAGATTGTTATATAAATTTTTAACTGTGCAACCTCAACAACCAGTCTGAAGCTCGTATTCTTTATAATTTAGTAGAAGATACGGATTTTTAAAAATACTTTTGTCATTAAACATAGTGAGAAACCTCAACAAAAGCCCACAGTAATAAAATAAACTTGCAAGATTACTGTAACTTCTGAGAACAAATTGATCCCAATTATTGAGCCATTGTACAAATCTTATTTAGACTCTTAACTTTATGAAATCATTATTTTTACATGCATTTGTGTGGCTTTCATTATTGTCTTCCTTCTTTTTTAGTTATTGTGGTAGATGGATCAACTTAAGAATTAACCAGAAAGTCACAATTCATAGAAAAATATCTTGGCAATCTTTTACTGAATTACTTCAGCCAGAACCAGATTGTAGTCAGAGAACACATGATGCAGCAATTTCATTAAGATGAAGCAGGCTTATATTTTGTATTGGTGCCTGGATATACACTCATTTGAGTCTTGTAACATAAGACAGAAAAATCATGTACTAAACAAGCAAACCAACAAATAGGTCAAACCAAAGCAATTATTCCCCTAACAAGGGCATGACAGTATTTAATTTAACATTTACAAGCAATAAATAAACTAAAGTTGCACTTTATTTATAATATCTTCCACTAGATTAGGAATGGGCAAGCTGTGGCCTAAATTCTGGGGAAGAACATGAAAACTTCTGAAGTTCACGTCATCAATATTTGATGATCATGTGAACAATGAATGTCAGGGTGCATTTTCCTGGTTTCTGGTATGAAAGAAAGGCAAACTGGCTCAATTAGGAAAGTTAAAGAAAAAATTCAAAATGAAGAAAAATCTTATTCATGCTCCTTGTAATGAGATTATTAAATTACTGCCCTGGCCCAAATAATACTAATTTTAAACAATGTACCTCTGGCTGTTGAAAAGCTACCTGTCCCTTGACAAGAAATTTCCATGGAAAATATGAACATTTTAAGAATGGTTAAGAGAAACAAAATTTACCAAACATTACAGAGAATCAGAAATGGATTATGAACGGACCTATAACAATAAGGGAAGATCACAAAACTATATGAAAAAACTAAAACATGAGAGGTGCCTGGACCAGAGGGTTACTAGCTTTTTACTATAAATGCTTTGAGGGTGAAAAAAATAGGATGAATTCAATTTTATACAGGAGAAAAATGCCAAAGAACTGGATAAAGGCTAATATAGCATTAATACCTAGGGACAAAATTTGACTTTATTATTGAATAATGATAACATGTTGTTTACAATTATTTTTTTGAGAGGTCAAAAATAATTTTGCAAGCATACATTCATGAGGATCAATGTAGATTTTTACCTAAAAGAAAATTAAAGGATAATATAAGAAACATATTGGACATTTTGGAATACTTGCAGAATCATAAAGAAAAACAATCAATATAGTTTTTTTTAGATACAGAGAAGGTCTTTGAGAATTTGAACTGGGCCTGCCTTTTTAAAGTAGAAAGTATTTTAAAGTAGAAGATATTAATTTTGGAGAGAATGTTATTAAATCAGTAAGATTTACATTTAACAGAAAGCACAAATAATTGTAAATGCAGATCTAAGAAAAGATTTTAAAAAGGGATAAGGTAGGGATGTCTATTATGAGATTAAAAAAAGGAATAAGGTAGGGATGTGTATTGTTTCTTTTCCTGTT
This sequence comes from Bungarus multicinctus, assembly GCA_023653725.1. Lineage (NCBI taxonomy): Eukaryota > Metazoa > Chordata > Lepidosauria > Squamata > Elapidae > Bungarus > Bungarus multicinctus. The sequence continues at coordinate 5,346,358 of CM042851.1, forward strand.
TATTTTAATTCTTAAGTTATTTAAGAGAAATATAAAACAAGAATAAGGATTAAAAAAAAGAAAGAAGTGAAGGACATTTGCTAATGACATGGTGTTAGTTTTGGAGGATCCACTAAACCCGTGATGGCAAACCTATGCTACGTGTGCTGGAAGTGGCACGCAGAACCATTTCTGCTGGCATGTGAGCTGTCGCCCCAGATTAGGTGTACTGCACATGCGTGCGTGTCTCCCGCCAGCCAGCTGATTGTTGGGTATCTGCCGTGCCCGCGCAGGGCACGTGAGAGATGCGCACGCATGCGCAATGGTATAAGGCGCACGAGGGGTTGTGCGTGCATGCACAGAGACACGAACCAGGGGTTACATGTGCATGCGCAGGGGGCAGGGCATCACGTGCACAGTACATTATGGGTGCAGGCATGCATGCGCACGCATGCGTATACTTTCGGCACGTGAGAACGAAAAGGTTAGCCAACACTGCACTAAACAGAAGTATTAATGGGAAAATTAAAAGAATTTGGTACCCTAGCAGGTTTTAAGAGTAATAAATAAAACATGAAAATGTTAAATTGGATTTTAAGATTGAGAAAAAAGTAAAATATCCAGTTATCACCATGACAAATAATAAGTTGTATATTGTTTGAAAATAATTATGTTAAGTTATAGAATTAGGTTAAAAATGATACCTTAAAGTGGGAGAAATTACAGTATCTATGATCAACAAAAATGCTTTGATGAGAATGTTTTTGTTCCAGACAATATTAATTTTAACAATTTATGTGCCATATAAACAGTGGCAAAGGGAAAGATCCATGGACTAAATATAAGAAGATTGGGTTCCTGATTTGAAATTGTATTTTCCAACTTGCTGTTTGATTTGGACAAAAGAGTGGAGTTGCTGAGAAATACAAGATTTTTAGAATTAGAAGGGTGACATGAACATTTGTGGTATAATAAAATCAGGGTTAATGTAGATTTTAAAAACCACTCAGATATGCTATATTGAGAATATGGAATAGATACAAAATTCAGGTTTTGCCCGAGATGCATTTGTGGCTCTCAGCAAAAGAAATATTTTAAAGATGAGAAATAATGATTAACATACTATGAGATACAATTCTGTCAAGGGAATACAAAAGTGTCACTATGGCAGAGTGACATTGTTTTCAATGGCTTTCCTATTTGCAGTTATTAGAAAGATTCAAAATAGATAAAAAAATTGATGGTGTTGAATATTTTAAGAATAACTTTGAAATGGAATTGTATACAAATGTACTTTTAGTAAATGCTAAAATATATCATTTATTTATTCAAATTTGAAACAAGTGAAAGAATGTATGATATAATGGGCTATTTTTTGTTATACACATGAAACAATGAGAAAATATGTGGTTGAAAGGACTGAAATTTAGACTATGTTATAATAGCAATAGCACTTAAGACTTATTTACCCTTTACAGCTCTCTCTAAATGGTTTGTAGAGCCAGCATATTGCCCCCAACAATTTGGGTCCTAATTTTACCCACCTCAGAAGGATGGAAGGATGAGTCAACCTTGAGTCTGGTGAGATTTGAACTGCCAAATTGCAGTCAGCTGGCAGTCAGCAGCAGTCTGCAGTATTGCATTCTAACCACTGTGCCACTGTGGCTCATACAGTAATCTTAAATAGAACTTTTATAAAATGACATACTGTTGGTAAATGACACCAAAAATACTGAAGTGGTAAAAGAGGAAGTAAATAAGACCAAAGATTATGGTATGGGGAGTAGTTAGAAAGGTTTGGCAATATCTACAATGGAGGAATGATTCATGAAGATGATAGAACTTGCTGAGGTAGCCAAATTGATCTATTTGATTAGATAAAGATTAATGCTGACTGGGAACCTCTTTTGGACTTTTTGTATAAAACAGAAAAAAAGGAAAATAATTTATAGTTTTGATGATTACACAGGCTATTTTAAAGAAAGGAGTCATGATATAACTTTAGAGAAAAATAAATCTACAATTGCACTTAGAACAGCTGTAAAGAAGATCAGAAACTATTTCTTTATTTTCTATTTTTCTTCTGCCCTTTTTCTTGACTTTTTTTTGCCCTTTAGTTTTCTTTTCTTTCTTTCTTTTAATTTTTTCCTTCTTGTATTAATTTTTACTCGTCTTTAATTTTTTTTGATAAGTATATAAAAAAAATAATAAAAGATCCTTACCATTGCTTTAGAATATATTTAGACCAGAAGTTTCTGTGACTGAATATATCTTTTGTTTTATGCACAACTAATATAATTTTCTCTGGACCGAATCTTATATTCTACTAGGGCAAACCACTTGAAGACTATATTTATCATTTGTAGACAAGAGTTGAAAATACACTGAAAAAAATATTTCAATTGATTTAGTGGCAAACTGCTCAACTTAACTTTTGAACAGTGCACCATAGCATTAACAATTTGAGTAATCTTTTCAAATGGATCTATTTCTTGCTGAGTCTGTCTTCTGATGTCATTCTTAATATAGATGAGAATGAATAAGACTAAATGAATTTTCACAGTTCATATTGTACTCTGTGCTTCTTAACATGGGTTCTTCTTATTTAGTTGCACTTCAGAACTGCATTATTCAGTTTTATGATGTACATCCATCTCTGAAAAAAGAATGATCCGCCTATATGAATAATCTAAATTTTCAGAATGATTAATGTGTAGTATTTCTTTCTCAAAGTATTCTCTAAAGTAGATCTCACTGATGCTTTTGCACAATCAGAATTATACATATGTATATGACCAGAATAATGTTCTTTTTTGCAGCAAACAACTATGTAAAGGACAGTAAACAAGTACATAATAATGTGCACAATCTAAAAAATGTGATTTGGTGCACAAAGCTATGTGCTTCAGGAGTTCAACTAGATCAGGGGTCTTCAAACTTGACATCTTTAAGACTTGTGGACTTCAACTCCCAGAATTCCTCCTCTAGTCATGTTAGCTCAGGAATTCTGGGAGTTGAAGTTCACAAGTCTTAAAGCTGTCAAGAAGACCCTTCTTGAAGACCCTTGAACTAGACCAGTGGTCGCTAACTGGTGGGCTGGGGACCACTGGTGGTCTGCGAGAAAATTTTGGTGGTCTGCAGAGAAATGTCCCCCCCAAAGCAATTAATCCAGGCTGTGCAGGAACACAAGGCTGCGCTGCCCACATGGCCTGCCCATCCGCTGGCCCTCACCCTTCGGCCAAGTGCAAACCTTACCTGAGTAGAGCCATGCGAGCTGGAATTGGAAGGTAAGATCAATGGCGGGGGAGAGAAATCCGCCCCGGGGTGGCTTGCTGACATTGGTGGGAAAATCGGTCCTATATTCCAGAACTGCAGTAGTCACAAGACTGGCCCTTTGGTCGCCCAGAGCAGCTCCTCCAGTCCACAGCAGGCCAGTGCACCTGGGTGAAGGAGCAATTGCTCCGGGATGACCAAAGGGCCAGTCCTGTGACTATTGCAGCTCTGGAATATGGGACCAACTTTCCCACCAATGTCAGCAAGCCACTGTCAGTCAAAATTCATATTAGTGGTCCGCGGGAGTTAAAATTTTGAGTTTGGTGGTCCCTGAGGTCCAAAAGTTTGGACGACTCCTGAACTAGACCATTCTGGCAGGTCATTGTCCAGCTAAAGCAAAATCAAGACAATTTAGACTGATTTTGGATTTTGGCAAGGAAAAAAAGAGTCATTGGCAAGTGTTTAAGGGACAAGAAGGCAAAGCTGGTGTGCTTTGCCTGTCTTTTCTCTCTACTCCACATGGCTTTTATGCCACAACCCCTTAGGAAATTTGTTCCACCCCTCCATACATCACCATTGTTCTTTTCCCATCTCCCACAAGGGAATAAGTCAGAACATGTGTACTCTAAGTCTTTGTATGAGCCAAATACATGTTCCTGAATCAGTTGTTGAATGAAGAAGATATACTTCAATCTGTGCATGGAACATTACTGAACTTAAATTAAATCCAGAACTATCATAGACTATTTATTATATCTTTCTATCTAACTTGATATATTATGAACAGTAACTGTTTATGTCTGTGGTTGATATGTTTGAGACATCCAGCCTATATTATCAATGAAAAGAGATTAGTGAGTTACAAAAAAAAGACCTGAGTACTACCATATAACATTGCTTACTTACAGGAAAAAGTGATTTAGACTTATGAAACATAATTTGTAAGTTATATATGCAGTGAAGACACAGTATACAAATATTAACCTGGTCTATGCTTAGAAAATACACAGAGGAACACAACAAGCAATGAGAAATACTTTCATACACTTGATGGAGGGGAGTATATATTTAATTAATAGGAATATCAATTAACTTTAATAGCAATATTGTTGTTGTGGAGAAAAAATAGATGTCTACACCATCTCCAGCTCCTGAAGTCAGAATGTATTTCCGTATAATCTAGTGAGTTCATAGACAAATGAAATGGTGGAACTTTCATTCTTTATTCTTTTACTGCTGAGATTGAAAAACATTCATAAAAACAGGAATAATTAGTAAAAAAACACAGTAATATATCAGTCTGCCTCCTATTAGCACTGAAAAAAATATACTGAGTAATATTAGAGGCAATTTGGAGAAGAAATTTGTTAAAAAGTTTTCTTTTTTTTCAAAAGGAAGAAAAATAATCTTTTTTCTTAGTTTTTCTTAGTTCTCTATTTCATTTTAAAATAAGAAGTGTTGTATAGACACTTCTATACAGAAAGGAGTAAAAAGCAATAAGCTGACGAAATAACAGGTCTGACCTCGTAAGAAAATGAAGCATAGTTAAAATTAGCTGTGACTTACTGTAGTGATTTATTCTTTTAAATTATTTTTGCTTTCACCAAACTAATATATAATTTTATAGGTGGTTTTATGTTCATTAAACTCTTGATTTTTTCTTTTTAGATCTTATCAACTCCATTTAACCAATACTTTTTTGATCCATTTATTTTTACATATATTTGTTCCACAGTTATTCTCTTTTAATGATGAAACCACTTGATACATTTCTTTTAAGCTGCATCAGGATTCTGGTAGCACCTTTTTGACTAGCACATTTTCTTAAAAGACACAGGCTTTTGTTTAATCCACTTGATGTCATCATCCATTCATTCTTGATTCTATCTCATTTTGTTTACAGATTAACAGAATTGGAAGGGATCTTGTAGGTCATCTAGTCCAACCCCCCCCCCCCCCCACAAGCAGGAGACCCTACATCATTTCTGACAAATGGCAGTCCAATCTCTTCTTGAAATTCTCCAGTGATGAAGCTCCCACGACTTCCGAAGGCAAGCTGTTCTATTGGTTGATTGTTCTGTCAAAAAATGTCTCCTTATTCCTAGATTGAATCTCTCCTTCATCAGTTACCATCTATTATTCCTTGCCTGACCTTCAGGTGCTTTAGAAAACAATTTGCCCCATTCCTCTCTGTAACAGCCCTCAAATATTGGAACACTGCTATCATGTCTCCCCTGGTTCTTCTCTTCATTAGATTAGCCATGCCCAATTCCTGTAACCGTTCTTCATATGTTTTAGTCTCCAGTCCCCTAACCATCCTGGTTGCTCTTCTCTGCACTTTTTCCTGGGTCTGTTCCCCCCCCACTTTTTAAGATGGGAACCACATCAGCTCTTTTCCAGTCCTCTAGTAGTTCCCCAGTGCTCCAGGATTTTTGAAAGATGTGGTACAATAGTTCTGAGATGACAGCTGCCAACTCCTTTAGAACTCTGGGATGTAAGCCGTCAGGGCCTGGTGATTTGTATTCGAACAGACAGGTGTTCTTTTACTTTTTTTGTGTGTGCTTATTTTAAGTTTTGTTTCTAGTCTGTCTTTTACAGTTATATTTCTGGTGGGTTGAGCTATAGTTTTTTTTGCGTGAAGATCGATGCAAAGAATGAGTTAAGCAGCTCTGCTTTCTCTCTGCTGCCACTTACTTCCTTGCCATCTTCTCTCTTTAGTGGAGCAACTGTTTCCTTGATTTTTTTTCTTGTTATTTATATGTTGGATGAAATTTTTTTTATTATCTTTAACTTTCGTTGCAAGTCTTTGTTCATTCTGAGCCTTTGCTTTCCTGACTTCGTCTTTGCAGATTCTGCTGATATTCTGCCTTAGTTGTGTGTCCCGCTTTCCATTTTTTGTACTTGTCACTTTTGTCTTTCAATTTGTCAGAGATCTTTGTGCAGCCATGCTGGTTTCTTCTTGGATTTCTTGTTTTTCTTTCTCAGTGGTATTGTGCTGGTCTGGGCTTTTATGATCATATTTTTCAGAGTTTCCCAAGATTCTTCAGTTGTTTTCCTCTTTAGGATTTTCATCCAAGGAATCCTTCCCAAGTTCTCTCTGAATTTATTAAAATCAGCTCTTTTAAAATCTAAGACTCTGGTTTCATTATGTTCTATTGCTTGGGTTTGTGTTATGTTGATTTCTAGTATGCCATGGTCACTCTCACCTCAGGTTCCTGCAGTTTCAACTCCTTCCATCACTTCTTCTGTTTCTAAGAATTAAGTCCAGTATGGCTATCCCTTTAGTTTCCTCCTCTACCTTTTGGACAACAAAGTTGCCAGCTAGATTGGTTAGGAACTTATTTGATTTCTCACTTGATGCAGAATTAGTCTTCCAATTGATGTCAGGATAATTGAAATCCCCCATAACTATTGTAGTGTGTTTCCTACATATATTTGTTACCTCTACAGTTCTGCATTAATTATTGTTAATTAGTTCTTGCATTTTTCTTTGTATATGAACAAGTACAGATGTTGTCCTCACACACATTAATTAAATCATATTATAAACCTTTCTAAGGTTTAATGATTTTTCCACATCATTCACATCTGAGGCATTATATTTTTGTTCAATATTATCACAGCATTTCTTTTTTTTTTTTAGTTTTTCATTTTTATCTTTTATCTCTTTTGGTGAACAATGTGGTTTCAGGTTTTTACATTTCCATACAAACATAACCATAATTACATATTTATCTTTCATATTCAGTTTCTTATCATACCATTACATTTTTCATTTTCTGTAAATTTTCACAAATATTTTTATATTTTTCACACTTATTTTATCTATTTTCAATTCATATCTTAACTTATTCCCTTTTTCTTTAATTATACTCATATCTTTTTTATATATCTTAAAATTTTTATTTCTTAATCTATGTTCATTATGCTTTTATACTTTTATCTGTCATATTTGCAATTTCATCGCATACTTTTATTTCATTATTCATAAATTCCATCTTAATTTTAATAATTCCAAACATTTCCAACTTAATTGCCTGCTTGAGTACACCACTCTCTTGGTTTATACATCATTCAGTTTACTCCCCTTTAACTCATATTAAAAATTACCATAATATAAACATTTTAGTTATCACCTAAATACTACGTATCACATATACATTTTTTCGCCTGATACGCCAGATGCGGCCCTTTCTTGATCGGGACGCCTTACGCACAGTCACTCATGCCCTGGTCACCTCCCGTCTGGACTACTGTAATGCCCTCTACATGGGGCTGCCTGCGGGGAGCACTCGGAGGCTTCAACTGGTACAGAATGCAGCCGCGCGGGTGGTTATGGGGGCGTCGAGATACTCCCACGTGACGCCCCTCCTGCGCGAGCTGCATTGGTTGCCAGTGGCCTTCCGGGTTCGCTTTAAAGTACTGGTTTTGGTCTTTAAAGCGCTCCATGGCATCGGACCAGGATACTTACAAGACCGCATTCTGCCAGTAGTCTCCCACCGACCGGTGCGCTCCCACAGAGAGGGTCTCCTCCGGGTCCCGACGCCTTCTATGTGTCGTCTGGTGACCCCGAGGAATAGGGCCTTCTCTGTGGGGGCACCCGCCCTTTGGAATGGGATGCCCCCTGGATTACGAACGACCAGTGACCTGAGGGCCTTCAGACGTGACCTGAAGACCTGGCTCTTCGAGCAGGCCGGCCTGAGCTGACTCAAATGGGATTTTAAATGGGGTTTTTAGATTAGTTGGGATGGGTGTACAAAGTTTTAATTTATTTTAATTGGGGTTTTTAGATTTTTATAGGGACAGCCTAGGGTTTAATTCTTTTTTAACTATTTATATTTGTCTACATGTATTTTAGTTGGCTGTTCACCGCCCTGAGTCCTTCGGGAGAAGGGCGGTATATAAAACCTAAAATAAATAAATAAATAAATAAATAAGTTAGATCCCACATGGTATTCTTTCTTTACCTTCTAAGTCATTTATTATTTCAAATACATTAATCTTTTCAGCTAATTGTAGAAACTGATATTAATCTTTTTGGTACAATTCTCATAATTCTTTTAGGTATATTCTTAATTTCACTTAATTTAATTAACATTCTTATAATAATTTCCCACTTTTACATTTATTCCAATTATAGTTTAACCATCACTCTTAAGAAAATAATCAGATAGAAAAAAAACATCAGTTCCAATCATTCCATTTTTAAAAAAATTATGTTTTTATATCTCACTATACATTATCTTGCAGAATCCCCTTTCTTATTCTTTATCTACCTATTATCTCTAGGTCTTCTAGCCATGTAGCTTATTTTCATTTTTTTTGGCTTTCCTTCTCCCTTTCTTTTCTGGTCCTTTCCCTTATTCCCCTTTTCCTTTATGTTTCCCCTCCATTTCTGGCTCCAATTTTTATCTCCTTCCCTCTTTTGAGCTTTCTCCTGTAATTTCCTTTTCTGCTGTTTCCTTTTTCTTTGACTATCCAGTTACCTCTTTAATTGTCCCCTCAAACCTCCAAGTTTTAATTTCCATGTCCCCCCCCCTTTGTTTTAATATTCATTGCTCCATTTGTTCATTGAGGTGGCCTCTTCTCTAATCAACTCCTCCCCTTTTGGATCTCCTTGTTCTTCTTTGTTCTCCAACGTCGCCATTTCTAATATTTGTAAGGCAATGCTGCATAGTTCCACTCTTTCACATATCATTTCCCTTATACTTCTTGAGTCCGATTTTATTTCTAAACACAATTCTGTCATTTTTGTGCATCTCTTTCAATTTTAGTTTTTCTTTTGTCTTTTTCTTCAGTATTTAAGTCAGTTGTCTAGTAGTTTATTTAAACCAGCTTCTAGTCATCCACTTCTGTTAAATCCTGTTTCAATTTTTCAGGGTCAAAATAGTCCAATGTTTATATATTTTTATTATTAAGTTCTTTTTGTTGGGTTTTGAATTTTTCTCGAAGTCACCTTGTATTCCCAGAGTTCCAATTTCTTTCTTCTTCCTTTATAATATGTTAATTTCACTTTTCAGGGTTTCTAACTTATTGTATCAAAGTTCCTGTTACTTTGTACCAAGTTCAAATTTTTAGAGAACACTTTTTAAAGAGTCACTGAAATTTTTCCTTTACCATTAGGTGGCGCTCTCTGTTATGTCCAAGTTCCACCTTGTCTTTTCACTTTCCTTTCCTTTTTAAGGCTTTTAAGTTTCAATAATCCAATTAAGTCCAATTGTTAAGTAATATATCTTTTTGGCACATTCAAGTTCAGCTTTTAATTATAATTTAATATAATCCAATTTAAGCAGATATTTTCTTCTAGCTTCCTCTCTCAATTTAACTCTTTTTAAAGTTCAAAGCCACTTTCACTTATGTCCAATTCCCCCCCCCCCTCTGGTCGCCGGTTTTCCAATCTTTCTTACAAATATCTTAAAATTTTAAATCCGAGGTACCTTTATATTCAAATATTGCACCTAGTTTGCCTGGTTTCCACATGGTCTGCTTCTTCACCGCTCCTGCACAATCTTTGTCCCAGATAGCTCTCCGTCTTCAGGGTGGCCATGTTTAGCCACTGCTGCAGCCCGTCTTTGGGGGAGGGAGGGGAGAGGCAAAACCACTCCAAAGTGGTTCTAGCCTCTTTTGGAGCCCTTTAATGGGAACAGCACAGATCGAAGCCATGCACAATCATGGTCTCCGGTCTGTCCTTGACGAAAGCGCCACCGGAAATCCAATATTCTCACATTTCTGAATTACCTTTTATTATTTTCTTTCTGGATATTAACATTATATTTGTTGGTTCAATTCCACTTTTTTGCATGTATTATTCTTATAAACATTTCTAAATATTGTTTATAAATTCTCTCACTTCAATTAAATGACAAAATATTTCATGAGTTTCATTTTTAATTCCACTCAGGTTGTTAAAAAAGTTCTTGTTCAACTCTCTTCACCCACTTTCTTTCAAAATAAATCTGTACTTTTTCTTTTAATTTTAATTGTTTCTTCCACTCTATGATCATATTCTTCCCAACCATGTATCTCTCTGTAATCATTAAACAGTATTCCTGCCTTATAATTTTTTAAAAGAACTGTTCTCTTCATTATCTATTCTTTATGTGCATTTTAACACACATAGTCTCTTTTACCTCATTCCAGCAAGCATAGTTTCTATATTCTTCTTCTATGGGTTTTTTTTAAACATAATTGTTTTAAATTCATTTCCAAACATCTTCCACACCCTTTCCATTATTTCTAGTGGGAAAGCTATGTTCAAATACTTTTTATACAGGGTTTATACTTCTTCTGCAGTCATCTTTTTCTTCCATAGACATTTTTTTCCATGATCTATTCTGGATGCTACCAAAAATTGGTCTGCCCCATATTTATAAACTCTCATCATCTTCATTATTTTTTTCAATATTTTTACTAGTTATATCAACAATGGTTTAAGATTTACATTTCTTTACATATTTTCCTTCACCATGTGTACATATGAATTGATATATTTAAGCCATATAATAGAAACAAACAGAACTTTTTCCTAAGGGGATGCTTACCAAACAATGACCATTCTCATTTATATAGGCCCTCTGAATGCACCAATTACATTTTCTATATTATCTCCTCTCATTCCCACATTTCCATTCCTTTCATATTGCAAAATATTTTCCCCATGGTCACATTCATTCAAAATTTGCAGATTTCATCCACAAACAGACTTTTGATTATTTCATTGTTAGTATTCACTGGCATGTAACAGTCCACCAACCTATGGTTTCCTACAGACCTACCCCAGATTAAATTAAATAACATTGATTCAGTTTTTACATTTAGCTCTTTCATTCATAATTAACATTTTCACTTTTCTGCATGTATTCAACAATTCTGCATGTATTCAACAAACCCCACAAAATCAGATTATCTTTATTCAGGTCTTTTATATCCTTCTCCTTTCTTTTAGTTTCATAGATGCACAATTTATCTATTTTTATTTATTCATTAACTATGTTTTTTATTATTTCCTCTTGCATTCTAAGCTGCAGTCTTCTATGTGCTTTGGTTTACCAAACTGTTCCCAAAGATATTGACCTCAGTCCCCTTTTAGCTTTAGTCAGTTTAGACTTTCATTTTTTTAGTATGATAGAAAAGGCATTGACTAGGTTATCAGCTCTAGGCCTACTAATGCAACATACATATTTCTCTGCTAACCATGCTTTATTACAGTGTATTATAATTTATTAAATCAATTGAAATATGCTTCCTCTGTATACAGTAATTTACCTAATATGTGTATAATTATTTTATCTTCCGTCTAAAAAGCAAGCTAGTGCCAACACCTGCCATCTGTAGCTTCTATTTGTAAAGCAAATATCCTTTTCCCAGCCAATGCCAGTAGAAAGAAAAAGAGAGGTGGTATTGAAGAGTAAGAGAACAAGAGAGCAAATTAATCCCATTTGTGCCATTAAAAAAACCAAGAAAAGTGAACCCAGTTATTGACAATTGAAGATAAAGAAAATAGTAATCTTGTTACAGAAACCAGAGAATTATGCTCTTTCATGCACACACTATCTCTTTTGCTCTCACACTGTACAAACTCTAGCACTCTAGCAGCAACTTACTCTCCTGCTATTTCCAGCACTTTAACGAAATTTTTCAACATTTGTTTGACACATTTTTTCAACACTAAGGTGGAGACAATAAGTAAACAGGTACTGAACAGCTATTTAGAGAGCTGGTCAGTCACTGTAATAATAAAGCAAAAAGAAAAAAAATATAAATAAAAAGTATTCTACAGAACAGAACATCTATCCTATGTACTGTAGCTACCGTCAACACATGACCTCTGACAAACAGTTTTCAGAGTAATTTTAATGCTACTCTAGATTTAACTTGACTAACTGGTAGCAATTGAGCACATCTTTTTTTGTGGCAGCAGTTATCTAAAATGCTACAATAACAGCATCAAAAGTAGAATGGTGGAAGATTGGTTTTCCATTGTGCTGCTGAACTGGCATAATGCCCACTTTAAAAGCAATTCGCTGTTCATCACTGAAATCTGGCAGACACGACACTAAATGCCTCGAGGGAAAAAAGGCATGTCTTGAGAATGGAGAACCACTCCAACTACCTACGTTGGTGGGGAGGTGGGGGTGAGATGGGTAAGAAAAGAAAGATAAATTTAGGTAAGAGGAGAAAATTACCAAATAAAAAGTTTAGCATTACTTGTGGACTCTCAATTGCCTCTGCTTAATTTGACTAAACGTTTTATCATAGGCTTGTAATGGCAGAACTAAATAAAAGTAAATATATATATTTGGGGCTGACTATTGTTCTAATGAAGTGATAACCTATTGAGTTATATCAAACATTTATCAAATGCATTGCCTTAGTTTTATTTACAACTAAAAGTAATGAATAAATATATAATAGAACTTTTCCTTTTTCATGGACATACAAAATCCCTTCTCCCCCCACTTCTAAATACGGATAATGATTTAGGAAGCTTTCAAAATGTCTTTTTACTGTTAATAAAATTAATTCTATTTCCATTTTCATGTAAAAAATGGCTTTACAAATTAAAATTAAAATTCTGATTATAGTGTAGTGTGACAACACCTGTATTTATAATTTTACTGTCAACTAGCTCTTAGTGGTTAACAATAGCTTGAAGCAGAAAAGTAATTGGAATTTGTCTGCAACATGCCAGATGACAACACTGGATGTTTTGCTATGCTTGGGCAAAATTTGGTTGGATGATAGAACTGATAACATTTCTAGAAAATCCTAACATTAAAAGTTAATCTGAAACCAAGAATATTGTTTATTATTTCTTTTATTATAATATTTATATACTTTATATGTGAAAATGAGTCATTTCTTTGATTTTTAATCTTAGTCAATACTAAAATGAAAGAAGACCTATATGGATGTCCACTGCAATGACTGGGAACTCCATAACAGCACATCTGCAGTACAGCTATTATGAATGCCCCAGGTATTAAGCAATGGAAGGTTCCATATACATGATCCAATGGCTTTTTTATGAGCATATCAAACTCAAACTTCTCTATTCATTTGATGGAAGAAAGCCCATCCTTACAATATAAGAGTAAAATGCTGCAGATAAAAATTTGCAGCTGTTGCAAAAAATTTTCTATAACAAATACCAATACTGTACATCATAAAATATTTATTTATCTGTTGAATTTACATAGCTGCCTATATCACAAGAAAATATATTTTAAAAAAGATTATGGAACTGTCAAGGGCTATTTTTATTATTCTCAGGTTACTATTGGAGTTAACATAATATGATGATAAGTGGGACAAAAAGGGACAAAAAGTGGGGAACTGGAAATTTTAAAGAAAATTTAAAATCATAAAATTATTATTTACCAAACAGATTTAGTAGATAAGGCCTATAAAAAAGCAGCTGCTTTCCCTGGGTAATTATTTCTTGTCCAAAAATAATTAATCCTACAAATAATCTCCACAACATTACACTTTTTCCCAGGGCACATATTCTTAAAATAATGGCTACATATAGTCAAAGGTTAACCATTATAATTTAAACATGACAGTTCCATTAGAACCTTATGATGAAAATTAAATTGTCATCTTCAATTTTTCAGAACTTCTAATTTCTAACAGAACTTGCTTCAACTACAAATAAAAAGCCCATCTTTTTTATTATTATAAAGATGAAAAATAAAGTAAAGGAAGGCACAGAATGAAGAAAAACAGAATGACAGTGATGTTTTAGTTTACACTAGGTATGACAATACATGCAAACTGTCAAAACTAAGGAATGAAAAAAGCTGTTATCAAGCGTCAAGAGAGTCTTCTGAGATTTAGAAATCTTGTGTTTATTGTAACTACTCTACATTACACAAAGTGAAATATCCCTCTCCTTTATTGCTGTTAAATATCATGAAAAAGAAATCTCTTCCTCTGTTATTTACTTTTTTCTTTTTGCAATTCTGTACTTGACAGAACAGGTTCTGTCTTTTGTTTTAAATTGCATGGTCAATGTTATGGCAAACACTAGGCTAGATCAAGTATTACTTCATTTTCAGCAACTGTCAATTTTATGTTGCTAACCTTGTCTATTACCAAGAATGGAAACTTAACATAATGTGGAATTGAGAAAGGATTTACAGATTTACTAAATAATGCAGAGTAGTAGTATGGCAAAGTTTTTTAACATATTGTGTTCATCAGCATCCATCAATGAAAGATTTTTGAATCAGTAAAGGCTTTAGTGATGTAGGATATTTTTAATGGTTTCTTTTCCATATGAAATACTTACCCTATTTTGCTTGAGGAACTGGGAATCACTGGAATATAGTAGAAGAAATATGGGACTGAAAAGACCCTGAATATGTCCAAAAATAATAATTTCCATTGCATTAACAAGCTTTTAATGAGATACATTAAAATATATAATTGGTTGCGCATTTTTAGAAAGAGAACTTATATAGTAAATGAAAAAGTCTATTTTGATTCAAACCAAAAAAAGATTTAAATTAAAGCATGGAATAAATAATTAATACTAAAAAGTGACAGGTACTGAAAATGCAGTTAAATCTCTATTTTACAGGGCAGTTGGAGGAAGGGATGTCAGTTAAATTGGAATGTCTATTAAATTCAAATTTAGATAATGTACATACATTTTATGTATTTTTTGAGCAATTTACTAAATGCCCCAACCGTGTGAAACAGATTTGCAGAAAGTGTATGGAGTGTGGTTGAGCAGACAATGGGCAAAACTATCTCTCCATCAGTAGAAATACTTAGCTGGATCAAGAGCTTTATATGAAGGGAAAGAATCTGTTGTTTGGGGAAAGGAAATGTTTGAATGCAAATATTATATTTATTATAAATAAATATACATTTTATTCTTTTGGTCTAACAGACTAATCCAACTATTCTTTTGGTACTTAATAGTTCCATATTGATATAATAATGCATTCCTCGCTAACAGAATGCAATGTAATGGTTAACTAGTCTTATAACCCAAAACTTTTATGTAATTACAATCTGTTATAAAAATGTAAGGCTGTATAAATTGAACGGAAGTTGGCCTGTGGTATAAAACTCTGCCCTTTATGGGTCACATTATAATTACATTCACAAACCCATGTTTCAAGGCTTGTGAGCAAGGACCAATCTTTATTTTGTTAAAAATAATGTTTATTGAAAGTTTACAAAAAAAAGAATATATTTAAAAAAAAGAGAAATATGTTCTCACATTTTTGCAACGTTTTCATAGTAGTGTACATTTCTATTAGTGTCAATTAAGTCATTTGTTACAAGAGAGTCTATAACTTATTTCTTAAATCCTTACTTTTTGTTGTTATCATTACAATTGTAATACAATATTTATTTAATTATATTACTTTACATATATACATAGCTATATATATATATATTTATCCTTATTTCCATTTTCCTTTGTTGTTTGTTTAATCAGTTTCACTAGATATCTTTACTTCCTTTTTATACAGCCATTTGTACCATATATTCCAAATTGTAAAAAACTCCCCTCTTCCTTATTTTTTAGTAACATGGTTAGTCTAACCATTTCTGCACATTGGTGGATTTTATTAGTTACTGCCAGGTCCGTGGGTGCAAGGACCAATCTTTAATAGTAATCACCAAAGGATCCTACAGCTTGGAAAAAGTATGTCATTATAGCAGAAATATGACATACTGAAAATCCCTACCATCAATATGAAGATGTCATTCCATTAGCTGTGGAATTTAGAGTAGTACTGAAAGATCTACCAGTCCTATTTTGTTGCACATGAATATTTAATATCAGAATATGCTTAAATTGAGTTAGCATTATCAGAAGAAAAATATGCTCTATTTCCTATTATTTATGAAGCCCTATCCTTTTCTTTCTAACCAATTACATTCCCTATAATTTCCAAAATATATAAACTGTTTTCAATCAACAGATTTCTTTATTACAGTGTACAGCATACTTGTTATGGACTCTTTTCTATATTGAATCCTTGATTGGACAAGCATTTTCAATATAACATGGACAGTGATTGCACATGTAAAGCAAATTAAGGCTGCCAATCTCATTTTTAAGGATATTTTTATATACCTAAAATACTGGAGTAAAATATTCTGAGCATACTAGATTGAAAAAAACTAGAAAGAAAAAGGAAAATTAGAAGAAAAGTTCATTGCAAACAGGAAAGACTTTCATTTTCTCTTAAGTTTAGCTAGCATTTTAATACATTTTAATACTCCTCCTCTAATACTCCCCCGTTTTTAATTGACCACTTTTTCCTCCTTTTTTGTACACTATTTTTTCTTTGTTGTTGTTGTTAAGGTTGAATGTATGTTTTTGTTTTGTTTCATTTTGTTTGTTTTACTGTTTTGTATTTTATTTTCTATGATAAAACAATAAATTTAAGAAACTAAGAAATTAAGAAACATTTTAATACTCTTCTTAGAGAGAAAAGTTTACTAAAAATATTAAATCATCTCTCTCTCCAGTTTTATATTTAAAAGGTTCCCCAAAATAATAATTGACAAATGCAAACACAATTTTCCAATAACCAAGTTTCTCATTGCAATAATGATAAGTTTATTCTTCACAGGATGATATTGCTTGAATTAAAGTAAAAATTAATTTCATACACACACACACACACACACACACACACACACAAATCCATATTAAAAGGACATGTGGATCTATCATAAGTAACTCCTATGAAAAAAGTCTAGTTTTGCTAAATGTGATTTAATAATGGCAAAGACTGGACTCCAGTCTGAAACCACACTGAATAATTTCCCAAAAAAGAACAGTTAAGCAACATCCAACATGTGAACATGTGCTTCAATAATAAAGTTATTATAAAGCAAAAGATGTAAATAAGAATATTCAAAACCTCATTTCCTCTGATCCATCTGTGAAGGAGGCTATCCATGACACTCAAATGAGCATCACTCATGGCAAGAACATTAGTTTTCCTCTAAATTTCAAAGACAATTCCATATGTAACATTGCAATTGCAGTGACTTCTCAGAATCTATCAATTTTAGAATGCTTTGAAAACTCTGTGGTTACTATACTGTACATACATAATCTCCACATAGAACCTGTTTTTTACAGCTTTGCAGTTTAATTATGCATTATCTAAGCAAACTTAGATAATAAACTTAGATAATAAGTGGAAGCTGATAACCATTACCCAAAGATTTCTTCTGAATGCCAATGACAACGGGTTTAGAATTTTGTTTAGTTGTAAATTCTCCATAGATGGTTTATCTTTAATTAGAATGATTATATGTAAATTTTTAGATGTGATTAAAATATAGAATATATTTGGGAGCTTAGAGACTATCAATAAGATTCATTGAAAAATTTGTATTATATTTATATTGATTGTATTTGTATTGTATTCATTTTTGTTGTTTTTATCTAAGCTGCCTAATGTTTTTTGCAGATTATTAAATTGTTGTCACCCACCCAGTGTCACTTGTGTGGGATCTGTATCCATATAAATCGAATAAAGATTTTTGGAAACAAAGAATTATCAGCCTCAGAACTATTTCATCTGCCTGGAAAATACATAACTGTGGATTAGAGGAAAAATTCTTAATTCTTGACAGTATATTGTAAACATGAGGAATATTCTTGTGCAAATTCATGGCAACTATTGATATCAGTTTAAAGAAAAATCCCACTAAGATATTAACATATTCAAACTGGAAAATTTGGAAAGCGATCTAAAAAGGCCAATCTTTTAGGAAAACGATTTAAGAAATTAGAAGGGAAAATACTATTCAAAGTTGCTATCTGACAGTTTATAGATATCCCTTGGCCAGACAGTCTGATAAAAAGTCAAAATACACTTAGCATTCTTAGATATCAAAAGTAATAAATTTGATATATTTATTCTTGAGAGGATTGAAGATAGATACAAAAGCATTTTTATAGCACTTGAAAGGATCTCATACAGAAGACTAACACCATCCAGAGGATAGGACATGAATTAAACTAAAAGAAGATAGTATTAAGAAAACACTTAATAACAGAAATACTAGATGATATTCCTAGCAAGAGGTATGAAACCATCAACACCAAAAAAACAATTGGCTCCCTTTCACTGGATGGAGGACTGGTGTCAGTGGATTAAATGGATTGACAGTAAAGTTGATTCCAATAACAAATGGTTTGATGTACTATCAATTTAGACAATAAAACATGTATGAAATATTGGGGCACTAATTTTTATGGATTAAATGATTTTTAAAAAACAATTATAACTAGAGTAATATGTAATATTGTTTTAAAAATATTGGTTTATGCTTATGCTATACTGTACCACTGTTTTGAAAAACTCTTCAGCAACTCAAAATCTGACACTGGGATAAGATTTTTAGAGTCCTTTGGGCTTCTTTATAGTTTGTTTTTGGTATATACTGATATATGGAGATGTATGATTATAAAATAATCCATAGAATTAAATATGATAATTATTTTCAATAAGATAAATAATTCTTTGGACCTAGAAATAAAGTATGTGCAAGTTTTAATAGCAAGACCCGAATGCAATGACCTTTTAATTTCATAATCCAGAATACTGAAGTTCAAAAATAAAATAACTGGCTTGTGGAAAATGTTGGATTCTATATTTAATTATATTTTAGCAGAAATCAAAGCAAATTTAGTTATAATAAATATAAACAAATAATAATTTTAAAAAATAAGCTAGCGGACCTATAAAAGAGTGCATATAATGCCCCATTTTATGAACTACAAAATAAAAAATAGTTTAAAAAAATGAATCATCACAATAAAAGCTCCTGGCATCCCAGAGCAGCACTCTCCCACACACCCGCATATTCCAGTCTCTACCCCGAGGCCTATGGAAAGAGGCAACTGTTCAAGGCCTTTCAATAGGCTAGGAGGGTAGCGGTCTGTTGAATCCTGGGGTTTCCATGGGACAGGAGGAAGATGCATAGAAATGTGTTGTAGGGAATATATTCATGTATTTGGATATAGATATTTGTAAATTCAAAGCTATTTTTTTTTTGCTAGGTTGATGATAAAATTAACCTGAATCATGTAGGGAATATATTCTCCATGTAACTGGACATAGATATTTGTAAATAAATAATTCAAAACTATTTTTATTTGCTAAGTTGATGATAAAATTAACCTGAATCAGGATGCAGTTCCCACACCATCACTAACTTAATATAACTGTCCTTATATTAACATAAGGAATCATTGTGTGTTGGATGGTCACATAAATCTATTTAATAAGTAAATAAATAGGTAAGTAAAAATACAAGAAAGAATATAACATTTTTATTACAGAACATGAGGTGATTCAGCAGAATTTTATGGCCAATATTAATGATTTTAAATGGATGCCAAAATCTGTATAGACGAGTTACACTGAAAAAGGGAAACCCACATTTTTAGTTGTTTATAAAAACAAATTAATCCAAAACTTATTGTTAACTACATCCTATGGTACAAGCAATTTCCATGCCTCCATCAACTAATAAATACTGAAAAATGAAACAAAAAACATTGCAAAATAAAAAGGTTGCCATGTTTCTTGCTAAACAGGTTGAATAATGTTATGCTATATATAATTATTCCAGTGTCAGCTTTGGAAACCATATTGAGATTCGATGCTCCTATGCTGCCACAATTGAGCCTAAGAAAGTGGGAAGGAGGAATTCATTTGAGTATATCCAGTTAGACAAAATATTTTTTTTTGTTGGTTCAAGGTCACTGAACGTGGCGCATAATGATATGGGAATCTTACTTTAGGATGGATGGTGATTGGACCATGTGATGTGGTGATGGCTAAGAGGGGGATGGATTTGTAATTCTGACTTTTGCAAGGAACCCTGAAACTTTCAGATTTGGGATTCCACAGAGGTGCCATTTACTATCTAAATAAAGGTACCTTTGAGAGATGTCTGTCTCGGAGTTATTGATTGGAATGGAGGGTTGCTGGAACGCTGACATCCAGTTTGATTGATCAGCATTTGATCAATTTGAAGAATTAAGTTTCAAGATAACAAAATTAAAAAAATAAAATAAGGTGTAATTTTTATTTTTAAAAAGTTTCATAAACTGCCTGGAATAATGTTTCCCGCAAAAACTAATTAACTAGCTAACCAGTATTTTGAAAAGACTTTTTGTTTTTATGTTTGAAAACAGACAAGACGGATAACTTGTAAATGTGAGAAAAAATTTAAAGCATTTGTGTTTTTCCATTTTATAGCATTAAACAAATTTTCCTCCAAATAACAATATTCTTATTGTTAATAATGTCAATTTAATATTGTCAATATTTAAAAAAATGCTGCCTACAAACTTGAAAACAAAATTTAGAAATACACACCTACCTACCTACCTACATATATCACCTCAAGGAATATAAACAACTTTACTGTCATTTCATTTGGATTGATGCAGTCTTCAAAAGCTTTCAAGGGAAAGTAGGGTTTTCCCTCTTGCTTTATCTCACCAATGTTCAACAAAGAGTTCTTAAATGGAGATCTTAGGAACAAAAGATTTTGCTGCTTCTTGGTTTTTTTTGGTCTCTTTACCCATTGAATCATTGGAGAAAATGTTACTTATTTAATGAAATTTAAGAAAGTTACTTTTTCTCAAAATAAAATTATATAAGGAACAACGCCGAGAATATTGAGCTCCAAAATGTCATGTGGAAGCTAAGAGACCTAGTTGTCACCTTCAGTTTTACTGCTAGGTACAACATTTCACATACAGATAACTAATTTCTGCAGATATTTTACTTAAATAGCTATTATAAGGGCAAATCAAAGTCCTTGTGACATTGATTAAATAAAATTTTAGATTTCAAAGCATCATGACTACCTGCAGGGAGTTAATTAACCAAGCAACTATGTGCTTCAGTGAAACTGTAAGACAACTTTATAGCATTCCAATAAGCCTAGAACAGTCTGTTTTGCTGGTCAGACCAATCATTTCTCACTTTTTTATGAGGAAAGAGGAACTGCATATAGCTTGTAAAAATATATACCTGAAAAATAAGAGGAGGAGATAGGAAAACGAGAAGATTCTTGATCTGAGAACATTCATAGAAGCCAGAAGTTGTAAGAAATATGAACCCATAATACCAATAACTAGAAGAAAGATTTTTGCTTAAAAATGCTTTTATGATATTAGATCATATATTATTCTCCTATGGATTATAGTTCTAGTGGAAGGATGTATTTCATGAAATTGTGCACACAAAAACAAATTAAACTACACAGTTCTTTTACAATTAACTTGTTATATTATAGCAGTATTTATATACCCCAGGTTGTCTTTGCAGTTTATAAACATATATTTAAGTAAGGGCACTCAGACAAACACACCTTAGGTGTGCAACATAAAATCCTTAGTTACTAGTTTCCTTTATTCATTTAATAACCCCATTAATCTTCACAGCAGGATTGTGTGATGAGAAATGCAAAGTAGAGGTAAGAGGATATTGGGGCCCTGGCATTGCCCAACCTCAGAAACCAGGCATAGTGTACTTATCAATATCCTTATTTCTAAAATAATTATTTCCCAAGATCTATCAACACTGCCAATGATGTTTCATATAGGGCATAAAATGGTCTTTGGCTACAATCTTCAGTTTTCATAACACTTTTTTTCCTTAGGGAAGAGAACCCATATTTTTTTTTTGTACTGCCTAGAAAAGTTGCTCTAGAGACAATCAAGATGAAAATCAGGCATTTTTCAGTTTTATTTCACTGGAATGTAAGTCATGAGCCAATGCAGTAGATTTTTCTTTGTGTAGCCATTATAATAAAACTGAATGAAATGAAGAAAATACCATTTTCTAAAAATACATTTTGGTAAAAAAACATTTATTGGTACATCTCAGGTTTTAGAACTAGTTTCCTTCCTTTTAAAAATGACATTACTTTTCGATGTTGGAATAATTAATATTAAATAAAGTAGTGAAAGAAAAGGTAGGTGCTACTCAATTTGTATCTTATTGAACTACCTAATATAATTTAATTTTTCCCAGAATGGGTAATAAACAAGACAATCTGCCTTTGAAAGGTTGAACAATAAATTCTTAGTAAATTCTAGCTCTTCATTACATAAGTTAACATTGCATGAATAGGAAGAGAAAACTCCTTTAAGGAACCTAAATTTTTAAACACACAATGAATGGTTTGCTTACTAAAAAAACATATCACAGAATATATGTTTATATGGGTTATGGAAATCACACACTTTATACAGAAAGCTATCTACATTAAACATTGTGATATATAGGTACATAATACAGAATAAATGCTATATCCTGTTAACTGTTTATAGTTTTCTTCTCTTTAAAAAAAACATGTGTTAATTTCCAGAAATGATCAGAATGAGAATTAACACATTGAAAAGACACAAGATCTCCTTCAATTGAGTGCCCTGTAGATGTTCTAGCTAGGACAATACTCTCAGATTTTCCAGTCAACATGGTGAACAGCTGTAATAAGTATTTTCCAAATGAAAGAAAAGTTTAATATTTGATTAGAAAGATCTGTTCTGAATACTCATCATGAAAATAGTTTATTACCTCCAGAGTCAGACACTTACAATTAAACACTTGTTTTCATATCCTATTTATGATCTTTAATGTATCTGATTGATTACAATACATAGCCCAGGATCTGGGTATCTTCAAGACTGTTTATGTGCACCTGTTATTTGCTTATCATATAAGATCTGGAAGACAGAATTCTCTCCAGGTTCCTACTACAAAGGAATGTTATTATCAAAGGCCATAAAGAAGGCCATCTGCAGTGGCCTCAATGCCCAGCACTGTTTCTGAGATCAAACATTTCTCTGTATTTCTTTTGAAAAGACTCTTGGAAATAATAAAGGCTTAGTATGATACACGTTTTTCAAACTGACCAGATCTCAAGAAATAATTCATTTTGTAAAAAAGTGGAAGTTCTCAACGTAAGTATATCTTTAAGAATAACTTTCTAAAAGAAACAGGTGCCTCGGGAAATTTTATATTTTAGATATTAATTGTATGTAAATATTATCATGCATTTACATTTATTAAAAGTTAAAATTTTAAAATATAGAATAGAATACTTCATTGGCCAAATGTGATTGGACACAGAAGGAATTTGTCTTGGTGTAAATACTCCCAGGAGAAAAACATATATTCGTTAAGAATCAAGAATCATAACGTACAACACTTAATGATAGTCATAGGGTACAATCAATGATCAAATCATACTAGGAAATAGTCAATGTAAATCGTAAGGATACAAGCAACACAGTTACAGTACTACAATCACAAGTGGGAGGAGATGGGTGATAAGGAGTGATGAGAAGATTAGCAGTAATAGTAGTGCAGACTTTGTAATAGTTGAACAGTATTGAGGGAATTATTTGTTTAGCAGAGTGATGGCTTTCGGGAAAAAACTGTTCTTGTGTCTAGTTGTTTTGGCGTGCAGTGCTCTATAGCATCATTTTGAGGGAAGGAGTTGAAACAGTTTATGTCCGGGATGTGAGGGGTCTGTGAATATTTTCTCAGCCCTCTTTTTGACTCGTGCAGTTTACAGATCCTCAATTGAAGGCAGGTGGGTAGTAATTGTTTTTTCTGCAGTCCTAATTATCCTCTGAAGTCTGTGTCTGTTCTGTTGGGTTGCATAACCAAACCAGACAATTATAGAGGTGCAGATGATAGACTCAATAATTCCTCTCTAGAACTGTATCAGCAGCAGCTCCTTGGGCATTTTGAATTAAAAAATTCAAATTATATGAAATTAGAGATGAAATCCAGGGCTAAAAAAGCAATAGTTTTTAAACTAATGATATTATTCTTTAAGAGAAATGAATGAATGAATAACTTTATTATGGTCTTAGACCAGCAATAGGCATCACTATTTTTTTATATATATATATATATATATATATATATATATATATATATATATATATATATATATATATATATATATATATATATATATATATATATATATATATATATATATATATATATATATATATATATATATATATATATATATATATATGTTTTCTTATGTTTTCGCGGGTGATATTTAGGTTTCTTCGGGTATTTTCCCACATTAATAGTGGATAAAAACATCCGTTAAGAAAATACATGTTCTCAAACAGTTAGGGGTACTCCCTGGTTTATATGAGTGAAGATACCAATAAGTATGTGTGTAAATATCATTTTCCAAAGTTTGTTCTACCTCCAAAAATTGTCACAAATTGACAGCTATAATTCTGTAACCAATTTTTTTCTAGTAGACATTGCAGCAACACAGAATTTTGCCACTGCACGCGTAACCTTCACTAGGTTTGAATCCTGGAGGAGAAAGTCTACATAAAAATTGTCTGCCCTCCCTGGCAATCTTTCTAGTAAGGGGAAAATATACAATGACTTATAAACTCTGTATAACACTCAGTACAATAAAACATGTGAGATATTTTCAACTTCTTCTTTACCACATATACATATTTGTTCTGCTATTGGTGTTTTCTTACACCTGCCCTGAAGGAGTGCTAATGGGAGAATATTAAATCTGGCTCTGAAGAATGCTATTCTTTGTTTTGGGAAGATCAGATCATTTAGATATCTTACTGATTTTCACACTCCCGGTTTGATTCTGTCCCTGCTGTGGCAAGCCAAACTATTTAGTTCTTCTTGGAACTCCATGCCCTTCATTCTATTGATTACTACTTGCTTTGCTTGGTTCAAAGCCTAGGGACATTAAGAATACTGGTGAGAGCCCATAGGAGCCCAGTTTGTGGTCTATTGCCTGCTTCCAGGGGGAGAGGTAGTTATCAGTCAGTACTAGAGGGGTCAGTCCCTCTGGGAAGAAATGCATTTTTAGCCAATGAATGATCATCATCTTCAAGGCTCTTACCTGAATTTGAGGCATGCCTGTCTCAATTCTTACCTAGGCACTTGAAGTTCCTTTGGGTGCAGCCAAGATGGCTTGTAGGAATTTGGTTTGTATAGGTTCTAGCAAGTCTTTTTTTTTTACAAGGATTCCTGTTTGTGCTCCATATAGAATTTGTGCCAATGTTTTGGCCTCAAAAAGTTTTAAGGTCGTAGGTACTAATTGCCCTCAACCGGTGTAAAAAAATGTTAAATGCATTTGAGGACCTATAGGCTGCTTGCAATGTGTGATCCAGGTGTGCCTTCCATGTCCCTTGCGACTGGAAAACCACCCAAGATATCTAAATGTCCTAACCTGTTCTAAACTCTGCCCTTCTATTTTCCAGGAGTATTGTCTAGGTCTTTTAGCAAAAACTAAATCAAAAGTTAAGGACCAGCTTATTCTGTTTACAAAATTCAAGGGTTGCCATAATTGCTCTCTTCAGTCCTATTGGAATTTGTGAAATTATAGCAGCATCGTTGGCATATAGGAGAATCGATATTTTACGTTGTGCTATGTTAGGTGGATGTAAATCAGGGTTCTGTAAGAGGTTGATCAGAGGGTTAATGTAGAAATTAAAAAGGGAGGGGGATAGGATGCAACCCTGCCGTACCCCTTTTTGTATCCTTAGTGGGCCAATTAAAGTCCCTTGAGGATTACACCTCACTTTCAAGGTGGAATTAGCATACAATTTTTGTATGAGGAAAAGGAGGCGTTTATTGATGGTAGTGCATTTTAATTTCTCCCAGAGCATGTTCCTGGATATTGAATTGAAGGCCTGCTTAAAATCAAGGAAGGCCACGAAGAGAGGATTTTTTTTTATTCATGTATTTTTGAACCAGATAGTGAAGTACCAAGATATGATCCACCGTAGATCTTCCTTCTCTAAAACCAGCTTGCTCAACTTTGATTATCCCCCCGGAAATTAGCCAATCCTGAAGTTTATAGTTTAGGTGTTTGGCATACAATTTACTAATAACACTCAGAAGGCCAATAGGTCTATAATTACCTGGGTCATTTCTATTACCTTTTTTAATAAATTGGTATAATTGCTAGTCTCCAATCTCTTGGCATACAGCCCGTTTTATCTATAAATGTAAACAGAGATGCTAAAAGTGAAGCCCACCAACTGGCATTCTTTTTGATTATTTCTGGCAGGACATTATCAGCACCTGGTGCCTTATTAGCCTGGAAGGTTCTGATCAACTGGGATATCTCTCCTGGTGTAACTGGGGGCCAGTAAGGAGTTTGGTCCAAACTAATTTGGCTCTCCTTAGTTACATAGTCAGAGTCTGTATATAGCTCTCTAAAATATTCTTCCCAGGCATGAATTGGTACCTGATTAGTTGGGGGTAGGGTTTCCCAAATCCTCTAGTGATGTGCCAGAAAAGGGATGTATTTTTTGTCTTGACTGCTGCAATTAATCTATGCCAAGACTCCTTCAGAGCTGCACTTTTCTTTTCTTTTAGCAGGGTCTTATATTGAGCCTTCAACTGCTTTAAGTAGCGAGTGTGATCCTCAGAAGGGGCGTTTTTACTTTTCCTATACTCTTTATTATATATCCTTTTCAGTTGCACGCAATCTCTATCAAACCAATTTTTATTCTTTAAAATCGGCTTTTTGGATTGAGCTAGTATTCTATTAGTGAGAACCAATTTCAAATTTGAAATTAAAGTTTCAAACCCCTCTAAGTTTGATCCTTCAAACTTATTTCTTAGTAGAGATGTACAAAGTTCTATTGTTTCTGGCACTAACATCCATTCAGTAACTTCCTTTGCATTTTTCTCGGTCCATTTAATTTTTACTTGGGTATTTTGGCCTGGGTAGGTAGATTGAATCAGTCCTTAGAGATTTCTGGTGTAATGTGAGAGTAAGGATTATTGAATTGTGATTGCTTTCCAGTTGTGAGTCTACCCCCATCTTTTGCAAGAACTTTTGGAGGTCATATAATATTATTCAATAATCAACTGTGGATTTTCTTCTTGCTCCCCGATAAGTATCTTCTGCTGGGTAGTCACCTTTTGTGGAACCATTAAGTATACAAAGGTCCAAAAGTAAAGTCATCTGTCTTACACATAAATCTGCACAATTTGCTTTAGGGTCTTTAAATTGTCTGGAATGCAGTGGTTGTTCTTGTATATTCTCATCATAATGGATCTTATAATTGATTAAATAATGCTTGATTGTTTGGACCCATCCTAGCATTTAGGTCCCCTCCAATAATTATTGCTGCTGTGGGATATTTGTCTGAACAGCCAATAAAATCAGGATAAAATCTTCTATGCTATCCCAAATCTTGTTGATCAAATCTTTCTTCTTGAGTGGAGGAATGTAGATATTAAAAAGCAAAATCTCCACCTGTTTATATAAAAGTAAGGTAGTCACAACCCATTGCTGAAAAGTTGGCAGTGATACACATTTAAATTGCAGGGCTTATTAACTAGTGTCATAATACCCCCTTTAGCTCTCCCACCCACCTTACTTGGGGCAGCCGGGATAGAGTTGGTCCAATAACCATCTAACTGTATCTCTGCGGGGGTCCAGGTTTCCTGTAAGAAGAGGATGTCAAATTGTGATATGTAGTCAAAAAAGAGTTGGTCGTTTGATGGGACAGTCCAGCCCTCCATATGCCAGGTTATAATGGAGAGGTGATCATCTTTTGCCACTCATCAGGAAATTTGATTTATACAAAGGGAAGTTGTAGGGTTGTTGCAATGGACTGAGGTGTTATCATGCACGAAATTGGCTTTCTCTAAAAGGAGGGAGACCATCTGAATCCTGTGTTCAGAATAAGGGGTTTTAGCACCAGCTAGCAGAGCTTGCCATTCCTGTGCTTCTTCTCTAGGTATAGGGCAAGGGGTTATTAGGTCATGCTTCATTCGACTTTGAGATGATGGTACTGTTGTGGGACCTCTCCCAATCTCTTGTTGTGGTGCTGAAGATGTCATAGGATATACACATAAGGATAGTATCTCCCTCTCTACTGGAGCCTCTAGTAGTCCCTGTGTATCTTGGCTTCTGTTTTCCATCTCATATTCGTGCAATCCTTTGCACTCCAGGGCAGAAGTAAGATTATTGGGAAAACCAGATCTATAAGCGGTTCAGCAGTGTCCATTGTGACCAACAAGGATTTCTTTAAATTTTCTAACTGTTGTTATCTTGCTCTTTTCTTGGGAGAGCGCCAAAAGTATTAACGAGGCCCACTTCTGTGCTGTACTTAACAGCACAGAAGTACATCTTCACTGATCAAGGCTGGCTGACTTCCACTTTCTTTCTCTTTTTTCCAAGGTTGAGAATGCAGACGAGACAGCAGCCATGGGCGCTCGCATGTTAACAATTAAAGGTTTAACCTTTTCCTCACAGAAAACTCTGATGGAAAAAATTTGGAAAGAGGCTAAATGTGCCTTCATCTTAAACGGCATAAGCGGTATGGTGGGCTGCTTGAAAGACAGGAGTATCCGCTTCCAATTTGGGACCTCAGGAAGCCACTCCACAGCACAAAGATCAATCTGCCCACGATGGCAGTAAAGAAGCTGACTTAGGGAATTTAGTATAGCACTCTTAGTAATCCAGCATCTGTAATTAAGTCTGTTCATATGGATTCTCAAAGCAAACTGTTGTGTTTGCAATGAGCGATATGATTACAGGGGAGATGCTTTCCTGGCTTCCAATGAAACTTCTCTATTGAAACCTCCTCCTCTTGTTGCCTTGTCTGGAGAAGGGCTGTTTTTCTGAGAGGGCTGCCACTTTTTAACAGGTTTTTTAACTGTTTCCCTGGGTCTTTGCTCTTTTTCTTCTTCCATATCCTGAGTGTGGGATTTACCCAGGTCTGCTGGGGTGATGGGGTCTGTAGCCCGATGCTATGCTTGCAGAAAGACAGCGATATCTTTTCTTATTGTCTCTACATCGTGTTGGATGTTATTAATTGTTCAAATATTGAGACAACCGTTTGCACTGAAACAAGAAGAGAAGGCATTGTTTTGCCATAAACTCTGTTGTATTCTCCCAGGATAAGCTCTCATCATTTTGAATTAGATTATTTTTAATCTTTTTAGTTTTTATCACAGTCTCCATATCAGCTGTAACTGGCTTAGTTGTTTGTGAAAAACTCTGGCAGTCATTTTGCTCCTCCCCCACTAGATTGGGAAAGTCTAATATCTGCTGTTTTGTCAGATCTCTTTGCAGATCCCATTGTCAGGCTACTTTTTCCCATTCAATCAATAAGAATGAACTTCTGAGAACCAAACGTATCAAAAGGAATCCTTTATTGAGATGAGACAATTCATGTAGGAGTTCAAAGCAGCGTCTGAGGCTGCCGGAGCGTGCTGCAGCAGCTCCTCTTGGTTTTATATTATTTTATCAATTTTTAGTACTCCCACTGGATCCTTTTTATTTAAATAATATTTTCCGGAGAAGATAACAGCATAAACCACAACACAGACAAAAGTTTTTGTTTTGCTGAGGCCTAACAAGTCATGGGGAAAAGAAAGAAGCACCGTGGTACTAGACCAGGATCTCTCCCACCAGTGAAGCATGCAAAACAACCAAGAATTGAGGAGCACTTTGCTAGCAAGAGATCTGTAAGTAAAACTATCCCCCTTCCATTTCCAACAATCTTGAGAAGTTAGAATGGGTGTCAGATCCGTGTATCTGTCATTTCTTCAGAGGAAGAAGAAAAGGAGGGGCGGGCTGATAAAGAAATCCTTTCTTGATGTAACCTGAATATATTTAACCTTATATCGAATTTGCACACCCACACATGATACAATGGAGGGAGGGAAGCCAGATGGCCACAACCTAATACCTCTGAGAGGCACAGCCAGGAGATGAGAAGACCATAAAACTCCACAGTGAAGTGCTCTGGGCAAACTCCAAAAAACAGTCCGTTCTGAAAAGGGGGTGGGGGGGGAATTAGGTACGTCTTGGGAAATGTATGTGAGAAAGAACCTTCCTACAGGGGAAGGATCCCCTCCCAGAGGGGCTGGGAGGGGAATTAACATATTGGAGAATATGTTAATATTCTCCAGGAGAAATGAAGTTATACCAAAAATGTCTAGAATAAACTCTGATTGTATATGATATGCATTATGACTCCAATCTTACATGAGACTTTCTTTTGGTCATCTTTCCAAACTTGTATGCATAGTCTAAATTTGCTTGGCCACATGGTAACATTGGTAATATTTATATACTTACAGGATTTGCATTTAGACTTAATATTACATTAATATGGCAGTATCACAAATAAATGTTACTATTTCTGGTATGTATACTACACAAGTCATGCACAGAGAACATATGGTAAATTGATTGTTAGGCTAGGGTCAGAACAATATACTGTGATTTTTTGGAGGAGCATAAGTACAAAATTAAATTATACTAATAACTAATGAATAGAAAATTCTTTATTAATTAGGTAGGTATTTAATAGTGACAAATTATGCATCTATAACAGATGACCTTTGAAGTCATTCAAGATACAATCACAGTCATGCATTAAATTCTGCTTTTCACTGTAATGTGTGAATGTATAAAATTAAATGTAGCTTGCGATCTAATCAGTGTGGTTGGTTGCCTTAATATATTCCATTTCATTTTGAAATCACTATAAGCCCACCGTGACGAATCTAATTTGATCTGTTGCTAAGAAAACCAGTGAAGAGATGCAAATAGATTTATTGACAACTGACAATCCTGATATTTCAGAAGTGGGCAATATATTCTAAGGTATTAGATACTTTAAAATATTTAACATATTCAGACCCAGGAAAAATGCTTCTGGTAATATTAATATTACTATAATAATTAGATGCTTTGATTGAATCACCCATAAAAAGTAAAAATTATTGTTCACTAAAGTATCAACTGCTGCATTATAATTAGTTTGAAACATTATATGCAAAATGCATTATAGTAATAATTTACCATCAATATTACCAGTCTTGATAATCAATTGAAGTTATAACTTTCAGAATCACCATCTTCTTGGGATCCAAATATAAGAAAATCATTTTACTTCCTTCTTTTAGGTCTATGCCATTATCACTATGGAAGTATGGCCAAGTCTTGGCTTTGTATGTTGTAAATTGTTGTTTGCATGATACGAAGATCTTCTGTATAGTCCGAGCACACACAGGTATAGTGTTCTTAGTCATTTTGGACCAATTAGCATCCTTCAGTACTACTGACTGTGGTATTTCTGTAGGAGCTGCAAGGACTGGAGATTAGAAGCATGTTTCACACTCCCTCCTCAGTGGTTAGTTCAAATTGACAGTGATTAGGGAGAAAAATTGGCACAGTACCTGCTCCCTTGTGTAGGGTCATAGGGTTACTTCTCTTTCCCTGTTATTTATCCTTTATATGAGGATGCTGGGAAAAGTCACCAGGCAATTTCAGGTCTAGTGTTGATAAAAGTGTTGATAATACCCAACTGTACAATGCAAGTCTGAGTCAGGCTTGAGATGCAGTTGCCTGGTGCCTGCAGGTTATTCAAGTCTGAATGAGACAGAGAAGACTTAAATTGAATCCTAGCAAGATGGAGCTATTGTTTGTACATCAGGAGGACAATCACCTACTCCCAGAACAATTGAAGTAGGGCAACATCTAGTTGGGGTAGAGTTCTATGATCCATTTTGTGTCCAAACAGAATTGTACTGTCCCTGTTGAGCTGGTCTATAGTTTGCAGGTCCTATGGGATCAGCAAGGAGAAACGGTGACCAGGGATTCTTTGTGCAATAGTTCTGCCTACTGCAGTTTTACTTGGGATGAAAGAACTTGACTAAAATGATTCATTTGTTGATTGCCACCCAATCACACTATTGCAATGCAATTTACATGGATTTACCTGTCAAGACTACCCAGAAGCTTCACTTGGTGTAAAATGCAGTGACCCAGAATTCCACAGTTGTTTATAGGAAGTGATAGATTACCCTTGTATTGGATTGGCACCAGGTTATCTAGAGATGCAGGTAACCGTATCCCAACTAGAGTTTGCCCAACTACTTCAATTGTTCTGGGAATAGGTGATTGCCCTCCATTTTTGGGA
This sequence comes from Bungarus multicinctus, assembly GCA_023653725.1. Taxonomy (NCBI): domain Eukaryota; kingdom Metazoa; phylum Chordata; class Lepidosauria; order Squamata; family Elapidae; genus Bungarus; species Bungarus multicinctus. Next base: position 5,378,606 of record CM042851.1, read on the forward strand.
AGTAGGGTAGGTACTCTGGAATAGCCTCCCACTGGAGGATCCAATGTTATCTGCTTTCTGAAAATAGTAGAAAACAGAGCTTTCCCCGTGGGCTTTTGGAATCAGATACCATATATTATTTTTAATTTTTAAATTTATATTTATAAGATGTTTTTATGTACAGTTATGGTATTTGTGTATGTTGTGACTCATTGAAAGTCTGTTTTGATTGCAGAGCCATCAGTGGTGGAATTCAAATTTTTACTACTGGTCCTGTGGGCGTGGCTTATTTGGTGGGCGTGGCTTGGTGGTCACGTGACTGGGTGGGTGTTGCTTAGTGGTCACGTAACTGGGGCGTGGCTTGGTAGTCACGTGACTGGGTGGGTGTTGCTTAGTGGTCATGTGACTGGGTGGGCGTGCTTGATAGTCATGTGACTGGGTGGGTGTGGCCAACTCAATGTCACTCACATCAAGGGGTGCCCCACCTGGCCCCTCCCCTCCCAGCCATTCCTTGTCACCCAGCCTCAACTTATCTATAGTTCACCTTTTTTGACTTTATTATCTGCATATAGATGTACTTTCATGGACCACTGAAAAGAGGATATGGTTCACATGCTTTACTCAAGAGTGTGATAGGCAACAGGCTTTTAAGGAGCTGCCACAAAGAAAGGGGGACAATGTATTTTCCAAAGAAGCAGAATGCAAACAAGAAGCAATGGATGGAAACTGAACAGAGAGAAGCAACCTAAAACTAAGGAGAAACTTCCTGACAGTGAGAACAATTAACCAGTGGAATTGCCTATCTCCAGAAGTTCTGGGTGCTCAATCACTGGAAATTTTTAAGAAAAGACTGGACAGCCATTTCTCTGAAATGGTATAGGGTTCACCCCAAGGTCCCTTCTAAGTATTATTCTGACACCTTTCCCAGGATTTCTACTCAGAGTTTGGCCTTAGTTTTCTTGCATGAACTGGGGGTTGGACTAGAAGACCTCCAAGGTACCTTTCAATTCTTGTTAAGCACATGTGTATTTATGCTCTGGACTATTGACATTGAATGCATGTAAACCCTGAAAAAATATGTGGTAGCCCTGGGCAAAAGAAAGGCAAAAAATCACTCTAGGTGTAGGGACAGTGTAAAATATTAACACATGATAAATAATGGAATAATTAAAAATAATAGCACAGGGTTTTCTCTCTCTCTTCCTCTTTCTTTCTTTCTTTCTTTCTTTCTTTCTTTCTTTCTTTCTTTCTTTCTTTCTTTCTTTCTTTCTTTCTTTCTTTCTTTCTTTGTCTCTGTCTTTCCCTTCCTTCCTTCCTTCCTTCCTTCCTTCCTTTCTCTCTCACACACACGTGGAGCTCTTTTGTAGCTTAACAGACATGTACTTTGAAACAGCTCCTTTAAATTTCTCCAAGGCTGGAGTGAATTCCCCCACCCCCTCAGTCAGACTGCACTCCTTCTCACTCTAGGCATTTTAACTCAGGAGGGGAAAGCAATACTTGCAGTGTCCATGGGGAATCCTTGGAGAACTTTAAAGAACTTCCTTCAAAATTCATTTCTGTTAAGTTACAAAAGTGCTCCAAAACTGGATTCACCCCCACCCCCTCTGTCAGCCCGTTCTCCTTCCCATTCTAGGCATTTTTAACTCACGAGGGGAAAGGGATACTTGCAGCGTCCACGGGGAATCCTTGGAGAACTTTAAAGCAGGGGTCGCCAACCTTTTGGATCTCAGGGACCACCAAACTCATTATTTTAAATCCCATGGACCACTAATGTGAATTTTGACTGACGTGGCTTGCTGACATTGGTGAGAGGGAGAAGGAGAGAGAGCTGAACTCACCTTGGAGGGCTGGTGATTCTCCTTCTCTCTTTCTCTCTCTCTCACACACACACATACACACACACAAAGATCCCTCACAACCCCACCCCCCTCCAAGGCAGCCCCATTCCTAGCCTGCTTTGAGCTACGTTCTCAGAGGGAGGGGGAAAAGAGATCCAATGAGGACTGGTGATTTTCTTTCTCTTTCTCTCTCTCCCTCACACACCCCCACCCCCTCCAAGGCAGCCCCATTCCTAGCCTGCTTTGATCTCCGCTCAAAGTTCCCCCCTCTGCCCTTTCCCCCCTTCCCTCACTACCTCATGTTGTTCCTTTCCCCCTGGGGAGAAGGAGGACATGGGTGGCAGCAGTCCAGGGGACAAAAGAAAGAAATTGGCTGGCTAGTCTTCTCTTTCTCCACCTGTTTGTTCTGTATGGCCGAGGAGAAGATGAGGTGGCCAAAGGGGCAGTTGCTGGAGGTGACTCTTTTTCAGTCTCCAGTCGCCTTTTCAGCACAGAAATCCTCCCTGAATCGGTAGGCTGGTCGTCCCCTTCTCTGCCTATTTGTTCTGTATGGCAGAGAAGGAAACGACTAGCTGGCCCATTCAGGGAGGATTTCTGTGCTCCGAAAGAGGCAGCTACTGATCTCCGGCTTCACTCCGCTTCTCCAACAGTCCGGCACCTCCCTGTTCTATGCGCCAGCTGCTCAGACTTGCTGAGCCCGGCAAATAGAACAGGGCGTCCTTTTTTCAGTGCGGCTGCTGGATTGCAGCCGCACCAAAAAAAGCACACAGCAGCTGCAGGCATCTCACGCAAGCGGGGAGAGGACCCCCGGAATATCCACTCACCCACCTGCTGGCTGGGCCGGGCTGAAAGAGGCGTGTCTGCCAGGAGAAGGAAGAAAATGTGCTCCAGGAGGGCAGGCAGGCAGGTGGGTGGCCCAGGGCTGCTGCACATGCACACTGCATGTATAGTGGTTACACATGCAATGTGCATGTGTAGCAGCCCTGGGACATCCGCCTGAGCTGCACCACAGCCGCCATGTGGTAGGGAAAGCTAGGAGAGCGACCAGGGCAAGTGAGCAACCAGGCGACCGGGTCGGGGGCGTGTCGCTACCCATGACAAATAACCACTACTGATTCGCCCAAATAGGTGCAAATCGGTTGAATACCACCTCTGAGGGGCATATAAGTTTGATTAATAATTAATATTCAAAAAGCTTGCTAGTAATCAGTAAGGATTGAATTCAATAAAATACTAATTAACTATATCAAGTTTAGAATTTGATTTGATCTAAATAGAATTTAGGTAATTAGTTCATCTAATAATTAAATTTGCATTTAGTTAAATTAATATATTCCCAATATAGGATTTCTCCCTTCCAATTAAATATAAACTTTGGACAGCCTTGAAGACCTGACAAAGGGCCTTTGGCAAGAGCTCAGCTTCCACCCCCAGCTGTGGGTGCCCTTTAATGTGGTTTGAACAAACCTTTTCAGTATTATCTGTTCTTTACTATTTTTTTATTTGCACCATTTTATATTTAGAGTCTGTAAACAACTCAGCCTCCTACTGGAGAAAATAAATCTGAGGAATAAGTAAAACAAATGTCCTATTTTTGAAGAAAAAATAATTTGTTTTTTAGCAGAAATGAAATGCTAGACATACATTTCATGATGTACTTCCTCTCCTTCAACCCGCCCCCCCCCCCCCCCCAAACACCAAACCATTAACTCCCTATAGGATAGAACAAGATAGAAACTTTTTGGAGGTTTCCATAAAGATGGGATTGCGTATCTGGTTCTATTCAATAACCAAAGGGGTGCATCTCAGCACCTAGAGAAAATGTAATACCACTTAAAACATTTTACTTAACACCTGCAAAGTTTTTTAAATTGTTATTCCATTTAATTCCATGTGATTTATTTTTTTAAAAAAATATTAAATTTAATTCATTAAATAATATAGCCCTATTTATGTTGGATAGTGAATATTTCAGGTAATTTTACTTTTTGCATAAAACTATTTGTATTTATAACAATTTTAAACAAGGCAAGTTGTTTTCCTATGCTATTGCATATTTGCTCTGTGTTTTTATGTGAGGAAGGTTTAATAATTATTTGATGTACAATTTTCAGTGAAGTAACTTTAAGTTACTTAGTGAGCTTACCCTCAGAATATTTTTCCATTATTATTTACCTTTTCTTTATAAAATAAACTCAAACAAGCTCATGAAACAAGAGAAAATTTCCTAGATATCTGAAAAACCAACTGGGTTATCAATCAATTCAACCAGGAAAATAATCTGGATATGTATTTTTATAATGGTCTAATTAGATTCCATTAATTTAAAATACAATATAAAGTAAGATTAAAAATGTCAAATATTGAAATTGGTTTTCACTATTCCTGTTATTATTTCAACCAATTTTTTAAATAGGCAACTTACAGTTATAAAAACATGCTACAGCCTCAATTAATAGCTCAAAAAATTAATTTTATGTTCATGTACTTGACACTAAATGAATTATTTGCTTTTATCTAATACATAAAATAGTTCTGGCTGTCATTCATTTTCCTTTATTTCTCCCAGTATACACATCTTTTAAAAAATAAAAATATCTGTTTTAAATGAAAATATTACAATTAATAACATTTTCATGTCAAAATAATCATCATATCTGAAGTTAAATGAATTAAGATAGAAAACACATTTGACAGATATGACCCTGATAAGATTAATTTCAGGAAACTCCAGAGGTTAAAAATAAAAATGTAAGCAAACTGGATTATAGTTATCTTTGGCCAATATTTATTGTAAGAACCTAGTAGTAAAAAATGGAAACAGCTACAATGAAAAATAACAATTAATATTCCTACTATAAAGATGTAAATATATCTATTCTAATTTGATTGCCCATATAATGGCATGCCTATATAAATATTTCACGAAGAATACCAGGGAATCAGGATATCTATTTCCTTTACTTCTAGGTTTTAACTTCAAATAATTCACAAGCTATAGTAATACTGATATACATATTTATGGCAAAATTACAGACATTACAAACTAGGGTTATTTCATTTAAGCAATTTAGCACATAGATAATATCAAGCAGGCATTTGCTAAATCAAAATGACACATTGATTTTTCTCATGTAATATTTATTAATAAGGCATACTAGAACTTTGATGTTGGCCATTTTGATGTAGCAAATTGTTTAAAACATTCGGAAATAACTACAGAACTTTTTTTTTTGCCTGGGTATAACTTATGAGAAGAGATGTACCTTTAAGTGTCTTTATCAGTCAGGTTTGTGTGGTTTCCACAGAAGCAGAACCAATTGATAGACTACAACAAGCAACAGTCTGGCTGTTACCAAAAAGTGAGCTGTCCCATATTCACAATATCTCATTTACCCTTATATCTTTCACCACTTTTCTCAATTGCGTATGATAATCAAGCAAATCAATCATATTTTTAGAGTCATTATTGCATTGCATACACATTAACAGAATTATGCTTCAACTACATATTTAAAACAGACATTTTCTAAACCTCACTATTCAATGATCATTTCTCATTTATTCCAGTGAATAAATGACCAATAAATTTCTCCAAATGACCAAATAGCTTTTTCTGTACTATCTCATCATGCTCCTACTAGTATGCATCCATTTGTATCATCTAACAGAGTTAAATTTTTGTTCTGGATTGCAATCACTCAGAATCTTGTGCATATTTTTTCTAGAAATCATCCTTGGGGTTTAAAGAAAACTAAAAAAGCTGAATGGAAAACATGGAACTAAAATTAAATATAAAGACCAAACTAATGATGACCACAATAAAAGCAAGAATCCTTAGAATTGGTAATGAAGGTATTGAACTAATAGACAGCTTTTGCCTTTTTGGATCAACCAAATATCAAACATGCTGTCTCTTAATTTTTTTAACTAGTATTAATGTTTTTTATTGTAAGTATTAATGTTTGTTTTAATGGTTTTTTATTGTACACTGCCGGGTACATTCATGTATATGAGATGGATTGCTATATGAACATGATAAATGAATGAAAGCCTGAATAAATAAAAATATCAACATTAAATGAATAAGCAGTCAAGAAATACGCCTCAGATTAGGATTTGACAGACCAGTCAGCTAGGTCTTGGAAAATATATTCAGATGCAGTGATATGTCTATATCTATAAAGATTAGAATTGTGCAAAAAATGGCCTATTCCATAAAGTATCCCTGTGGATACTTTATGGAACTGAAAGTTGGATTTTGAAGAAGCCAAATAGAAAAAAATAATGAGACTTTTGACTTTTGGTGCCAAAGATGACTCCTGAGAATATCATGGATAGCCAGGAAAACAAACAAAGGGATCATTAAACAAATCAGTGCATACTTCTCACTCAAGATCTCAATGGTTGGGGTGAAATTACCCTTCTTTGCACATTTTATGTGAACATCTAGCTCTCTGGAATAGTCTCTAATGCTGGGAATCCCACATATATTTAAGAAATGGAGCTGATATTCTCAAGAAAACATGGATTGATTTATTTAAAACATTTATATTGCCACATATCTTCAGTTCTGGACAGCTCCCAATCAAAACTTAAAAACAACATATAAAACAATATTAAACTATAAAACTAAACACATTAAAACAATAAAAACCTGGTTCCAACTCAACTTCTAATGTCCAGTCATCTAATATGATCCCGGTGCTTGGGGGAAAAGCCAGGTCTTCAAAGCTTTACAAAAGAATAAAGCCTGCTGAACTTTCAGGAACAGTTTAGGAATCTTGCCAAGAGGATATATTTATTGAACTATGTTGAATGCCCATATAAGCCTAACTTATTATAGAATTGTCCTGTATACTGATGTTGTTACTTAGTTTGGGTAATGATATGTCTGCTAGAAAACAACCAAACTTAGAAAGTACCAAGGACCTCTGATTTGAACCTTGAGCTACAGATGTTCTCCTTTATTCCTCCTGTATAATGTAGAATGGTCAAACTATCAAAAACAAAAAGATCAAAAGAATTGCTGGTCACATCCACTTAACAGGTTTTAATTTTAAGGACATTTCTTTTGTAGAAATAGTTTGATTTATAAAATAGTTTCTTTCATGAATGAAGGCAAATATATATGTCCCAGGATAATGTTGTAGCATTCAATCTGGGTCGGTCACTGAAACCAGAGGCTTGGTCTTCTGAGCTTTTGGACTTGTGCTGGAGCCCATCCTCAGGGAACTCCTCTCTAGCAGTTATGCTTTGGGCTATTCTGTGTCTGGTATTTATATGGTGACTGGTTGTTAGAGAACCATATAGACACCATATAAATACCACATACACAATAACCCAAAGCACATACTTTGCTAGAGAGAAGTTTCCTGAGGATGGGCTCCAGCATGAGTCTGAAATATCAAAAAACTAAACCTCTGGTCTTTGACTTTTGTTTATTGAATAAAAGTTGATTGATGAGAATTATCTCCATAGTATGAATATGTTTATAAATAAAATACAAATGTTTGTTCAATAAAAATGATAGGAACTATATACAATAGCTTGAATTTATAATCTTAATTATATGAGCATTGCATTATATTATAAAAAAGAATAGAAGCCGAATCAGACAATGCCAGATTTAGATTTTTCTATCTTTCATACAAAAAAAATCTAATGGCTGTACTTGATAACCTGATTTCTTAATGTTGCAATTATTTCCAATGTGCAATTATACATTTGATAAATAGGCAGTTATAGAAATTAAAGCAACTAAAGCCTTTATAGCTAACCATACCAGCAAAAATTGAGGAAAAATTCAGATGAGAGTGACATAGCAAAGCCAAATAACTTTATTTTACTTTCATAAGTTACCAAATGCAGATGTCAGAAACATCTTTAGTTTTGTATTCAAAAAATGGAGGCCAGAAATTAAATCAGCATATCAAAATAAGAAAATATGTTCTTAGTTTACCAATTGGTCTTTTAAATACTCTCCAGTTCATAAAATTAGATTTTAGAAATTTTGCACTAGATAATTATACTTCCTGATTTTGTAATTAGTGGAACTACACGTAATTACATAATAATTATGATGGTAATTACATAATTAAGATGTATAATTATGTAGTAAAAAACATTATGGAAATAAAAACTATCAACTGTATAACCACAATACATCTACAAAAAAAAAATCTTTCCTATTGCTTAAAAACTGTATTTCCCCCTTCAAAATAAATAAATAAATAAATAAATAAACAAACAATAAGTAAATAACAGCGATTAGTCTAGTGTATCAATTACTTACTGACAATTAAAGAAAAATCTTATAGATATTAAGATGGTGAATTATCTTCTTAAGACATAATTATACTAATTTAGTGATAATCAAACATGTATTTTATCCTAAATCACAATAAATCAACTAGAAATCCTCTTGAGACATTTGAAACTAGCTAGAAAATTTTTAAATTGATGTTTCAGCACTGCAAATTTTGTTATTTCTTCAATACTGATGTTCAAACACTTCAGATAATATATAGTGCATGCCTTAAAACTTGAATTCTCTTTAAACTGTATTTAAGGCCTTTTCTATTCTATAAACATTTTTAAAGTCTGATTTATTTCTCAAGCTGAAATTGAATATACTGAATATGGTAAAAAGATTTTACTTTCTAAATTAGCTTGATAATTACATAACTGCTACCTTTTCATACTAACCAAAAGGCAATTCATCCTAACAGCGTGCATCCTAATATGCACATAAATTCTTATAATTTTTTTTGTACCTACAGTAAATGAATAATCCTCTTAATTTATAGAAATGCCCACTTTTTAATATTGTACTTTATTATCAAGTTTCTTTTGGGACAATATTCAATTTGTGTTTTTTTTTCCTGTCAACTGTTAGCAGAGACATATTGAAGATCCTCATTAGTATCACTGAAAAATATCACCATGATGAAAGCTCTCTTTATAGCTTTCTAGCAACTCATCCATAAAAAACCTCCACTTTGCACTGATATTTTGCACACCAAGTCATGAGCACAAGAGAAAAAAACAATGTTTAAATTACAGGATATAAGTGAATATTCCAAGTTAGACTTTGCATTTCCTTGGAGGTCATACAGCTTAACCATTTCATTTTTCTAAATACAATTTTACAGTCTGTTCATCCAGAAAGTTAACTGAGCATGTTTAGTATATTTATGGAGGACTAGTGTAAAATTCTGTTATAAATTTGTAAAAGTATTTGCTGAGCATGGATTTATTTTTAAAACAAATGCATAGTATAAAAAGGAATAGCTTAAAGATCTTAGAAAGAAGTGAAAGTAGATCTAAAAATATACACAATACTTTAATATCCAACCTTCTTCAATCAGTGAGTGATTCAATATAATCTAATCTTCTATTTTATTTTAATAATTGGTCTGATATATCTGATACTAGTACTAGAAGTCCTTAGAATTAAGATAATCCATTGCTAGATTATGAAAACATTATGCAAAAGAACATAAAATAAAAGATTCAAAAGAAAATATATCATGTTCAAAAATTATTTTAGATCTATTCTTCATGCTATTAAACCTTGAAAAGTTGCTGAGCTTTAGCCTATGCCTTGTAGAGCAAATAACCACAGCCAGCATTTCTTTTGCAGCCTTGCAAGTTGCTCCTTAAAAACTAAGCAAAATATATACTTGAGATCAGCAACATTTTATTATTAACCCATACCTTTTTTTCCCCTGTTCCTTATTATAGCTCCCCAAATGTTTAAACCAGTTGCATTTGTTAATTTCATTGCCCCAGGCTGTATATTGGATTCTCTCAATTTGGACACAAATACAACAGTCTTCCATTGCTTTTACAATAGCTGTAATCATTCTGATTCATAACTTATTTTCAGAAATTATAACGTTGGGAAAACTACTCAAATCTCTTATCTATTGTTCTAATAATGAAAATTTAAGTAGGGAGTAAGTGAAAAAGTTGAAAATTCAGAGGTAAGACAAGGAATGGAAAACATGTAATTCTACATATACAGGAGCACAGCTATATAGGTAGTTCTTTACTTACTATGGCAATTAGGATCAGAATTTCTGCCATTAAGCAATGGGGTCATAACTACATCCCTTAGCAACAGCAAATCCCTGCAGTCTCAGTTGCCATTAAACTGAATTGAATCCCATTGTTATTAGGTGAAGCAATTTCCTCCTGGCTTTCCATGGTGAAGCTGGCAGGAAGTTGGAAATCCTAGGCTTGCAAACAGGTCACTGGTACAAGGATGTGTGAAAGTTGTGGTAGGGCTCAAGGAGTGTGTAAAGGAGACTGGAGAGGGTGTGCAGGATGCACAAATGGTGAGGGAGGTGCCATGATGCCTTAGGAGGATGTGTGGAAGTGCACAAGTGGCCTGCACAGAATGAGGGCAGATACACAGGTGGGTGAGAATTATTCCAGTGACTTGTAACCTTCCCAATTGGCATCTCTATTGACTTTCTGTGGAAGCTGATAGGAAAGATCATAAATGGTGATCACATGATCACAGAGCACTGCAACAGGTTGTGGAATGTGGAAGAGAACTGAAGGAAAAGAGCTCAAATGTTCAGGAACTCAGCTTCCCTTCTTAGACAACCTTTTCAGTCAACCCACAGAAATTAGCTCAGACAAAGTCTTGTCATAAGGCAGCAACAACTTGCAACCTTTCCTGCCAGTTTCCCCATTGACAGGGAAGCCAGCAGAGAAGATTACAAAAGACAATCCCAAGACTGTGGCGTACTTAATTCTAATTAGTTCTAAATGAGAACAGGGTGCCAAGTACTCATATAGTAGTCTCATATCTGCGGGAATGGTGGAGCAATATTTTATGATGGCTGGAAGTGGTTTATTTACGGGCTGTAAAGCACCCTTTCTGAGGCTATCATTATTCCAGATCACCATTAAATGAATGGTTATAAGCTAAGAACCAACTGTACACATTTACATGCACTAAAACACAGATAGATTAATAGAAGCTTCACATGGCATTCTTAAAACAAACAAATCATACGGATCAAATCCATATGAAATGGATTAAAGAGCGCTTCTGATTAAAAACAAAATTATGTTTTCAATACATACTTTTTAGATATTATATCTGGTTAATCAAGCACTCAATTTTTTATTAGATGTTTATTACAAGTAGTCCTCAGTTAACAACAAAAATTGCTAAGAAATGCAGTTGTAATGATGTTGCATGTCACATGACCATGCTGCTTAGCAACAGCAATTCAGCCAGACCTAGATGCTGTTGTTAAATGAGGACTACACTGGTTGTAAAGTAAGGGCATCATATGACCGCAACTTCCTGTCACTTCACTATTGACTGATTGTGGGAAACTGGCAGGGAAGATTCCAAGTCATGAACATGTAATTGTGGGACTCCGTGATGGTCAAAATTCCAAATATTAGTTGAACTTCTACTTCTTCAGTGCTATCGTAAATCTAAATGATCATTGAATGAGTGGTTGTTAAATTAGGACCACCTGTATCAGAGAACTAGCATTGCAAAAATGAAGTTCTATACCTTTGCACTTTTTTATGTTTGGGTGTGTATATTATTTGTGTGTGTGTGTGTGTGTGTGTGTGTGTGTATGGAGAGAGAGAGAAAGATATATATATATATTCAGATTCAATATCTGCAGTGATTCATCATCAATACATATTTCCCATTCCATTAAGCATATTGCACCACAAACAATTCATACTTTAAATCATTCTGAATATCTATGGTGAATGGAAATCAAAATATGTTATAGGTATTCTCCCCCCACTCCCAATATCACAGGTGAATGCTATTCCAAACTTTTGAGTTATTAGGAGTAAAGATGCTCAGTACTGGCTGACCTAAGGTTGCAGGTCTTTACATAACTGACACCCAGAATTGTTTTATAGTCCAAGCAGCAGTGTTTTCTAGATATTTGCAAGAGCAGGTTATTAATCTGGGGAAAACCTCAAAGCAGCCTTAATGAGGACAACACTACTTTGAGGAAAGCTACTTCCTTTGAGTTTTGCACAAGTGTATAATTTTATCTTTATATTTTGGATAGTTACATATCATTCAATGTACATATTTATAAAAATGCATATATAAAGTACATTTCAGTATAGATATTAATAAATATAACCTCACTTTGTAGGTAAAACTGAAAGTGTATTTTAAAAATAATAAGATTAATTAAAAAAAAGCCTCCAACAAAGGGAAAGTAAATCACCAGCGTTCCCAATCACTTAAGAGAATGTAAAGTTTCCCAGGCATTTCTTTAGGTAGTCTGAGATATACAATTAATTATTATGACCTCCTCCTCCTCCTTCTTCTCCTTCTCCATCATCATCATCATTTAATGACCCCATAATCCCTTGCAGGGTGGAGGGTGGACAACTGAATGGAGCTAGCAGAGTGTTTAATGGCCAGATCCCTTTCCTGTCTCCAATGGGCCATCACCGACATTCAGACCTTCTGGCGCGCAGTAAAGACCCACTTTTTTTAACAGGCCGGCCTGGCCCAGTAATAATTGTGGGGTTTTAAATTTGGTATTTTAAAATTTTACCTGTTTTTATACATTTTGATAATTTTATAACTTGGCCATTAATTTAATCATTTTAAATTGTTTTTAACTGTACAATTTTTATATCTTGTTTCTATTTTTATTTGGCTGTATATCGCCCCGAGTCCCTTTTTTTGGGACAGGGGGCTGTATAAAAATCTAATAAATAATAATAAATAATAAAAATAATAATAATGCAGAGTTTTGTTCAGCAGATATATTCTCATTATGCCCAGAGAGAAAAATATCTTCCATTAGCTAGGATTGAACTCACAGCCTCCTGCTTGTGAGGTGAGAGCTCCACCTTAGGCCACTGCACCACTCCATTTTCTTTTTTATATACAATTTCTTAATTCATGCAGTCAGGTACCTTTATGTATATTATGTTAACAGAATGAGGCAGATTGGCCTAACACCAGAAAATAGGACTGATTTTTATGATGCAAATTTCCACTTTAAACGTTCAGGGTAATGACAGTGTTGTAACATACCTTTCCCTGGACCAGTATATTTTTCTTTTGCATAGTCCACATCAAAAATATAATGGTAAAAGCATAGCTGGGTGAATAAGGCCTTGTCAGAGTACTGTAACAAAACACATACACAAACACACATAAATAAAGTATGCTATTGAAAAACTAGCTCAGACTAGAATAACCATACTCACATATAACTTTTATGCTATTTCACGGTTACTTATTAAAGCTAAATATTTGCTATTAGTTTTTATCAGTTGCCTTGGAAAGCAATTCAGTTAAATGTTATGGTATACTAAATAAATGTCTAAAAAATTCTCAACCCTCCTAAAAATCAGTGTGGAAACCTCTTGTGTTTATGTAGTATTAATTATAATAAAGGTTTTAATAGACTTGTTTTAAATCATGAAACTATACAATTGTTATGCAGAAAGAAAAGAAGCATTTGATACATGCATTTAACAATGACTTTAGAAATTATACATGGTATCAGGAAAGTAAATTTCAATATAGTTGCATTCTAAAAGTATGTTTAACATACACTATATATTTTTGCACAATAAATACTTTGGAAAGGCATACATTGTATGTGAAATAACTCTGAGCTATGATTTTGTGACATCTGAGAGAGCTTTTGGAGAATTTTATTCATTGGTTTACTGGAGACTACTTTAACTTAGATATAAAATGAAAATTTCCTATCAGGACATATCTATCTTAATAGTATCCTGTGAGTTAGTGATTTTGCTTGAACTTATAGATTGTAGATAATGATTAGGAAAAATTACTTGGGTTGATAGATTTATCTGTAGAATAAGGCTATTACTCTTACAAACTTTTCATTGGTAGAAAATGAACAGCATGTTTTTTTACTGTTGAAGATAAATATATTTTCAAAATTATTGCATGCTTTTTAAATAAAAGTCTATTATTACAAGCACAAACTAGATTATTTTGCATCTTAGTTTATAAAGTAGAACTGTGCTTTCCAAAGTAACTTCTCACACATATGACATTATTTAATTGAAAGGATTTTTCTCTTTCTTTTTTTATTTCTTGTATTTTTTAATGTATTTTTGGCTTATCAGATCAATGGAAATAGTTAGTTCATGTTTGTCTTTGAGCTATAACTAGTTTTGGACTGAAAAAGATATGCAGATAAATATGCCTTAAATGAATTGGTTACAGGAGTAATTATTGGTTACACAATACTTATTCTTCAATTAAGCATCCCTCACACAGCAAATAATGCAATGTGGAATTAATTTATATTTTTATAAGACTCAAGATTTCTAGTAGACTTGATTGTACTGCTGCGAAAAAGGATTATGCAAAAAACAAATTTACTGCAATTGTTTCTTTATTAATAGCCATATGGCAGGCAGGCAGGCAGGCAGGCAGGCAGGCAGGAATATAGTCATGAAATATACTCTTCACTTAGCTAGCTACATGAAACAGATTAATTTTTTCTAAAGATTAAAAGTCTCTAGGACAGGGATGTTAAACTCGCATCATCACGGCGTTGTCACCTGACGTATCGGAACTTCCCCCCCCTTTGCTAAACTGGGCGGGGGAGTGGCCAGCATGTGACGTAAGACCACACTTAGAATACTGCATCCAGTTTTGGTCACCACACTATAAAAATATATATTGAGACTGTAGAGAAAATACAGAGAAAAGCAACCAGGATGATTAGGGGACTGGAAGCTAAAATATATGAAGAACAGTTACAGGAACTGGACTTGGCTAGTCTTGTGAAGAGAAGGACCAGGGAAGACATGATAGCAGTCTTCCAATATTTGAGGGACTGCCACAGAGAAGAAGGGGTCAAGCTATTTTCTAAAGCACCTGAAGGCCAGACAAGGAATAATGGATGGAAACTGAACAAGGAGAGATTTAACTTGGAAATAAGGAGAAACTTTCTGACAGTGAGAACAATCAACCAATGGAACAGCTTGCCCTCGGAATTTGTGGGAGCGTCATCATCACTTGAGACTTTCAAGAAGAGATTGGACTGCCATTTGTCAGAAAGGGTGTAGAGTCTCCTGCTTGGACAGGGAGTTGGATTAGATTACCTACAAGGTCCCTTCCAACTCTGGTTATCTGTTATCTGTGACGCAAGCTTGACAGCCCTGCTTTAGGAACTCAGTGCTTACATCCTCAAGGAACTAGAAGGCAAGATCAGAAATTAAATATATGATACTAAGCTTTATAATAAAAGAAATAGGCCCCTGAAAGCATGAATGCCATAAAATATTAGATTTAAATCGTATTAATTAATCACAATCTACATCATTGTTGTGCCTTATTATCACATTACCTGAATTTATGCTTCTTTCAAAAATATATATTTCAGATGTGGGATAAGTGGGAATGTTTTGTTTCTTGACCAGAGAAGTGAAATTAGTGAAGAGAAAGATACAAAAAATAAGATCTGTGAAGGATCTATGAAAAGGATCATAAATAATAAGATCTATGAAAAGGATCATAAATAAACTGAAAACACATCACTGTGTTATTCCATTTGAAGTGAACAATATTATGCAAAGTCGAGAATAGGAGTAAGAATTATAACCAAAAGAAGGAAAGAAGATACAGCTGTACCTACAAATTTTTATATCTCTCCATACTCTTCTACCCTTGGAAAACCACCCTTCCCTTCACCATGCCCATAACCAATTCAAACATGTTTTTTTAAAAGATACTCAATTTTTGACTTACTCATCTTTCATTGATAGGTGGAGATTTAACCCACATTAAATTCTATATGATTAACCCATTGTAAGATATTTCTTTTGTAATGATCACTGATTACGTAAGTGATGTAATGAGTAAGTGGATTACATCCACATTCATTCAGCAATAAAGATTTAATGTTAATGTTTCTCCTTGACACAGCCCACTTTTTCTGTCATGATAATAAAGTAAGCAACAGTTACGCATGGCTATTTTTACTTCTTTTGACAAATTACTTCCTCACAAAAGACAAAATTATCTTTCTACTCACATTTATACATCTTAACATGTTTTCATATTTTCCATATATGTAGTAGACTATCTACCAAAATGCACAAATTAATTTACTTACTCAGTATATATGTACAATGTAAAATTGTTTACTTCACTTTTCATGTCAAACATAGCTACCTCTTTCATATATTATTAAAATTGTATTCTTTGTTGCATTAGATTAGATATCTAAACTTTGCTGCAGATCAACAGCAGTTTCAGTCAACATTACAGTATAAAAAATGGTGTGTATTAATTCATGTCCCCAACCAACACAGCTCTAATGTTACTACACGCATTCTTCAGGTAGCTTATTATTAGATTTACATTCTGCCTTTATTATTCAAAGTAGCATATATAAGTTCTTATTTGCTCGCAACAGCAACCCTATAAAGTAAGTTGGGCTGAAAGTGACTGGCCCCAAATGGCTTTCATGTTTAAGGAACAACTAGAACTCATATCTATGAAGATTCTCAATCATCCAGGTCATGGTTGTCCCAAAAATGCTTTTTCCAAAAGGCAATTTGATTTTCTTGTGTATCTTTTCCTCTTTGAAAATATCTTCCTCATACCCAAGAAGCTTCTTCAGTTCTGAAGAATTGTCATATGTATTTCTATAGCTGTCCGGTTTGGTACAGTTATCAGACAAGACAGGAACAGACTTCAACAGATAGTTAGGACAACATAAAAAACTATTGCAACCAGCTGCCTTTCATTGAATACGTGTATACTGCACGGATCAGAAAGAGTGCTGAGAAAATATCTCACATCTTGGACATAAACTGTTTCAATTCCTCCCCTCAAGATGCCGCTACAGGGCATTGCATGCCAAAAGAAATAGACACAAACACAGTTTTTACCCTTGTGCCATCACTCTGCTAAACATCTAATTCTCACAGTACTGTCTTATGTCTACGCATATTTACCCATGTAGTATGGCTGTATTACTTTTACCCTCATCTGTTCCACTATTTTTTCTTATTGGTATCATTGTGATTACATTCTTTTGCATGTACACTACTTGGCCAATAACATATTCTATTTTATTTTGTTTTGTCCTGCCCTGTCCTATCCTATCCTATTTAGTATTTATTTGATTTGTCAATCGCTTACAAGATACAGTTATAAGAATAAATATAGTTTTGAATACATGATATAGATACTTATAAGAAAAATAAAAAGAAACAATAGGACAGGGACAGTAGGCACGATTGGTGTGCTTATGCATGCCCACTACAGGCCTCTTAGAAAGTGGGTGAGGTCAACAGTAGACAGTTTAAAGTTAAAGTTTTTGGGGTTTGGGGAAGAAAGTAGTTCTCCGAATTACTCAAAATTTCCGCTATCAGTTCTCCAGAACTGGTCAGAACCTGCTGAATACTACCTCTGCTCTCAATGTATATGCAAACAACAACAAAGTAATATAATCATAAGATACCAATAGGAGAAGGTAGTAGAAAAGATGAGAAGGATAATAATAATACAGTCATACTACATGGGTAAACATTCTTAGACATAAGACAGTACTGTGGGAATTAGATGTTTAGCAGAGTGATGGCATGGTGGAAAAAACTCTTTGTGTCTAGTTGTTTTGGCATGCAATGCCCATTAATGGTATCCTAAGGGGAGGAATTGAAACAGTTTATTTCCAGGATGTGAGGGAGTAATGCTTCACAGAACTTTTTTCATTATAATTTATATGCAAAGATTTATGTAGCTTTCTTTTTCAGTTTTCAGAAGATTTGAAAAAAAAATACAATACAGATTTGTAAATTCAAGCAATAAAAATCAGTACAGAGAAAAAGTTGAGACTCAAAGAAATATAATAATATTTTTTTAAAATATATTTTTGGGACAAAACGTTGAAATGTATATACTGAAAGTAGACAAATACAAAATAATTTTCTCTCATATATTTGAATGATAACCCCAAACTATTTAGGAGTCTTTTCTCAACAGATGCTGTATTTTACATTTAACAACATGAAAAAATGATTATGAGATAGTGAATTTTATGACAGTTTGGGGGGTTTTTTTGTGGGAGAGAGAAGGGAAAGTGTACAATACATTTACTGTTTCATTTTTATTACATGATTTAAAAGTTTTTTTTAAGGTGAAAAGAAAAAAAACCATTTCAAGACCAATTGTGATGTTATTAATAAAAAACACAATGAACAACAAAACTAAACTTTTAAAAAATAAGTACAGCACTGAAATTAAAATATTCACTGAATCAAAATATCAAGGTCAGTGAATTGTATTCATTTAACAAATTGATATAGCTGCCCATCTTAACCAGAAATTCTGGAGTACTTAGCAAAATATGTGAATAAAAGAACACAAATCATAAAAGAGTACAACATAACAAATAAAAATAAAAACCAAGTCTTCCCACAAAATGATGCAAAAAATGTCACACAGGTTGAGCTCCAATAACATATTAGAGTCTCAACATCTTTTTTATAGTGTGGTGACCAAAACCGGATGCAGCATTCTAGGTTTGGTCTTACTAAGGCTTTATAGAGTGGCATCAGTACCTCCCTTGATCTTGATTGTATACCTCTGTTAATGCAACTTGGGATTGCATTGGCTTTTTTTGGCTGCGTCACACACTTCTGGCTCATATCTAATTGGTTGTCCACTCATGGTTACTACTATTAAGGTCCCTCTCATGGTTACTACTATTAAGCCTGGTTTCACCCAGTCTATATGTGTACTTTTGGTTTTTCTTGCCTAAGTGTTAGGCTTTACTTTTCTCCACATTAAATTTCATGTTGTTGGATAGGGCCCAGTGTTCAAGTCTGTCTAGATCTGTTTGGATCTTGAGTTTGTATTCTGGGGCTATTCCTGCCAGCTTAGTATCATCCACAAGTTTGATAAGTTCCTCTTCTATTCCCTCATTTAAGTTGTTTATGAAGATGTTGAAGAGTACTGGGCCTAAGATGGAACCTTGTGGTATCCCACTGCTTGCTTCCCTCCATATAGACATAGTACCATTAAGGACTACTCATTGAGTACAGTTACAAATCCATCTGGTGATGATCTCACTTTTTTCTAGCTTACCAAGAAGTAGGTTGTGGTCTACTTTGTTGAATGCCTTGCTGAAGTTTAAGTATATCACGTCCACAGTATTTCGCAGTATTATTTTAATTTTTATTTCTAATCGATCTTTTACAGTTAGGTTTTTGGTAGGTTGGGCTATAGTTTCTTTTTGCAGGAAAACTGATGCAAAGAATGAGTTAAGCAGCTCTGCTTTCTCTAATGTCTGTTACCTCCTTGTCATCTTCTCTCTTTCACCATTTTTTGTTATTTATATGTTGAAAGAAAACTATCTTTGACTTTAGTTGCAAGTCTTTCTTCATTAGCTTTCCTGACTTTATCTTTGCAGGTTCTGGCTATGTGCTGGTATTGTGCTGGACTGGACTTTTTTTTTACATATATAAAAGTTTTATTTTTTAATATTTACAGTAATTCCATCTTTCATTCATACAGTGTGTCGACTGGGTACATATCTTGTGCTAACAGTTGTGCTAACAATTATAATTAATATTTTTCTTACCAATATAACAATCATCACATTTTCTTTATAAATCATTATCTCTTATAATTATTATCTTTATAAACAATCTTAACTTATTTTTTTATATATTTATCTACTCCATTTTAACTTGTTTTATTTTCCAACCATTGATAAAATAAATCCCATACTATGTAATATTCAGTTTCTTCTTCTTTTTTAATTGCCAGTGTTAATCTATTCATTTCTGCAAATTCAAATATTTTCTCAATCACTTTTCCCTCTTCCAGTATTTTATCGTTTTTCAATTCCAAGCAAATACAATCCTAGCTGCTGTTAATACATGAATAATTAAATATATTTCTTCTTGGCTGTAGCATTCAGATCCTCCCTAATAAAAATATTTCAGGTTTCAAATCTGTATGTTGCTTTATCATTTTTTCCAACCATATGTGTACTTATATCTTTTAGCTTCTATGCACGTCCACCACATATGGTAATATGTTCTGGGTATCTGGTGGCACTTCCAACATTTGACTGATTTGTCTTTAAACATTTTTGCCAGTTTTGCTGGTGCAAAGTGCAATCTATAAAACATCTTGTACAAATTTTCTTTATATGCTGTTAATATTGTTCATTTATAATTTCTTTCCCATAGCTTCTGCCATTTATCAAATTCTATAGTGTACCAAAAAATTTTCACCCATGCTATCATCGTTTCCTTTACTTGCTCTTCTAGTTTAACACCTAGTAAGTAACAGTACAATTTTTTAATCTTGTCTTCCATTCCTGTTAATATTTTATCCAGTTCTGTCAGCTCCTTATAGATACCTTCAGCTTTAACATCTTTTTCATATCTTGATTGTGTTTGCATATATGAATACCAATGCATATCAACCCCTTGTTCATTCAATTCTTGTTTGGTTTTGAGTTCACCCTTTGCATTCAATATATCCTTATATCTAACAATAGTTCCCATTTTATTGATATTTGGGTGTACAACTGCTTCCATTGTTGATAACCAGGCTGGAATTTTCAAATAACGTTGTTCTCTAGTTTTCCCCCCATACTAACAATAAAGCACTTAACAAAGTGTCTTCAAAAATAACCATGTGTCTTACTTCCCCCGTAGCATAGAAATGCATGCCAACCCAATTGCAAATCATGTTCCTCCATTGTCAACAACCTTGTGTTTCTTAACATAATCCATTCTTTCATCCAAGTTAGTACCATGGCCTGATAATATATTTCCCAGTTAGGTAATAACCAAACCCTCCTCTGGTTCTTGTATCCTGTAACATTTTAAGGTTAATTCTTGCTTTCTTCCCTTGCCATATATATTTCAATACTATTTTGTTAATATTTTCAAAGTATTTTTTTCTCCAGTTTTATCGTAATTGTTTGAAACAGATACAACACTTTTGGTAATATAGTCATCTTAATCATTGCAATTCTTCCTATTAATGATAATTGTATATTACCCAATTTTTCCAAATCTGTCTTAATTTGTTGTTTTAATTTATAATAATTATCTTCCTTAATTGTTCCACATCTAGCCATTAACTGGATCCCTAGATATTTTAATTTCTTTGCAATCTGAATATCTAATCTCTCCATTAACTCTTTTTTCTGTTTCTCTATCATATTTTTTACCAAAATCTTAGTTTTCCCTTTATTTATTTTCAGTTCTGCTACTTTTCCATATTCCTCTATCTTATTTATCAGCTTAGGTCCTGTTCCTAATGGTTCTTCTAATATAAAAACCAAATCATCTGCAAATGCCTGTAATTTATATATTATATTTATATTTATTTGATTTGCCAATTACAAGATACAGGTATAAGAATAAATATAGTTCTGAATACATGAGATAGATACTTATAAGAAAAATAAAAAGAAACAATAGGACAGGGACGGTAGGCAAGATTGGTGCGCTTGTGCACGCCCCCTACAGGCCTCTTAGGAAGGGGGTGAGGTCAATAGTAGACAGTCTAAGGTTCATGTTTTGGGAGTTTGGGGAAGAAACCACAGAGTCAGGTAGAGTATTCCAAACATTGATCACTCTGTTGCTGAAGTAGTATTTTCTGCAGTCAAGTTTGGTGAGGTTAACCTTGAGTTTGTATCTATTGTGTGTTCTTGTATTGTTATGATTGAAGCTGAAGTATTCATTTGCAGGTAGGACATTGCAATGTATGATTTTATATATTATATTTAGATCGGACCGGAGGCAGCGTAGTTCTAGGTTTTCTAGGTCTAGAGTTTCAAGTCTGGTAGCATAAGGTATTCTGCAATCAGTAGAGGAGAGAAAAAGTCTTCTTGTGAAATATTTCTGGACTTTTTCAATTGTGTTAATATCAGATACATGATATGGGTTCCAGACTGATGAGCTGTATTCAAGTATAGGTCTAGCAAATGTTTTGTATGCTCTAGTTAGTAGTGTGATGTTATCAGAGAAAAAGCTACGTAAGATTAGATTAACAACTCTTAATGCCTTTTTGGCTATGTAGTTACAGTGGGCTCTAGCACTTAGATCATTTGAGATGAGTACTCCAAGGTCCTTGACAAAGTTTGGATCCTCAACAAGGTCTTAACTATTTACCTTGTATTTTATTTTCTGATTTTTTTTGCCAATATATGACAGAGCATTTATTTGTTGAGACTTGAAGTTGCCATTTGATTGACCATTCTGGTACATAGTCAAGGTCTTTTTGGAGGGTAGTATTTATTATTTATTTATTTCATAATTTTATATACCGCCCTTCTCCCGAAGGACTCAGGGCGGTGAACAGCCAACTAAAATACATACAAAACACAGATACGATTAAAAAAGAATTAAATTATAGGCTGCCCAAATAAAAATCTAAAACCCCCGATTAAAATAAATCAAAACTTTCGTATCCCAACCAACTAATCTAAAACCCCTTATTTAAAATCCCATTTAGGCCAGCTCAGGCCGGCCTGCTCGAAGAGCCAGGTCTTCAGGTCACGTCTGAACGCCCTCAGGTCAGTGGTTGTTCGTAGCCCCGGGGGCATCTCGTTCCAAAGGGCGGGTGCCCCCACAGAGAAGGCCCTATTCCTCGGGGTCACCAGGCGGCACATAGAAGGCATTGGGACCCGGAGGAGACCCTCTCTGTGGGAGCGCACCAGTTGATGGGAGACTACTGGCAGAATGCGGTCTTGTAAGTATCCTGGTCCGATGCCATGGAGCGCTTTAAAGACCAAAACCAATACTTTAAAGCGAACCCGGAAGGCCACCAGCAACCAATGCAGCTCGCGCAGGAGGGGTGTCACAAGGGAGTATCTCGACGCCCCCATAATCACCCGCGCGGCCGCATTCTGTACCAGTTGAAGCCTCCGGGTGCTCCCCGCAGGGAGCCCCATGTAGAGGGCATTACAGTAGTCCAGGCGGGAGGTGACCAGGGCGTGGGTGACCGTGCGTAAGGTGTCCCGATCAAGAAAGGGCCGCATCTAGCGTATCAGGCGAACCTGATAAAAAGCCCCCCTGGAGACGGCCGTGATGTGATCTTCCAAAGACAGCCGTACATCCAGGAGGACACCAAGATTGCGAGCCCTTTCTGTGGGGGTCAAGATCTCATCCCCAATAGCCAGCGACGGAGTCAGCTGACTATATCGGGCCGCCGGAAACCACAGCCACTCAGTCTTGGAAGGGTTGAGTCGAAGCCTGTTCCCGCCCATCCAGTTCCGCACAGCCTCCAGGCAACGGACCATAACCTCCACAGCATCGTTGGGGTGGTTTGGGGTGGAGATGTAAAGCTGAGTATCATCAGCATAAAGATGACATTTCACCCCGAAACCACAGATGATCTCTCCCAGCGGCTTCACATAAATGTTGAACAGAAGAGGGGAGAGGACCGACCCCCACAAATGAGGGGTGAACCTCTCCCCACCGTCAACACAAATTGCGAGCGGTCCGAGAGGAAGGAGGAGAACCACCACAAAATGGTGCCCCCAATTCCCAACCCCTCCAACCGCCGCAATAGGATACTATGGTCGATAGTATTAAAAGCCGCTGATAGATCTAATAGGACCAGGACGGTCCCTCCAGAGATCATCTACCAACGCAACCAATGCTGTTTCGGTACTGTACCCGGGCCTGAAGCCCGATTGGAACGGATCTAAGTAGAATGCTTCCTCCAGATACTGAGGGAGCTGACGCGCCACCACACTCTCAACAACCTTCGCCAGAAAGGGAAGGTTGGAGACAGGACGATAGTTATCTAAAAGAGCCGGATCCAGGGAAGGCTTCTTGAGGAGGGGCCGCACCACCGCCGTTTTCAGGGCGGTAGGAAGAGCCCCCTCCGTCAATGAAGCGTTGACAATCCCCTGGAGCCAGCCTCTTGTCACCTCTCTGGAGGTAGAAACCAACCAGGAAGGGCACGGGTCCAGTAAACAGGTGGTGGCATTCAGCCTCCCCAGTAATCTGTCCACACCCTCGGCGGTCACAGGATCGAACTCCTCCCAGATAACCGTCTCAAGACTTGCCCCGGACACCTCCCCCGGGACCACCCAACTGGAGTCCAGCCCATCCCGAATCTGAGCGATTTTATCATGCAGAAATCGGGAAAACTCTTCTGCCCTACCCTGCAGTATTAGTAGTATTGTCTGTGGTGTTGAATAGCTTTACATCATCAGCAAAGAGAATGCAGTTGCTCTTAATATGATCACAGAGGTCATTTATGTAGAGTATGAAGAGAGTTGGTCCTACAACATTGCCTTGGGGGACATCACTGTTGATAGGTAAGAATTTGATAGGACGCTCCCAATTTTGACCATTTGTTGCCTGTTTGACAGGAATGCTTCTATCCAGTTGTGTAGGTGTCCAGAGATACCATAAGATTTTAGTTTTAGTAGTGGTTTGTTGTGTACCACTGAATCAAAGGCTTTACAGAAGTCTATGTAGATTGCGTCTATTGCTTTGCCCTGATAGAATTGTGTAGTCCATGTTTTTGCAGAGTTGCAGATTACAGAATAGCTTTTTTTCTGAAGCCAAATTGTTTGTTAGAGAGTAGGTTGTTTGTCTCTAAGTGGAGGATAATGGATTGGTTAATAATTGATTCCAGGATTTTACAGGTGATGCAGCATAAGGAGATTGGTTGGGGTCTCCCTTTTTGAAGATGGGGATGACCGTGGCTTGTGACCATATTTTTGGCAAGGAGCTGGTCCTGAAAGATTTTTCAAAGATTATGCTTAGAGGTTCTGCTATGGCAGTGGATAGCTTTTTTAAGAAATAGGCACATATTCTGTCCGGTCCAATTGATAGGGATGGTTTTAGATTGCACAGTGCTTTTTCAACAATGTCTTCTGTAAAATCAATATGTATTAGATCATTGTAGTTGTCTGTGGTTCGACTAGGAAGTACTGGGCTTGATCCATTGCTGTTTACAAATACTGAGCCAAAGAATGTGTTAAAGAGATTGGCTTTGATGGTGTCATCGTTGCAGTCTTTGCCATTAGGTCCTTTCAGGAGTGGGATGGACCTTGAGTCTTAGTTTGTTGTTTACAAAATTGTAGAAAGCACAGGTGGAATCCTGCACTGTCCTATCCTAATCTACTTTATTCTCTTCCATTATTGTTTATCTTTATACTTATTTTTTTTTTTTATTGTTTTAATGTCTTTAAATTGTTTTAATTTTTTATAATTTGAGAATAAGCCATCCAGTTAGTTGATTGAGTTGGGCAACTTTACAAATTGAATAAACAAGCAAACAAACAAAATTATATGTTCATGTAATCATAGCTGGACTATTATAATCAGTGATGGGATTCAAAATTTTTTACTATTGGTTCTATGGGCATGGCTTGGTGCTCACGTGACTGGGTGGGCGTGGCTATGTGACTGGGTGGGTCAAAAGACAGAAATTCACTTAAACAATGTTCTTGCTTAGCAACCAAAATTTTGAGCTCAATTGTTGTCGTAAGTCAAGGACTATTTCTGTCTCCCTCTGCATGGCAGCCTTGCCTAGTAAACTTCTTTCTTTTTCTGGGGATTTCTCCAGTGTGTTAGAGGCACCAAAATAATTAAGATTATATAAGGTCTCCTGCTGGAGCAGGGGGTTGGACTAGATGACCTCCGAGTTCCTTTCCAGCCCTGGATTGCTATGCTGTTTCAAAGCATTCTCTGAAGCTGCAATTAGTGCCAGGGTTTGTGGTCCTTCCTTCCTCTCCTTTTTCTTTCCCTCCTTCCCTCCCTCTGTCCGTCCATCCATCCCATTCACTTTCCCTTCCCTCTTTCTTTCTTTTTCCTTTCCCTCCCTCCCTTTCTTTCTCCCTTCCCTCCTTTCTTTCTCCCCTCCCCTCTTTTTCTTTCTTTCTTTCCTTTTTCCTTCCTCCCTCCCTCCCCTCTTTCTTTCGTTTTTCTGCCTTCTCTCCCTCCCTTTCTCTTTTCCTTTCTTCCTCACTTCCCTTCCTCCCTCTTTCTTTCTCTTTCTTTCTCCCATCCCTCCCTTTCTTTCTTGTCTCCCTTCTCTCTCCCTCCCCCTTCCCTTTGAACGAAGCCGGCGTACTTACCGCCCCCCACCCTGCTATTCACTTCCCATTCTTTATCAGGGAGGCACAATCAGGTACAGGGGAGCTTCCACCCCCTCCCCTTCCTTCTGCTAACAAGTGCTTGATGCTGTTTGGCTGCAGCATCTCCCCCAAAACCCCCATACCTGCAATCGATCGCACTTTGGCTTCTGGCTGCCAGCATTGACAGCTAGCTGATTGGCTGGTGGTTAATTGACTAGAAGACCTCCAAGTTCCCTTCCAGCTTATTCTATTCTATTCTACTCTACTCACTTAGACTTATATACCATTTTATAGTGCTTTACATCTCTCTCTCTCTCTCTAAGTAGTTTACAGAGTCAGCATATTGCCCCCAACAATATGGGTCCTCATTTTACCAATCTCAGAAGGATGGAAGGCTGAGTCAACTTTGAACCTGGTGAGATTTGAACTGCCAAATTGCAGTCAGTCAGCAGTCAGCAGAAGTAGCCTGTAGTACTGCACTTTAACCACTGCGCCACTGTGGTTCTTATATAAATGTATGATGCAACTACTTTTGAAAATAATTCACAATTCTGCACCATGATACTGAAGATTTACGAAAATATGGACTGGTAGAGGACAATGAAAAATATTAAGATATTAGAACCACTTTCTCCAAAAAAAGAATACAGTACTTGTGTCTATTGAGCTTAGGAAAAAAGGAAATAGGATTCAATTACTGACAAAGTAATGTATAAAGCATGCACAGAAGGACAAAAGTGGGACTAAGCTTTTTTCCCCTTCAAACAGTATGGTCTACAACAGTGGTTCTCAATCTGTAGCCTGCGGACTGCTGGGGGACTGCAATGTCATCACAGGGAGTCCATGAAGGCTTGAAGAAATGTTGATTTAAATTTTGAGTTATGTGTTGATGGTCTGGGGCCATGGTCTGTGGCCCAAAAGGTATTTAAAGGGGGTGCCAGCATTCCAGCAACCCTCCACTCCAACCAATAACTCTCAGACAGACAGACATCTCAAAAGTTCTTTTTATTTGGATAGTAACTGGTACATCTGTGGAATCCCGAATCTGAAGTTCTGGGCTTCCTTGCAAAAGTAAAAACTACAAATCCATCCCCTATTCCCATCACCACATCACATGGCCCAATCACCATCCGTCTCAAAGTAAGACTTCCTTTTCACTATGCGCAACACTCCTGACCTTGAATCAGCAAAAGAATTTTATTTTGTTTAACTAGATATACTCACATGAATTCCCTCCTCCCACTTTCCCAGGCTCAATTGTGCAGTGTGGGAGCATCAGATCTCAATATGGCTTCCAAAGCTGACAGGGGAGGTCTATGGTGAAGAAAAGGTTGAGAACCACTGATCTACAAGTATCCAATAAGACTGATTGGTGATAAATTCTTGATGGACAAAATCAGGACAGCTTCAGTATTTAAAACAATATTGAAGCCCTACTGAAAATAACAAGTAACTAGGGCATCATGTTAATTTCTTTGGCATTCTGTCAGCAGCCAATTCAGCCAGTTTATCTAAAGTAAGACTGGACACTAATTGATGGAGCACCACCTTGTATGATTTTTCTTTCAGCAGTGATCTTGTATCATTTGTGGCTCAATGACCAATTCCGTCTCTTTATAAAATGGGATTACAATGAAATTGAATCCAGATAGATAATGTAGGAAATTACTTATGCCATTAACTTGTGTTAGCAATGGAGCTTATAATAAAATACTGCAATAGTGATTGCTCCTCATTAGTCAAACCAGCCAATTAGTCATAAAAGTAAAGTAAGTAGATATAAAAAGCATAGTGAGAACAATAAATGCAAGATTTTGAATAGCTGTTCAATTAAAATGACATTTAAACATGGGAGAGGAAATACTTGGTTACCTGGCTGAATCAACTTTCAACTCTGAAATGGATATGAATTAAACCTGAATTCAAATAAACAGATTGCCATTAAAATAATTGAATATCCGTGGTCACCTTATATTTCTTAACATTTTGAATTTGTTAGTATCTCTAGAATAAATATAAATGAATGAGATTTCATACAGAGCAACTGGGAGTAAAAGGAAGATATATATTTAAGGGCCAAGATAGAATAGCAAAATTATGTTAGCATCTGAAAAACTTAAAATGCAGGTTGACAGTGGAACAGAATACAATGGTAGAATATGATTACTTATACAGTTTCAAATTCACGTTTTGCAATCTTTTCCAAGAATATTACATACTGGAATTTCACTATCAGCTCTATAGTTATATCAGGAATGTTAGTTAGCAAAAATAGGCTGTTTTGTCACATTGAAAATTCCTCTTATTTTAAATAGTCAACATTCTGCATAAATAATCTATGATCTATTAACAAAGTCAATGTTAAAATATTGTATATTAAAAAGCTCCAATCAAGAAATTGCATTTTAATTTTTTTTATTTTGTTCCTTATTAGCTATTCTATGAAATGCATCATCATTATATTATTATATACCACTTATTTTTAGTAAATCGTGATTACTGCTTCCTGAAGAAGGGGAAAAAAGAGGACGTCAGTGATTAAGTTATTTGTTTAGTTTTTGGGATTCAGCAGTAATTGCTGGTACACATCTCCCTGACTGCACACAGGCAGCAGGTTGAATAGAACACTGAAATTACCTCCTTCATAATAGTTTGTTTTGATAATGTATTGTGTGTCGAGATGATGAGAAACAGTTGCTGTCAATTTGATTAGCCATTATATTTTTATGTTAATTGCCATTATTGGATCCATTCTGTTTAGTGTCACTATAGAAGCCATACAATGTTAGCATAAATAACAAATTGGAGTAAATTAGGAAGATATATTTTTGCCAATTCATTTTAATTGCCCCTCAGTCCTTCCGTTGGTTAACACAGCTGTTGACCCATAATAAGCACTAGGTCAATATAGCTGCTTGTCAATTCAGAAATGCAAAGTGCTATGTTGCTCGTAATGGATACACAACCACCTTTGCCAGCCAACTGAAGCAAGCAACTGACAATCCAAAGGCAGGAATAAAGCATCAACTATGGAGTATAGTGACCTGATATTATCAGAGAGGCTAATTGAAAGTCACTTCCTAAATGGGTAAGATTTTTTTTAAAAGTTATGCACACACATATATTTTTAATTATACCAACACCTCCTGCCCTGTGGCACCTAGCATATTTTGCAATTAGTAATAAATAGAAAACAAAAAGCTGTAGAGATTTTAAATGTCAAAGACAATTAAGGAAGATTAAGACATTTCTATGTGTGGGTATACCCATCAAGGAACAGAATCTTGTTGAGAGGAGAAAGTATCTTATAAAAAATTATGGATACATTTGATACAGGTAAGTTTATAAATAATATATTTTAACAGAATTTTTACCAGAAATGTCATAAGTGTTTTTATTCAGCTTTCATGGAATCAGAAAACTAAAGAATATTTTTAAAAATTTTTGCCTGAATCACTTCCTTTGATTTTTTGGGGGGAGGGCACTTATAATTCTTCCTTTGGTATTGCTTTAAAGCTACCTAAAGTAGTTTGAAATAAACCTGTTGCTTGCACTAATTAAAAATCAATTTTAAAAACTGAACTTCGGCATTGAGTATTGAGATTAATTTTTTATGTTACAAGTTAACAGAAATAGCAGAGGCATTTCCATTCCCTGTATTAGCCAATATTTCATATCTGTGTCACATTAATATAAAATTATTTACAAAACTGGTACATGAGCATACACACACAAACGCATACACACATATATATCATACAAAATCATACATAGTTATTAGCTTATACAGTATACAAACAAATAAGTGGATACAGTTGACAATTACATTTTTCAAAGATAAAGAAAAAAAGAACAAGTCCTTTTGTGCATACTGAAAGATGAACAACAGTCTGGCTGCTTTAATATTTAATATAGGCTTGGCTACACTGTGCTGGAGGAAAAAGGCATGACATTCACTACTTTGTAAACATTCTGTCCTATTTTCTCTTCAATATTTTATACTTACCACATCATATTTTACAGATTCAGAGTGATTTTTATTATTTTGAAATATGCATATAAGATATGAAAACCACTCACTAATATACGTGAATAAAGTAACTAACCAGTTTACAGATTTGTGAGGGCATGATTGCATACTGCACATCATTTACATAACATGTATTCATTATATACATTAAAATGGTAACGGTCCTCTCAATCATTCATTTTCTTTCCCTACCCCCAATTCTTTTCCTTATATTTTATGCTATGAATATGAAATAGATAGGGGGAAAAGAGAGTTTGTCAAGTCTATTAAATTGTTTTGTAAAGAAGATAATTTCTGCAGGAAAGAGAGACAACTTATTTGTATTACTTCAATTAATTCTTATACAAAACAGAAGCACCACTTCATTAATCAACGGCTAGAGAAAGACTTACTTTTACAAGAAGTCTTTTGGTAATTTGATTAGAAAGAATGGTGACTCACATTATCATCTGATTCTGCACATCCATCAAGCAGACAATTTAGGACAAATTCTTTTGAAATAATTTAAGTTCTTGTCAGGAAATTGTCTCTCTAAAAAGAGACATTTTTCTACAGTGTTCAGAATGACTTGGTGTTTCAGCAAACATCTCTGTGTTCTATATTCCTCTATCTTTTCCCATCCCTTACCTTGAAAAATGCAGAAAATGTAAGATTACCTTTATTTTAAACAAAACCTTAGGGTGAATACCAATGTATAACAACATACTATAGGTAGTCCTTGACTTACAATCACAATTGTGACCATAATTTCTGTTGCTAAGAAAGGCAGTGATTAAGTAATATTCAATTTTACAATCTTTTTTGCCAGTTTGTAAGCGAATCACTGCAGTTGTTAAGGGAATAATGCAGTCATTAAGCAAATCCAGCTTCCTATACTGATTTTGCTTGTCAGAAGCATCATAAAGAGTCATTGACTGAAATGGGTGGCTATAAACATTTAGTTAATAAATAAATGTCAGTTGAATTTTGATCATCTCACTATAGGGATGCTGCAATTGTTGTAAGTTGAGGATTATCTGTAGTTACCATCTGTTGAGATGAAATTAAATAAGGATCTGTTACAAATTTGGGGTATTCATTTTTACAAAATTGTTACTGATTTCATTCTACATTTAGATTACTTGATTACTCAGGTCTCTTTGACATATGACTTTTTTGTCTTCAGGTAATAAAGCAAAAGGACTGCACTCTCAGTTATTTCTCATGTGATCCTGAAAAGAGTGCATTTGGAGGAAATGTAAATAAATTTTCAAATAAAATTAATATCGGTTCTTATCTATTTAGCCCATCTATCAAGAACAAATATACCATATTAAATTGCCAACAATATGAAGAACATAATATCACAACTGGGACCAGAATCTTGGTCATTAAGCAAGATATCAGAGGACTGTTTCGCTCAACGATCAGAATCCCATCACTTCCAATTGCAGGCATGGAATTGAAATCCTTTGGCAGGCAGTTCTTTCAGCCAGCCTTCAAAGCAAAGCATGCATGCCAAAGTTTTCAGCTCCAAACAATCAGGTGGATAAATGTCTTCGGAGGCCTGATGCACTGGTGTAGCCTGTCTTTCTACTCTATGGTTGTAAGTTGAAGATTACTTATAATGGGAACTTTTAGCTACACAAACTTTAAAAAGACATATTAGATCAGAATTACATCCACAAATGACTGGCTACACTAATCTTACTACCTATAATAAAGGATTAACTCTCTTGGAATTAAGATATTGAAGAAAAACTTTGCTAGATGTTTTTTTCCCCCTCTTAATCTTCCCACAGAATAGCAGCTGGGTTTCCTTGAAAAAGAACCTACTCAAGTTGTGGATGAAATCTTCCAAGACCTAAGATACAAAAAAAAAAAAAAAAACCCACAGAGATTCTCAGGAGCTGTAAGTAATTACATCTAAAGTGGCATTAGGATTTGATTTAACCTATATGCAAGAGAAAATAAAAAGAAGAAACAAAGACAAGGAAGTCTATAAGAGGAATTCAAAAGACTAGAAGTAGAACTACAAAAGAAACTTCAAAATGGAAGTCTTAAACAACAAATGGAGTTAATTAGACACAAGTTGAATATACTTGAGAAAGAAAATTTAGCACTACAAATAAAATGGAATAGTCAAAAAATTTTCAAAAATACAAACCAGGGAGATGACTACCATATAGACTAAAAAACCAGAAAGAAGGTTGGATTAATAAGCTTCAGAATGAGGAGGGAACTATATATCATCAAAGCGAAGAGAAGAAAAAAATAATCCAGAACTTCTACAAGGAATTATATGATGGTAACAAGTGCTTTATGGATGAAAAAAATGTTTTAAAAAAGCAGAACTGCCAAAAATTTCAGAGGAAATAAAATGTATGCTAAACACAGACATAGAAATGTCAGAACTAACAGAGGCACTGAAAAAAACAGAATAACAAAACACTGGGCCTGATGGACTGCCAGTAGAAGTGTATAAAGAACTACAAGATGTGTCAGACAAAATGCTACTGGAGGTGTTTAACGCATTGTATTAAAAACACAATACACCACTGTCATGGACTGAAGTAAATATTGTGTTGATCCCAAAAGAAAATACAGATTTAACAATAATTAAAAAGTATAGACCAGTGGTTCCCAAAGTGGGTGGTACCACCCCCTGGGGGGCAGTGGGATGCCTTAGGGGGGCGCTGAGAGGCAAGGGGGCCAGCAGGAGGGTGCTA
This sequence comes from Bungarus multicinctus, assembly GCA_023653725.1. Classification (NCBI taxonomy): domain Eukaryota; kingdom Metazoa; phylum Chordata; class Lepidosauria; order Squamata; family Elapidae; genus Bungarus; species Bungarus multicinctus. The sequence continues at coordinate 5,411,256 of CM042851.1, forward strand.
AGAGGTAGTAGGGGGGTGCTGGAGGTGAGCAGCAGGGCACAATTCAGGGGTGAGAAAAAATCCCACCACCGCCGTGTTCGAGGCAAGGCCCCGTAGGATCACCCCATTGACTTGCACGCTCTGATGCAAGGAGCTCAATGGGGTGATCCTGCGGGGCCTTGCCCTGAACACAGCGTTGGGAAAGGAGAGCAACGCCAGAGTGGCTTTGATCTCCTTTTCAAAAATCTCGCCACCGCCGCATTCGGGACGAGGCCCTGCAGGTCCACCCCATTGAGCCCCTTGCACTGGAGGCACCTGCCCAAGCAAGGGCAAACGGAGCGGTGCACGAAGTCAATGGGGTGAACCTGAGAGAGGGAAAGAGAGAGGAAAGAAAGAAGAGAAAGAGAAAAGGGAAAGAAAAAGGGACAAAGAAAGAGGGGGGATGGAAGGAAGGGATAGAAAGAAAAAGAAATAAAGAAGGAGGGACGGTGGAGAAAGATAATGAGATATCTATTCTAGTCCAATCACCTGCTCCAGCAGGGTTAGAAGGGAGTGGGTGTGTGTGTTCTCCTTGTAATTTATCACTACGTTTTGGTTTTGCCTTCCTCAGAATTGGCACTGTAATACATTGGGGAAAAGTAATTTTTTAGGGTGGAGGTCTGGTCCAATGGATCCTGTTTAAAGCCTCAACAAAACATGAGAGCTTCTTGATAATCTTGGTCATGTTTCATCCACAAAACCTTTAATTAATAGAAGCCAAAGATGTTTCAATGTGCTGACAAAGATGCAGGCAAAGATGTTTCAATTAGCACAGGACTCCCCCCCCCCCAAGGCTGCGTGCTTTCTCCATTTCTCTTCTCCCTATATACCAATGACTGCATCTCAAATGATCCATATGTTAAAATACTGAAGTTTGCTGATGACACAACAGTGATTGGTCTCATTCGAGTCAACAATGAATCTGCATACAGACAGGAGGTTACACAATTTGCCTCAAATTGTATATTGGTGTAGGAACAATGTGGAATTGAACAAACTCAAAACCGTAAAAATGGTGGTAGACTTTAGAAGAAACTCTCCCATACTACCACCTCTTACAATACTAGACAACACAGTATCAACAGTAGAGACCTTCAAATTTCTAGGTTCTACTATATCACATGGCCTAAAATGGACACCTAACATCAAAAACGTCATCAAAAAAGCACAACAAAGAATGTTTCTGCGCCAACTCAGAAAGCTCAAACTGCCCAAGGAGCTGCTGATACAGTTCTACAGAGGAATTACTGAGTCTATCATCTGCACCTCTAAAACTGTCTGGTTTGGTTCTGCAACCCAACAGGACAGACACAAACTTCAGAGGATAATTAGGACTGCAGAAAAAACAATTACTACCAACCTGCCTTCAATCGAGGACTTGCATACTGCATGAGTCAAAAAGAGGATTGTGAAAATATTTACAGACCCCCTCACATCCTGGACATAAACTGTTTCAACTCCTTCCCTCAAAATGACGCTATATAGCACTGCACACCAGAACAACTAGACACAAGAATAGTTTTTCTCCAAAAGCCATCACTCTGCTAAACAAATATTTCCCTCAACACTGTTCAACTATTACAATGTCTGCACTACTATTACTGTTAATCTTTTCATCACTCCTTATCACCCATCCCCTCCCACTTGTGATTGTAGGACTGTAACTTTGTCACTTGTATCCTTACAATTTATATTGACTGTTTCCTGTATGATTTGATTGCTGATTGTACCCTATGACTATCTTTAAGTGATTCTTGATTCTTAACGAATATATCTTTTCTTTTATGTATACTGAGAGTATTTACACCAAGACAAATTCCTTGTGTGTTCAATCACACTTGGCCAATAAAGTATTCTATTCTATTCTACAAATAATTTGCAAAGTAATTTCCTATACTTCTGGCACTGAAGATTAGTAATGATAAGGGTATATATAAAAGTAATGCCATCCTCAGTGACACTAACATAAAGTAGGTAAACACAGGGCTAGCAAAAATAATATTTCAAACAGACAATCCAGGCTTCACAGAGCTAAGCAGTAGGGGATCCACCATGAGTACACATTAAGTATCAATAAAATACACTTTTATATTTCATGGTTTGTCTTAAGGACAAAACTTTACAAAAATGATAAAATAAGAAATATCTTTGAATTTTTATTATATACTTCATAGTTATAATAGTTTTAGAATTTGTTAAAGAGATAAATTATTAAGTTTCACTAAGTTTGAAAATCTTTGAAATAAACATTTCTGTTAATGAGCTATTATAGTAAATGTATACCAAGCTACTGTGTATTCATTGTACTGAAAGCTGCAGCTGCAGCGTATTTCTCTGTGATTTTTCCTTCAAATTCTCTCTTTACGCAACCCACACTTTTTCAAGTATCATTGAAATCACTCATCTTCTGAATTCCACTGTTCCTTTTTAAAAAAAATTGCTTAACAGGATGTAATGATACATTTCTGTTATTTGTAGAATTAGCAGAAAAGATTAAGTGGCCTAGTTAATGCATCAATGGTGCTACTGTAATGAAGTTTATTATACTCAGTAAAGTGTACTTTGGGTGCCCACCTCATGGGAGGCTGGGGGGATTGGGGTTTGTAGAATCATGTTCTCACTGGCGACACCCTCTCTGACTTGACATAGCTGTGAAAACTTATTAGTCCCCAACTTCCCCAACTGGTAAGACATGCTCTTCCAAGATGTTTTCAGTCAGAAAGTTTTTAATTAGTCAGCAACAGTTTTTCATATGTTAGTTATTTTAGTTAATGAAATACTGTACTATTTTATGTTTGTTTTTAGAATGCACATTGTAAGCCAGCTAGAGTTGCACAGATAAGAATATATGCCAATGTTACTAATAAATAAGCGAAGGACATATTTATTTTAAACATTTCCATAACTACTCATTTTGTGACAACTGTGGGCGGCTAATAGCAATAGAAAAACTAGAGAAATCCAAAAAGTAAACAAGGAAAACTTGGCACTCGATCAACAATATCTATTTAACTGCACAGTTTCCAGGGATCCAACTTTGCTATCTCAGTTCCTGGTTGGGGCGGTGCGGTGGGGGGAGCCAGTTTTTAATGGCTTTTCAATTTTTTCCATTCTTTTAATCTACTTACTAAATTTACTAACTACTTAATTTATTAAAGTGCTTAGTTTCATAACCACCACTATAAATTTAGTTGTGTAATGCTGTCAGTTCTATCAGACAGTAAAAATGTGGCCTAGTTGTGGCTAGGTTTACTTGGTATGTGCTACTGGCCTCACAATTAATTACTTAATAGATTAGACAAATTTTCTATCAAGAACAATATAATTCCTCAGCTCACCTCACTTAAGATTCTATAGGATGAAGAATATAGCTTGATGTATAGAAACTATTTTCAGTATATACCGTATTTTTCAGTGTATAAGACACACACCACCAAAAGTGGGTGGAAATGTCTGTGTAAGTTAGAAACAGCCCCCAAAAGTCACATTCTCCAATAGAAGTAAATTAACGTTGCCTGGTGTCATCAAGCCTCAACAGGGACAGCTTGTGTTCCCACAGGAAGAAACACCACCTAGCCTAAACAACTCTATCTCCGCTCCTCCCCCCTTACGAATGTGACAAGCCTGAAACCCTTCCCCCCATAACCAGCAAAGAGAAATAACCTCCTGGTCATTTCTGATTTATCTTTGATTTTTTTTTGAGCTTGTGCCCACGTGATTACTTGAACTGTCTCTTGAGGGGACAGTGGAATAATTGGGTGAAATACTTCTTCTCGCTTACTGTCAAATTGGAGTTTCCTAGACAGCACATCTGCTAGTAGATTTCCCACCTCCCCGGGAGGTATTTCAATTGAAAATTGAATCTTTTGAAGTATTGACCAATCTAACTTGTTTAGGAGAGAGTTTCCTGGGTGTTTTTAGGGCTTTTAAGTTTTTGTGGTCTGTCCACACTTCGAATGGAATGTTGCTGCCCTCTAAAAACTGTCTCAAAGTTAGTAAAGCCCAACGAACTGCATAAGCTTCCTCTTCCCATTCAGCCCATTTTCTTTCAGTGTCTGTGAGATTTTTGGATGTATATTCGCAAGGTTGCAGATCTCCTTTTTCATTTTTCTGGAGTAGAACAGCTACCACTGCTACATCGCTAGCATCAGCTTGCACTATAAAAGGCAATACTGGATCAGGGTGTTTTAGAATGAGTTCCTGTGCAAAATACCTCTTTAACAATTCAAGGCTTTTTGGCATTCTAGAGTCCATTTTAGGGGTTGTCCAAGTTTTGGCGTGGTTACCCCCACCCCTGTTTTTAAAAGTTCTGTTATCGGTAATGCAATCTCTGCAAATGAGGGGATAAATTGCTAGTAGAAGTTTGCAAATCCTACGAAGCTTTGCAGCTGTTTGTGATTCTTTGGGGGTTGCCAGTCCAGGACTGCTTTCACCTTTGCCGAAATAATTTCTATCCTCTGATTTGAAATGCAGTAGCCAAGATAATCTAATGACTCTTTATGGAATTCGCATTTAGATAGTTTCACATACAGCTTTGCATCTAACAGTCTTTTCTCACTAACTCGATGTGTTTTTCTAGAATTTCATTGTAAATGAGAATGTCACCAAGTAGACCAGGACCCCTTTATACAAATATTGATGTAAGACTTCATTTATCAGCTGCATGAAAACTCCTGGAGCTTCTTGTAATCCAAATGGCATTACTCTGAACTGAAAACTGCCTAAGGGACAATTGAAAGCAGTCTTCCACTCATCTCCTTTTCTGATGCGGATTCGGTAATATGCTTCTCAGAGATCTAATTTGGTAAACACTTTTCCTTTTGCTAAGTGTCTTTAACATGACTTTAATAATAATAATGATAATATTTATTTATATACTGCTCCTCTCCCGAAGGACTTGGAGCTGTGCACAGCCATATAATTAAGAACATTAAATATACAAAAGTTGAAACTAAATTAAATTAAAGACCCTGGTTGTAAAAGAGTTAAAACCCTTCCCTTAAACCCTAAAATTTAATATAAAAATTAAAATACCCAAATCTAAAATCAGCTCAAGCTGGCCTGGTCAAAGAGACAGGTTTTCAAGGCACGCCTGAAGGTCCCCAGGTCCGTGGCTGTATGTAACTCCGGAGGCAACCCATTCCAGAGAGCAGGTGCCCCCACAGAGAAGGCCCTATTCCTTGGGGTCACCAGACGGCACATAGATGCCGACGGGACCCGCAAGAGACCCTCCCTGTGGGAGCGCACCGGACGGTGAGAGGAAACTGGCAGAATGCGGTCTTGTAAATATCCTGGTCCGATGCCATGGAGCGCTTTAAAAGTTAACACTAAAATCTTAAAGCGCACCCGAGAGGCCACTGGCAACCAATGCAGCTCGCGCAGGAGGGGCGTCACATGAGAGAACCTTGAAGCCCCCATAACCACCCACACGACCGCATTCTGTATCTGTTGAAGCCTCCGGATGCTCTCACTCGGGAGACCCATGTAGAGGGCGTTACAGTAGTCCACTCGGGAGGTGACCAGGGCATGAGTGACCGTGCGTAAGGCATCCCGATCCAGAAAGGGCCACATCTGGCGGATCAGGCGAACCTGATAAAACGCCCCCCTGGAGACGGCCATAATGTGATCTTCCAAGGACAGCCGTGCATCCAGGAGGACCCCCAGATTGCGAGCCCTCTCTGAAGGGGGCAAAATCTCACCCCCAATAGCCAGCGAAGGAACTATCTGGCTGTATCGAGATGCCGGAAACCACAGCCACTCAGTCTTGGAGGGATTGAGTCGGAGCCTGTTCCCGCCCATCTAGTTCCGCACGGCCTCCCGACAACGGGACATGACCTCCATGGCATCGTTGGGGTGGCTTGGGGTGGAGATATACAGCTGAGTATCAGTAGCGTACAGAAGACACTTCACCCCAAAGCCACGGATGATCTCCCTCAGCGGCTTCACATAAATGTTGAACAAGAGAGGAGAGAGGACCGACCCCTGAGGCACCCCACAATCGAGGGGCCTAGAGGTGGACCTCTCCCCCGCGCCAACACAAATTTCAGGCGGTCAGAGAGGAAGGAGGCGAACCACCGCAACACAGTGCCCCCAACCTCCAACCCCCCCAACCGCCGCAATAGGATACTATGGTCGATAGTATCAAAAGCCACTGATAGGTCTAATAGGACCAGGACAGAGGAATAACCCCTGTCACGGGCCCTCCAGAGTCAACTAACGCGACCAATGCCGTTTCAGTACTATGTTCGGGCCTGAAGCCCGATTGGAAGAGATCCAGGTACGTATCTTCATCCAAGTACTGGGGAAGCTGACATGCCACCATACTTTCAACAACCTTCGCCACAAAGGGAAGGTTGGAGACAGGACGATATTTGTTCAAAAGAGTTGGGTCCAGGGAGGGCTTCTTGAGGAAGGGTCGCACCACCGCCGTTTTCAAGGCAGTGGGCAGCGAGCCCTCCATCAAAGAAGCATTAACAATTCCCTGGAGCCAACTCCCCATCACCTCTCTGGCGGTAGAAACCAGCCAGGAGCAGCAAGGGTCCAATAAACATGTGGTGGCATTCAGCCGCCCCAGCAGCCTGTCTATACCCTCAGCGGTCACAGGGTCAAACTCATCCCAGATAACCATCTCAAGACTCGCCGCGGTCACCTCCCCTGGGACCTCCCAACTAGAGTCCAGCCTGTCCCGAATCTGAGCGATTTTATCGTACAGGAATCGAGAAAACTCCTCCGCCCTTCCCTGCAAGAGATCCTCCCGCGCTCCCGGTCCAAGCAGGGAGCGGGCTACTCTAAAGAGGGCGGTGGGTCGATTTTCTGCCGATGCAATAAGGGCGGAGAAGTGGGAACGCTTCGCCGCCTCTATTGCCACTAGGTAGGTCCTAATATAGGACCTAACCTGTGTTTGGTCGGATTTGGCACGACTGGCCCTCCAGACATCTTTTCTGGCATTTCATCTCCCTCAGCTCCTCCGTAAACCATGGAGCCGAGCGAGATCTCTGCCGGGTCAGAGGTCGCAAAGGCACAACTCGGTCCAGAGCCTTGGCAGCCAGCCTATCCCAGGCGGCTACCAAGTCTGTGGCCGAGTTATGAGCCAGTTTCAGGTAATGGCCCAAGCTCCGTCTGGAACCGTTCAGGATCCATCAGGTGCCTGGGGCGGAACCATCTCCTCGGCTCCGCCTCCCTGCAATGTGGATTGGCGGTACAGAAGTCTAGTCTAAGGAGAGAATGATCAGACCATGACAAGGGTTTAATAACTATATCCCCTAACCGATCATTCAACCACTGTCCAGAGGCAAAAATCAGATCCAGCATGTATCCTCCCGTGTGAGTGGGTCCAGAAACTTATTGGGTCAGGTCCAAAGCCGTCATGGAAGCCAAGAACTCTCGGGCCACCCCACAGGATTCACCGAGCGAAAGGTGTCTGGGTGTCTCCACCGCCAGCTCAGCTATTACCCCGAGGAGCCCGGGCAGGGCCAATGATACATAGCAGGGAGTCCCATTGGCCATGTCAGGGAGAGGGGCACCCTCTCTAGGGCATAAAGTTCGGCCCGTGAGTACTTCCGTGGGCCAACTGGTCCCGCCTCAGGTGTTCGATGTCGGGTCCAACTGGCCTCCCCCAGTCCTCCCCCACCATTGCCATCGGTGGGGGGAACCAAGGGGAATAAAGAGTCCGTCCACAGCCGTCATCACCACTGCCACTCGATCCTGCCGTGGCCGCCCAACATGGTCGTGGTCGCCGCTCTCGCTGGCCCTGCAGTCCCGATAGCCCCCTACAACTGGATCCAGATGAAACTCGCCGGTCTCCCCCACTCCTCCCCCACCTCTGCCACCGGTGGGGGGACCCAGGGGGAACAAAGGGACCACCCATGGCCGTCGTCATCGCTGCCGCCCGATGCCACTGCGGCTGTCCAACACTGCCATAGCTGCCACTCTTATCGGCCCAGCAGCCCCGATGGCCCTTCCAGCTGGCTCCAGGAGAGGCACCACAATCTCCCCTGGATCTCCACCACCTCTGCCACCAGTGGGGGGACACAGGGGGAATGAAGAAATCATCCACATCTGTCGACACCGTCACCCAACACCATCGCGACTGACCAACGCCACCGCGGCCGCCGCTCTTGTCGGCCCTACAGTCCTGATGGCCCCTCCAGCTGGCTCCAGGAAGGCCTCCCGACCTCCCCCGGACCCCCCCACCTCTGCCACCGGTGGGGGGGGACCCAGGGGGAGCGACAGCTCCATCCACAGCTGCCGTCCCCGTCACCACCCAAAACTGCCGCAGCCGCCACACCCATGCCGCTGCCGCCGTTCTCATCGGCCCTATGGTCCCGACAGCCCTCCGACCGGCTCCAGCTGAGACTTGCCGGTCTCCCCTGGTCCTCCCCCACCGGTGGGGGGACCCAGGGGATGCGGGGACTTACGCCGAAGACCATCCGGACCGGAGGAGCTTCTTCCGAAAATACCCGGCCGCCATATTGAATGGTAGGGGGTAGGTGTTGTGAGTACTCACACAATTAATTTCTTTAAAATCCACACATAAATGAAACCCATCTGTTTTTTCCTTTAAATAGCATGGGGGCAGCCACTATGGACTTTGCAGGTTAGATGAAACCTCTGGCTAGATTTGAGTCTATATAGTTTCGTAGCTCTTTCATTTCCTTAGGTGTCGTGGAGTACATTTTTGGTTTTGGTAATTTCACCCTCTCTATTCTATTGCACAGTCAGTGTTGTGATGGGGGTATTGATAGCACATTGCATTCCTCCTCACTGAAGATTTGAATTAGATCACGTTATTGGATTGGGATTTCAGGATTCCCTGGGGTTTGATCAGCCAATGCTACTGTTGTGTCCTTCTGGGTCCTCTGTAATTCTGGGCTGTCAATTTGGCTGTTCAGGAGGTGGCTCAGGACCAAGTGCTAATTTAATTCTCCTATAGCCACCCTCCCAGCTTATATTTGGGCACCATTTGTCTAGCCAGGCGAAACCCAGGATTATTGATTGGATCATCTTTGGGACTACTATGAACCGGATTCTTTCCCAGTGCTTCCCTATGTCTAGTTTTACTTCTTCGACTTCCCCCTATCATGGATCCATCCACTTGTTGGAATCGAATGGGGTAGTTAACGGTTTAGTTTCTATAGCTAAACTATGCACAATTGTGAACTGCCGATGTCAATGATAATGTCTATGGGCCCTTCTACGCTTATGCGAGTAACAGTCAATGTCCCTTCAATTTTAAAAGGTTGAATGGCTCCACTTACCATCAGGTCATCTCCTTTGCCGTCTGCATCTTGAATGATGGGCAATTCTGTTGCCAGAGTTCCCTCCCCTATTGGTTGTTGGGGGTTAAGGACCTTGATGGCTTGGCACACAAATTTGATTTTCTCAGATTTTCTCGGTGGCTTTTTCTCTTTTCGGGGAGCAGATGCTCTCACTTGAGATACTGGGGCTGATGCTAAGCACTCCGAGGTGCGATGCTCTTGCTGCCCACAATGGAAACACTTGAAGTCGGGGGGGAGGCTGCTGCTTGATATCCTTCGCCTTGACGTGAAGCTGAGCATTGTGTGATTTGTCTTTTGGGTTGTTTCTCAGCGTTGCTTCTTCAGTGCTATCTGAGCGCATTGTCCATTGCTATGGCCATCCGGTACCACTCATAGATTCTATCCACAGGCAGCCCACAGCAAAGGGCAGTTTTTTTAACAACTCTTCATCCAGGCTTTCTTGGAATTAGTGCACAAGTATTCTTTGAGATCAATGCCTGAGACTAGTGGCCAGGCGCCTGAATTCAAGCACTAGTTCTTTGGCAGATCTACTCTTCTGCCTGATGCTTTCTATTTCTGCTTCAGCCTTTTGTGCTCGGGAAGAATCCTCAAAATGTGACCGGAGCTCTCTTAGGAAGTCATCCACATTGTTTTAGTTCATGAGCACCTTCATTATTTAGCTGGGTGAACCATTCAGATGCTTCCTCCACCAAATTGTCTCCAAGGAATTGGATTAGTTGTGCATCATCATGCCTGTTGATGTAAGACCATGCTTTGTTCAGGAAAAATGCAAGTTTACTTGCTGTCCCAACAAATGTGGTTTTAAAAGAGCTGGTTGCAGCGAGGGAGGTGGGGCAGCAGCTTGGGCTGGTTTAATTTGAGCTTGTTTTTGAACCCATCCTCTCACCGAATAAAATGTTCATCTCAGAGAGATTTGGTCAGCTGGAGGTACCCTGGGGGGGGAGGGGGTCATTCCTTGATGCATTTTTTCTGTTCACCCCTCTCCGTTCCAATCTTGGGGACAAACAGTATAATGGTGGTAGATCTCCCACAGCGGTAGATCATCCTTGTTATGTATATGTAAATAACATAGTTGGGTTGACAATATATAAACTACAAATATATATGTTTGTAGCTTTAAGGAAAAATACTGTAATGTATTGTGCTGTGTTCTGGTTGGTTAATTATGTTTCAAGTTGCCATAAGAGGGAGCTATAGATCATGGTTTAATTTATTCTCTCTCCTCTTTTTAACTGATGATCTCTCTTGATACTGACTACTGATTGACTACGGACCGATACTGATTAACTCTGTTTATTTTGATATTCTGTTGATATCGAAGATTATCTGTTGCATTATGGTTTGATATTTGTCTGCTGTAAAAGACTTGAAACCGATAAGAAGACTTTATAACTGGATATTTCTGGACTGTTAAAAACACGTATGACATGGACTGTTTATTAGACTGTGCTATTTCTTCAAGTAAACGTTAATACAACTTGTTCAACTCTGAGTGGCTGTATATTTATTCATAACTGTTCTCATAAACTGTTTCCGTGTGCATATCCTTTTTATACAAGGGTTACTCTGCACATATCCTAATAGTCCTCTTATGGGTGGCGATCATTCTCCCAACAACTGGATTAAACAGAAAGTGGACGGGTTGGAAGCTCGTGTTTCATGATCTCTCTGGATGGGCATTTGCCTCCTTTGTTGACCTCTGCCTTCATGTCTTATGAAAAGCTGCTGCAGCTGGTCAGATAGATTCTCAAAGGTCGCCATTTGGTACTACCATTCAACCGGCTCATTGTGGTCACCCATAGGTTCTATGTGTCCCACTGCTGCTCTCCACTCTAGGATCGTGGCTCGAGACTCCCTGGCTGCAGATAATAATAATAATAATAATAATAAAAAATATTTATTTATATACCACTCCTCTCCCGAAGGGCTCGGAGTGGTGCACAGCCGTACAATTAAAACAATAAACAGCCGATCGATGAGTGGGTCAGGAAGGATGGCATGCAATATCCTCCACAACTGCTGTCACTCTTTTTTTAATAAAAGTTTTATTTAAGTTTTCACAAAACATACAAACGCAAATAAAATATCCTTTTTTGAGAACAGTGTGCCCCTGGATTATCACTTCTCCATACAGACATAAACTCAATACATATTTTTCTTATACATTCTAATCCATATCTTATAACTATTTTCGCAATTTTTTCAATAGCTTTTCCCTTTCTTTCTTCCTATAGCCTTATTTTAAATTATCTCACTCCTTTCTTAATTCAATTACATATTTTTTTTAATTTTTAAAATCTTTCTAATCAATGTTTTTATACTTTCATCTGTTCTGTTTACAATTTCATATTATCTTTTCTCATAAAACAAATTTTCCCCTGAAATTACTAGACTGGAGTGTAACACCTTTGTATCTTTTTTCAAATCTTGTTTAAAAATTTAAGTTATACCTTTACAATTATAACATTCATTTTCTAACCTTTATTTTATAATACATACCTATTTTCAATCAAATTCTGCTTGGTACACTCCCTTAAAAATACACACTAAGTTCTTAAAAGAAAAAAGTATGTGTGTGTGTGTGTATGTTTAACAATAGTAAATGGAATAATTATTCTATTCAAGTACAGCTCTGCCATTAATATTAATAATAATCTTTTACATTTCTATTTCTTTTAACAAACATTACCTAGTAATATCAGTTGTCTTTCACTTTAATCATCTATATTTCATATTTTACTTATTACTGTCTTTAAATAAAAAACAAAACAATAGTTATTAACAGTAGTCAATAAAATTATTTTTATTCAAATTCATCTTGTCAACTGATAAATATCTTCCATGTTTCTTTTCAGTTTTTTTAACTTTCTTTTTAAATGATTGAGAGCCTTATTCTCTTTACAAATATTCCATTACACATCAATACAAATGTTTTCTATCACTTTAATCATCTAACATATTTTCTAACTCTTTTCTATTTCTAATATAACAATGCTATCCCATGCACCCTTGCAGAATCCTCTCAAGTTAAATTTTAACCACTGTCTCTGTGTCTTTTAAATAGGTTTATACCTTTAATTCTTGTACACTTTTCCTGTACCTCTATATCTTGTTTCTGTCCTTTGTAGCTTCTTTTCCTTTCCCTCTTTCCTCACTTCTTCTCCCTCCTCTTTTTATTTCCTTTTCTGATTCTACCTTTTGTGATCCTCCCTTCTGCTTCTTCCTGATATTATGATTACTTTTCAAATTACTCCTTTTTTTGGTTGTTGCTTCAATGCTTAAGTTTTTAATTCCCTTTCCCCCCTTTCTCTTTTTTATCCCACTTAAAATTGCTTGGTCATTAAAGATGGCTTCTTCTTTGTCCCGCCCTTCTTGTTCTGCCAGCGTTTCTTGTTGTTTTTCATAGTTCAAAATCTCCATTTCTAAAAATTGAAATATGAGGTCAAAAGATCGTCTTCCCTCTTGTATTTCTTCTTTTTGTTCTTTAAGTCTCATTTTTAACTCTTCAAGGAGTGATGCCATTTTAAAAATTTTTAAACAACCCCCAATTGATTTTATTTTGTTTCATTGGGATCCACCATCCAAAAGTCCAGGAATCATCCAATAATCCAAAACTGTTTCTTGCTTCTTTTCTCACTTTCTCTTTCCAGGGACTTTGTTAACAAAATTTCAGCTACAATGTATCTTTTGCAAGCCTTGTTAAAATTCCACTATCGATTTTTTAAAGTTCCAGGTGGTCTCCTCCATTTTCCAGATTCCACTCTCTTCTTCTTTTTCCCTCCTCTGCTTTCTTTCTTTTTATTTTTTTTTAAATTATCCAGGAATCTTTATCCCTTTGACACTTTATTTTCAGCTAGAAATAGCTTATTAATGTCAAAGTGGATTAGTATCGATTTCTTATTCGAATCTTTTCTTCATAATGTTCCAAATCAGTTAAAACTGTCAATGTGAGAGGAAAAAAAGCCAATTCCATTTCCTTTCTCTTTTTCTTTTGCTGCTTAAGATCTTTTTTAGGAATAGTATTAATCTTTAAAATTCAGGTTCCAGGTACCTTAAATAGATGTTCTCCATTCAACCTGGTCAGTAAAACTTTTTCTTTTAAACTTCCTCCTGCACAATCTTGTCCGGTTGGTTTCTTCTTTGAGGTGGCCATTTCTGACCACCGCTGCAACCGTCTTTGGGAAAGGGAGTAATGGCCAGCCGAGGAGGAGAGATGCGGCTCTCCTGTCACTCTGTCTCCTGGGGAATCTGTTCGGAGGCCTGCTGCTGGACCAATAACTTAACACAAGAGTCCCCGCAGAGCTTGCACTCACATTCCGGTACCCCTGGATCCCATCCTTCTGCCATCTTCCCTGAGTCTTTGCTGTTTCCCAATGGTCCAGGTAAACAACCAGGGCTCAGGACCCTGAATAGTAATCCCTGTTAGAGATTATGGTTTTTGGGAGATCCGGAATAATGTCAGGTTTCCAAGTGATGAAATCCATTTAAAAAGAAAAGAGCAAAGTCCATCTTCCAAAACAATTTCTTTTGTTTAAGAAAACATCAAATTGGCAAAGTTTGCTGTAATTCAGAATCTGACACAACCCAGAATAACACCACATAATGTTGGAAGTTAGAAACAGCCCCAAAAGTCACATTTTCCAACAGAAGTAAATCAACATTATCTGGTGTCATCAATCTCCACCTCAAGGCCTCAGTAGGGACAGCTCGTGTTCCCACGGGAAGAAACACCACCTAGCCTAAACAATTCTATCTACACTTCTCCCCTCTTAAAAATGTGGCAAGCCTGAAACCCTTCCCCCCATAACCAGCAAAGAGAAAGAAAATAAATATATAATAAAGCTAAATAAAATGGCTATACATTTGTCAATTTCGGGCTTGATAGCAGCTGTTTGTCGGTTGGATCAGACTCCTGACAATCAGTTGTTTCAGGCTGCAGGTATCACCAATGCCTATTGCTTCTTTGTTTCTTGTCCTGTCCTCTGGTGCTTTGGAGAATAATTTGACCCCCTCTTCTTTGTGGTAGCCCCTCAAATACTGAAATATTGCTATCATGTCACCCTTATGTGCTTCAGGTCATCTTAGGGAGGAGAAAAGGAATGTGCTTTGATCCATCTGTGTTATCTCAACACCGGAGAAAGTGAAACCAAAGTGACTGGGACATGACAGTTATCATCTTCTCTGTCTGAGGTTCTAAAAACATCTTCACACCTTGGGATTGGCTCTGTGTTGAACTGGAGACTGGGAGAGCCTTTGCTTCTAGAGCTTCTAACGCTTTGAGTGGGAGACTTCAGATCCTGCTTACACTTTCTCTCCTATCACTGTCTTCCAATAAAAGTTTTTTTTTGAAATGTTAATTGTTTCAAGAGTTCTGCTTTCTTTAGAAGACTGGAGAGGCAGGATCTTACAGCTGGTGTACTAATTTAGTGACTTTATCAAAGAATGAAATAAGATTGGTTTGGCATGATTTGTTTTTAACAAACCTGTGCTGGCTACTAGTTAAAACTTTTTTTTGCTTTTAGTTGTTTGCAGATCTATTTTTTTTATTATCTTTTCCATGATGCTCCCAGGTGTTGATAATGATTCTCAGTAGCAGGGACTGCTCTGCTGCATAATTTCTCAAAAAGCTCATTTTTAATATTAGATGGTTTCTTTATTGTCACTGGTGGCACAGTGGTTAGAATGTAGTTACTATTGCTGCATTTTAACTACTGCTGCTGATTGACAGCTGCCAGCAGTTCAATTCTCACTGGTTCAAGGTTGACTCAGCCTTCCATCCTTCCAAGGATCCAGATTGTTAGGGGCAATATGCTGATGCTGTAAACTGCTTAGAGAGGGCCATAAAACACTGTGAAGCGGTATATAAGTCTAAGTGCTATTGCCATTACTACATTTCAGAATTTTTAAAATGATCAATCAGTTTTATAACTTCTTTCCACTAACATATTGGCAGCATGGTCTCAAGAAATATTTGAGCAATGACAATTATGCCAATTACAATCATGAAACATGCTTGGAGAAAGAAGTGGGAGAAAGAAGTCATGTTGAAATTATTGAATGGTTGTGTGTGTGAATAAAAAAAAGCAGTAAAAGAGAACTTACTGTAAAGCTTAATTAAGTTAAATACTTATGTGCTTGATAAAACAAAAATTAAGGAATCAAAAGATATACACTAACTGTACAGTAAAATATATACATCATATATTAAAAGAAAGCTGAAAGAGATAATTTCAGTATCTACAGCTTGTTCTTAACAATTATGGGACCAAATCTAATGAAAGAATATTGATTGCAAGATAAAGCATTAACTCAAAAGCAACTTTAAGAAAACACCGAACAGAAATATGTTAATATAAAGTACTGGAAAAATCTGTGACATTAGATGCAGAAATACATTTTGTACAACTTATTTTCGCAATAAATTTAAATTTGGGGGTTTGGCAAATATTTCTGAATAAGCAGAGGATTCCCTTTAACATATAGTAATAATATATCTATATTATCAAGTACTGCAGAAATACAAGATTTTAACAGGGGACTAGTTGTAGAAGAGACAGGATTATGCATTTCTAACTAAAAAATCATTATACAAGCTAAAAATATTCTTAGGAAAATCACAATCAAGTTTTAGATCAGAGATAAACCAAAAGAGTTAGTTGAATCATTTTTACAATTTTGACAGTGCATTGTAAATAGTGTCACAAACTGGCAGTTTTGAGAGGACCTATGTATTCATAGCACTAATCTGCTATGAATCACATTGTGAAGAATGTAGATGATATGGCAGTGGTAGGTCTTATCTGGGACAACAATGAAGATGCTTATAGGAAAGAGGTAAAGGGTCTGGTGGACTGGTGTAAAGTTATCTGGTTCTAAAAGTTAATAAAACAAAGGAGATCATTGTAAGTTTTAGAAAGAGCTGGCATAGTCATACTCCATTCAGTATCAAGGATGCAGCTGTAGAGGTGGTCAACAGTATGGGATGCAGATAATTAACAATCTGAATTGATCTTTCCACACGGCATCCTTAGTGAAGCATGCAAACCAGGGTCTGCATTTCCTGTGCTGGATGAGGAGAGCACATCTTTCTCCTTCTGTCCTGGCCAATTTTTATAGAGGCACGATTGAGAGCATTTTAACGAACTGCATCACTGTTTGGTTTGGTGGCAGCAGTGCCTCAGATAGAAAGTTCATACACAGAGTGGTAAGGACAGCCGAGAAGATTATAAGAAGTTAGCTTCCTGTTATTCAGGATACTGTTTATAAGCACCATGTGCTTATAGAGCTCAAAACATTATTGGAGACACGACACACCCACTTTATGGACTGTTTCTGTTGCTCCTCTCTGGGAGGAGGTTTCGAAGTATTTTTAGCAAGACTATCAGATTCTGTAAAAAGCTTTGTTCCCTATGCCATCTGTCCGGTAAACTTTCAAAATTCATTTTACTTTCCATGTACATGTATACATCCAAATTAGACTGTGTTGTTTCTCCGTGTCATATATGTGAATATATGCATAATTTTGTATGTATTTATTATGTCGTGTTTATGTAATGTATATATTGGAGGTGGTGACACTTTGAGAGCTGTATGCAACTAAATTTCATTTTAATGTATGCTGATTAGTGTACAGAGGAACCTTGGATCACGAACGCTTCTGTTTGTGACCAAACTGGGTGAAGACCAGAATTTTTGCTTCTGTTTTGCTTCTGTTCATGAACAGATCTTCAGGTGGCGACCAAACAAACCTGAAAATCTCCGCAGCAATTTCCCTTTTGGGGGCTTTTTTGGTTTTTTTGGGTCCATGCATGTGCAGATGGTCGTGCTTCCAGTCACGACCAAATTGGGTTGCGACCGTAGTCCTGGAGCGGATTATGGTTGTGAACCAAGGTTCTACTGTACATCAAAATGACAATACAATTATTATTCTATTCTATTATTCTAATATAATTTAAGTGTCCCTACTGCAAAAATTCTAAAGTGGTCAAATTTTTCAAATAGGTTTGTTTAGAATTCAGATCAAGCCTCTATGTCCTTCCAGGAATCTATCTTTTATGGAGTACTCTTACATCTAATTGTTTAAAGGACTTAACTAAAATCAGCTCAATGAACTCCCTTTTCCTTTCTTAGATACAATGAGAATTAGTTTCCTAATGACCCAAACTATGGAAACTGACTTTTTTTTTACAGTTGCCACTAAATCAATGGTGGATTGATATTTTAACAAAGTTATCATCCATAATTACACAAATTCTTTTTTTAGTTACAGATTGCAACTCAGACTGAAAGACAACAGATAATGTAAAATATATTTTTCTCTCACCCAATCTCCTAATCCAAGCCATTGCTAAATGATGATCTATGAAACTTCTAAGGCAAGTTTTGTGTTAAGCATAATTTGTTTTGTATCCTACAAAGGCTAGTTTCCAGTGGCTGCAGATGTAAATTATCAAAGTTGCTTTGGGTTGTTT